>CM062346.1:8980910-9374589 GCA_031216105.1 Dalbergia cultrata
ATTTTAATGTTCTTATGGTAAATTAATTGAATCGATAAAAGTTGTTTTCTTGGGTTGGCAGTTTGCCATGCATATTGTGCCTGAGGTGCATGAGGGATACATGTATACCAGAGGAGACGATGCTGAAAGATCCAAGGAGACTATATGCACCTGGTCGCCTATATCACATTGTTGAGAGAAAACCTTTCAGGTGTGTTTAAGGATTCCAGTAAGAGCTTATACAGAACCGTTACTGTACTTCTGGAAGTCACCTGCGGTTAGAGCACAACTGTGTCCGTCTTGATTGCCTAGCATATGCTTATCCTCTTGTTTCCTCCGTTGGAAAATATGATAACAATGCCAGGTTAAAAGAGATGTTCATATAGCTTTTTCTTTTGGATTCACATGAATGGCTTTTCTGTGCAGAATGGGAAGGTTTCCCCCAGTTGTGAGGACAGCAGTACCAGTAGATGGAAGGTTTGAGCATATTGTCCTTTCTTGTAATGCTACATCTGATCATGCCATCATTTGGATAGAAAGAGAAGCCCAAAGGGCTCTGGATGTGAGTCTGCCATCCTTGTAATGGCTGCCTTTCTTTATTGGGGGAAGTTATGGGTGTATGAGGTTTCAAAAAACAGTTTTCATTTTCCGTTTTTTTATCCATTTTCAGGATATTGTGAAAGAAATATTGAAAACTAGAAATAAAAAATTGAAAATTAGATTTTGTAGTTTTTACTGTTTCCTTCACAAAATCCTAACAATATGAAACCAACTGAAAATAGAAAATGAAAGCTAAAAGCTATTTTCTGAAACCAAATGCACCTTAAGTTTTGTCCGTGTCTCACTCTTTCTCTATACTTGTTTAAACTATATTTATTTATTTAGGTGAAAAGCTATATTTTATTATTTACTGAACAAGGATCAACCTTAGGCATTTTGTTTCTGAAAGTTGCAGTTGATGCGGGAGAAAGAAAGAGCTGGAGCTAATACCATGGAAGTCCCTGCACAGCAAACTATGGAGCGGCAGGAAACATTAACTAGACACAGTGAAGAATACAAGGCAGCATTACAAAGGGCTAAGACATTAGATGTTCCTCATGCTTTTACTCCACCATCACGATATGGTACTTTTGATGAGGAGGGGGAGGAGAGTTCAAGAAGGTCACAGGGTGAGTCTTCTTTTGGTTCAACTAACAGGATTACAGTGGATGAAAGCTGGGATGAATTGATTGAGCGCCATTTTGATAAAGATGAACGTGGCCACATTGTGCTAAAGAAACAATGATCATGTAATTTAAGCAGTCATATGAATAGAAGTTATAGTCATGAAAGCAAAATTCCTTCATTCTTTTGTATTTTTTGGTGTTAGTTGTAGATCAAAGATGGAACAGCATGAAATGAAGATTGATAGATTTGTAAGAAAATGTTGGAATTAGATGTTATTCTTAGGCTGCTTCATATATGTAAGGGTAAATCAATGTATGAATAAAAGTATCATTGTAGCTCTGTAATGTAAAATTGCACATGGAACTCATCGATGGAAAATTTTCTCATCTATTACCCTCAACCAAACACCCAATAAAACCAGTTTGTTGGGATGATTAAAGGTGACTGGCAACCAATGAATATGTTGTGAAGTATTTTGCAAACAATAAATATATTGATTGTTTGGGAGTACTTATTTTAAACTATTCCTCTTAAGAAGTCTATTCAGAGACCTTTAAATATTTTACAACTTATATGGTATCATCAAAAATAAAAAAAGAAAGAAAAGAAATGTCAGATAATTTGGCAAATAATTAACCAGAAAGGCAGCAAGATAGGTACAGAGTGGAGGAAAGCTTTAGTTGCAGCATATTTGTTCGTTGGGTTGATCCCTGGTGCTTCTTCCTCCCTTTCGAATTCAATTATTCCTGTTTATTTTCTTTACTGTTTTGTTTATGCTTTCGATCTTTGCATATTCTCTTCTTGGATGCTGTTTTGCAGAAAGGTAAAACCGTTTCACATTTCTCTCTCTACTCCAACCAGTTTTATTATGGTTTTCTTATTGTTTTGGAGTTTTGGCTGTCATATTTGCAGTTGCAGGTAAAAAAAAGTGGATGTAACATTTGTGTTTTCTTGATCAAACTGTTATAACGTCCTAGATATGCAAATGCTGGAGCCAACGGTTTCTATATTGATTAAAGGTTCCAAGTAATTAATGGATGGTTTGTGTTTTTCTTATTTGTACATGTGTATCATGTATGTATTATGTACATATGTACACATACCTACATGTGACCCGAAAAGGGTTAAAACAAGTAATTGCCAGGAAACTCCCTTTCCACTAGGTCACTAAATTTGTCCCAACAGAATTGACCCACCACATGTCCAAATCTCTTGGCAACCAAGTAGAGCACCAATTAAAACCTGTTCTTGATCATTTGTCCTGTGATAAATAATCTCTTTGGAATGGCTATGGAATTGACTAGGATATGCAAATCTTATATGTACTCTCTTGTATGTTCTATCCAAAACCAATTTAGTGGGGGAAAGATCAACCACATCAATGATGGTTAAGGTATTGATAAGGATGACACAACATGGGCTACCTTGGCATGATGTGAGCATAAAATCCTGTATACATGATTTACTCTCCCGATTATTATGGTACATACAGAAAAAAGTTGTAAATTGTAAGGTAGCAGATCAAAGGGTGGCTATCCACTTAATCATCAATTTTTCCCCTTTCCCATTATTATGTTCTATGTTCTAGAGTTCTTGGCTCCACGTAAACGGTCACTGTCACTGCTATCAATGAAACTCTCATGAAATTTATAATTGTGCAAAGCTACAACTTGGGAACATATTATTCTCTCACAAATTATTACTTATTAAAACAACTTGATAATCTCTTTAGAGAGACACAAATTAATCTCCCTTTTTCTTTCTTCACTCTCACAAAAATATGGAAAGCCAACAAATCACAATTCGAAAATCGAAGCCATCTAGTTTAATATCATACACCTATCAAGCGATTCGTTTGGTTTCTTTCTTGAGTGAGCATGATGACTTAAAAGCCTCAATCTGTGACTGGCATTTGACATAGTCCCCTTTGTTCTCTTCCAAGCACTTCTTTAAAGCCTCAACATCACATGATGAAACCTTTCTCTTCACACTGCCATTTTCTGCCTTCTGATCCATGGGTTCCTTCCTCCTATTAAGAATCAACTGGTTCTTACCGCATTTTAGATCACATTGCACCAATTCAATTAAAAGAATACAATATGGAAAAAAAAAACATAATAATAAAAATAAAAATACAACAGCAATGAAAATAAATTAGTTCACATGTATGAATAACAGAACAAGCATTGAGGAACCCATATTTAAAAACTGCTGCATCTCTAATTTCCATACTCTCCATAGGATATTCATTCATAGAATTAATTGTTTGGAAAATATGAAAAAAGGGGGAAATTTAAGGTTGAATAAAATCTAGGAATTGTGTGCAGTTTGAAATAATCATCTGTTCAAATAATAAAGATAGAATTAAAAAAGGTTTGAGCTTTGAATTAGTAGATTGCACTTGGATCATGCAAGAGGAGCAAGCAAAATGTCGTACCGTAACGCAACGCGGCGCGAAGTTGTCGATGTCTTTGGATTTCGCAAGTTGGGAAAAATGAAGCAATGGATGAATTGTTATATTTTATAATTCTATGGCGTTGGAATCTGAAAGACGCAATGTTTGGAAAGAAAGACAAGGTGCAACTCTGTAAACCCTAACACCACGAGAAGACGACGACAGCAATAGATCACTTTGTTTTTTTTTTCTGGGTAAGCAATGTAGTATTCAGTAGAGTTATATTATTAGATTTAATTGAGATATGCTAACAGTATAAAGAAATTTTACATATTCCTCTAATTATATAATGATACATAAATAAATATGTTTATTTTCAACTCCCACTATTTGAAAACTCATACAATAGAAGAGATGTGATTTTACACTATCAGTACATTAAAATTAAACTCTATATTATTTATACTCATAATGCATGAGACATTGTGTCGACTCACATCTCATCAATCGTTGGATGGGGTATAGACCACATTTAAGTAGAATCCATATCTTATCTAATGGTGGATGAGATGTGAGATGTGAATCGTCACAATATCTCATACCTTATAATTACAAATAACATTCTTCTTTTTGTTAAATCTAATAGAAACATTTGAAAGTGTGATATATTTATGTTTTGTTGGTCCAATTTATTTATTCACTTATTAGAAATTAATTCATTGTAGTTAAATTCAAATAAAAAATTAAACGTTTAATTTGTATGTACTCGCAATGTAAAATCTTTTTTACATTATCATCTAATCAAATATTTCTATTTATATGACTTTCAAAATAAATAGAAAGAGAATTGACTACTATATTTGTTAATGCGGCATAATGCAATTAGTTGACCGTACACAATTTTTTTACGGATTGTACATTAAAATTATATTCTACGTATAAAATTAAACATGAATCTTATCCGAGTAAAATTTACAGGTTAAAAGTTTCCAAATACTACGTATTTCATATTAAACTTTGATATTACAAAAAGGAAACTTTATTGGAGACAAAATTTTAAAGTTTGATAGATATATGAGATGAATTTAATTTATGGATTTTTCTTTGGTACTAAAAGGATATCAGTACCTTTTGTATTTAATGGTTGTGATTTAATAATTGATTTTGTAGATTCAAACAATTTAGGTTAATGGAATACATGGTTAATTTTTAGCCATAAATAATTAAAAATGTCAATACCCTAAAATTTTACAATGGTTTAAGAGAAGCTTCATGATTGATATGTGCTCTTTTTTTTTTTTTTTTTTGATAAAAGATGATTTGTATGTACTCTTATACTATGTTTGGTTAGGGGGAAAATGGAGTATAAAATTTCCTAGGGAAAACTTTGTCTAAAATCACACATGAATCATATTCATGAAAATTTATCTCAATTTTTACTTTTTAACCAAATAGACCCTAATTTTCATATATTATTATATTAGCAAAAGTGATGAATATCTTTGTTCAACAAGGATGGGAGATCTGAGAAGATGATGGATGATTAGTGGATTATGGGACTATCCATTTTTATTGGCCAGATTTTTTAATTAATGTGAAATCATATTATATGGTGAAAATTTTTTGTAAACCCCATGAAAAATTCTTATTTGTAAATAACCACAAATTGTTAGCCTCAACAGATGTCAACCACACATATCTTTGACTAAACGGCTTGGATCAAAGTAGAGTTGTTAATAATTTCCAAGGTGGTAGGGCATCGCTCACATGTATATCTTGATTGGACAACAATTGGTTTTAGTTATGTACATATTTAAACTTCAGGATATTTAAATTAAGGATATATGAAATATGTTAGAATATGAGAAATCTGTTAGAAAAATGTGACATCGACAACTATTTGAGATAAGGAATCTTGAAGGCTAAAGAGCTTGGTTATAAATAGATTCCACGAGCTAGGTGTGTGGTAAAAATAGAACAAGTGAGAAAGATGGATTGTGGTATAAGAAAAGGTGTACATGGATCTTTGAGTATGAGAACAAAATAATCTTGTACTATTTTTCTTCTGATGGTCTGTTTGGATACTACAACTTCTGACTTTTTCTAATTTTCTATAAGTCAAAAGTCATATTTTTATTTTTCATCCTATTTGAATAAATAGCTCATTGTTTCTTTAAAAATTATTCTCAGTGCTTTTTGAGAAATTAAAACATCTAACTTCTTAAGAAGTATTTTTTTAAAATACTAATAATAAATGCTTCTATTATTATATATTTAAATATAAAATAACTTCTCTATAGGAACTTAAATAAGTTACTTACCCAAATGAGGCCTAATGGTAAAAATGATGATCTTTTGAGATGGATATAGATATGACATTGAATATAAATTGAAGTCTATTAAGTTAAAAGCAAAGGAGAATCACCGATTCATTGCATTTAAGATTGAGAATCAAGAAATAGTGGTTGAGAAATTTGAAAGCCCACAAGAAAATTATGAGAACTTTATTGAATGTCCATCTCCTAATGATAGTGTCTTTTATTTTGAGGAATTTTTATCTATTTAATATATATATATATATATATATATATATATATAAAATATCTATTGATCTAAATTAAATAAACATTTGCTATAAATCTAGTGAAGTGGTTATTACCACTTCTATTTATCTATTGATACTCCTCATTTATTGTTTTTGTCGCAACCGGGATCGCGACGGGACGGCGAAAAAATGATTTTTGTTTGAAATGGAGTCGCCACCAAGTTTTATTTAATTGGTAAAAACATGGAAAAACCATTTTGTTTAAAGAAAATGATCTTTGAAACCAGATCTAAGCTCGGGAGTCGGTTATGCTTAGGGAAGGGTAGGGACTTAATCCTACAAAGACTCTAATACACCCGTCTTTAGACGGTACCTTAATTAATTTTGCAAATTATTAATAACCTTTCAAAATATTTATTTACACTTTTATTTTATGAAAATTATAAAAGAAAATATTTTTAGAATAAGAAAATTTCGGAGTACCAAACTGTCACAGCTCAGATATCCGCAATATTGAGTTAACAAACCGTCACGACTAAATTAACATATTTATTTGAAATAAAATATATACATTTCAATGAAGAAAGAGGAGGGTAATAATAATAATAATAATAATAATAATAATAAATAAATGAATAAATAAACAAATATTTACAATAATAAATAATAATGAACAAAAATATTTACATGTAAAACAGAATAAAACAATATCATAAATAAATACTAAATAAATATTTACAATAATAATAATAATAATGAACAAAAATATTTACATGCAAAACAGAATAAAATAATGTCATAAAATTTAACTTTAGCTTGAAAATTTGAAACATCAAGCTGTCATAGCTTAGATGTCCAAAATATTCAGTTAACAAGCCGTCTCGGCTAAATTAACTTTTTATTTAAAATAAAATATTTAACAAATTAATTAATTTAAAACTTAGAGAATAAAAAGGTATTAAAGAAAATATTTACATGTAATACAAATTATAAAAATCTAATTTTTGTTTGAAAATTTAAAACATCAAGCTATCACAGCTCAGATGTTTAACTGAGTTAACAAGCCGTCACGGCTAAATTAACATCCTCATTTAAAATAATCTGATTATTAGTTGAAATTAAAATAATACATAACAATAAAAGACCATAAGTATTTATAAATAAACAAAAATAATAATAAATATTTACAAATCAAAAATGAAATAACATAAAATAACCTAATAAAATCCAATTTTTGACTTGACAGGAATCACCTGCTCCTACGTATCCTCTGGTGCGATGAGGAATTCAAAGTCACGTAGTTCTTTATAAAATGAGCGTTGTTGATTGATTTTATTTATGACAACTGATTTTCAGGATATCAAACTGTCGCAGTTAAAATATTCTTCAATCATAAAATAAATAAGCCGTCACGGCTAAATTAACTTTGCATTTTAAAAAAAAAAAAAGAAATATTGATCCGTTATATTTTAATTTTTTTCTAGAAATAGCTTTCGAATATCAAGCTGTCACAGCTAAAATATTCTGAAAGATAAAACATTAACGAGTCATCACGGATAACTCCATAAAACAATGATTAATGTTGTTAAGAAATAAAAGAAAATATCAAAGAACCCAAAGAACTAACACCCGAAGATAGAATTTAAACACATTATTAAACATGTAGACAAATGCCCAAAAATTGAGAACTTGGAAAATATGTAAATCAAAGAAAATGTGAAAACCAAACGTACCCATTGAAAACAAATAGATTCATCTAAAATCATGCCCAACCCAATTATCAGAATACGGGCAACCTCTAAACCCAAAAATGGCCCAAATACATTTAGAGTCAAAGTTAGTCAAAGGGAAGAAAACAAATGAAATAAAAAAATGATAAACCAGAAATAACACTGTCACCACACGGGTTCGTCATTGGATTAGAGGTTTCATTTTTGGTTGGCACCCACACATCACAGTCACAGAGGGAGAGAGTGAGATCCGAATGAGGGAGAGAGGGAGACCAGAAAGGAGAGAACCACGTTGAGGACCAGCTGTGGTGGAGCTCAGGCACGGCGAGTTGGGGCTCACAATGCGTGGCTTCTTGGGCGGCAAGGAGCAAGGAGTTGCTGGCAGTAGCGCTACTGGGTGCTGGGCGGAGCTAGATGAGGTCGTGACTGGCGGTCGGCTGTTCTGGTGGCGACTGCAGACGTGGCCAGTTTCACGTGAAGCTTCAGTCACGAGATTGGCTTGCGATCGGGGCTGGGAACTAGCGATGGTTCTGCTTGCGTGGAGGGGGACGGTGTAGCGCGATTCAGGGCAGTGCAGGAATCCAAGGCTGTTCGCAGCTCGTGGCGGCTTGTAATGGCGCGCGGTGAGCTTTGTGGCAGTATTGCTGTCACGAGATGCTAATCCTTGCAATCTTGCTGATGGAGTGCGCGGCAGCGGCCTAGGCAGAGATATTCACCTGAGGAGCGATTTAGGCGGCGGTGGTGGACTTCTCCTATGGGGTTTTCAGTCTTCTCTTCCTTTTCCTTTTTTTTTTTTTTGATTTGATAGTGATTGTAACTATGATTTTGGTTGGATAAGGATTGATTCCTTTTGTGATTCTAGTGTTGTTTAAGATAGTTTGTGAGTTGATTTTGGATGGTTTTGGCTTTTTGTTTAATTTTTGGATGTGCTAGTTTTATTTTGTACGAGGCTTGATCTTGGTTTAATTGTGAATGGAAGGGGTGGTTGTGGTTATGTTTTATTTTGTTTTGGTTTAAGGTTTAGTTATGGGTTGATTTGTGAATTAAAATGGTGATGGTAGGAGATTGTGATGGCTTCCTTCCATGATAGGCTATGGACTGGTTCTTTTGATATGTTGGTGGAGGTTCTGTGAAGTGAGCTGGGTGGAGGAAAAGCAGTGTTGATGAGGTTGTCATGATCCTCCCAGTCGAGGTTTCGGTCCTCCTTTTTAAACTGGAGAAATTCTCTTTCTCATGATTTCTTGGTTCTGCCCTTTTACAGCTTGGCTATTCCATCTCCTCACCGAAAGGAGCTTTATCGCTTTGCAAGGAGTTAAAAAAAACACTCTCATGATGTCTGTCAATTCTCCTTTTTTTATTTTCTTCTATCAGCTTCACGTGAAGGAAGAACCAAAATCCGTGACCTTTGTCACTTTATTTTTATTTTTTTTGTTTTTATTATTTTTTTGAGGTACAAATGGGCTAAAACAAATCCGAAAATGGGCTAAAATTAAAGAATAGTAAAATTTATTTCGTTTAAACACAACATGGGCTAGTTATGAAAATATGCCAAACTTTTGAATTTTTATTTTTATTGATCCGGACAAAATCGGGTGTTCACAGTTGCCCCTTTTTACTCATTTCTTATAAGAAAATACAAAAATTTGAATTTTAAATATTGTCTTCATAAGGAATGAGTAAAGACATGAACATCGATTTTGTTCAGAGATGCATGCAATGCAATGAAATCTAAATCCGAAGCAAAAATGACATAAACTTTCAAGTAAAGTCTCATGAGACGATGCGGTTTAGAAATCAAATATGCGTGAATCACTCAAAGAACAATGGCTAACCAATTTGACTCAAATTCACAAATTACAAGAAATGTTAAAAGACTAATCAGAAAAATGACACTTTGAGACAATCTATACATATAAAAGAACAATATGAACATGATGGAAAAGTAAAACGACAATCTGAGGGTGACATGCAAGAAAATGGCAATCTGAGGCCGACTGAAAAGTAAATTGGCAATCTGAGGGCGACATGAAATGTAAATTGGCAATCTGAGGCCGACAGGAAAGTAAATTGGCATTTGAGGCCGACAGGAAAGTAAATTCGCAATCTGAGGCCGACATGAAATGTAAATTGGCAATCTGAGGCCGACTGGAAAGTAAATTGGCAATCTGAGGCCGACATGAAATGTAAATTGGCAATCTGAGGCCGACTGGAAAGTAAATTGGCAATCTGAGGCCGACATGAAATGTAAATTGGCAATCTGAGGCCGACAGGAAAGTAAAATTGGCAATCTGAGGCCGACATGAAATGTAAATTGGCAATCTGAGGCCGACAGGAAAGTAAATTGGCAATCTGAGGCCGACAGGAAAGTAAAATTGGCAATCTGAGGCCGACAGGAAAGTAAATTGGCAATCTGAGGCCGACATGAAATGTAAATTGGCAATCTGAGGCCGACATGATAGTAAAATTGGCAATCTGAGGCCGACATGAAATGTAAATTGGCAATCTGAGGCCGACAGGAAAGTAAATTGGCAATATGAGGCTGACAGGAAAGTAAATTGGCAATCTGAGGCCGACATGAAATGTAAATTGCCAATCTGAGGCCGACTGGAAAGTAAATTGGCAATCTGAGGCCGACATGAAATGTAAATTGGCAATCTGAGGCCGACATGAAAGTAAAATTGGCAATCGGAGGCCGACATGAAATGTAAATTGGCAATCTGAGGCTGACAGGAAAGTAAATTGGCAATCTGAGGCCGACAGGAAAGTAAATTGGCAATCTGAGGCCGACATGAAATGTAAATCGACATGAAATGTAAATTGGCAATCTGAGGCCGACATGGAAAGTAAATTGGCAATCTGAGGCCGACAGGAAAGTAAATTGGCAATCTGAGGCCGACAGGAAAGTAAATTGGCAATCTGAGGCCGACATGAAATGTAAATTGGCAATCTGAGGCCGACAGGAAAGTAAATTGGCAATCTGAGGCCGACATGAAAGTAAATTGGCAATCTGAGGCCGACAGGAAAGTAAATTGGCAATCTGAGGCTGACATGAAATGTAAATTGGCAATCTGAGGCCGACTGGAAAGTAAATTGGCAATCTGAGGCCGACAGGAAAGTAAATTGGCGATCTGAGGCCGACAGGAAAGTAAATTGGCAATCTGAGGCCGACATGAAAATAAACTGGCAATCTGAGACCGACATGAAAAGTAAATTGGCAATCTGAGGCCGACAGGAAAGTAAATTGTCAATCTGAGGCCGACAGGAAAGTAAATTGGCAATCTGAGGCCCACAGGAAAGTAAATTGGCAATCTGAGGCCGACATGAAAATAAACTGGCAATCTGAGGTCGACATGAAATGTCAATTGGCAATCTGAGGCCGACTGGGAAGTAAATTGGCAATCTGAAGCCGACAGGAAAGTAAATTGTGGCATAGAAAACAACGATGTCCACATCATCTCTCTTTTTTTTTTTTTTTTTAGGCTATATGCACGAGTCATCAATTTTCAATTTATTTAAAAAAAAAAAAAACTAACCGTAACCAAGTCAAGCAATCCTCAAGGAAGACTATAACTGATCAAACTCGTAATTCATGCGCTGGACCTCCTGACATAAACTTTCTTTATTTCTGGACCTTTGCTCACTTCTTTCCCATTTTCCTTTTTCCCTTTTTTAGGATGATGATTGCTCTTCTGCCGAGTTTGACTGAAACTTCTAAATTCTCTTAGCGTGATGCTAGTCATGAATGTATTGCTGTAAGAATTTTTAGGTTGTATAACTTTAAACTTAAATTCATGCTTACTCGAGACATCATAAATAAACATGCATTTGAAAAGGAAATGAAAAGGTTAGTTGAATAGACATCTTTATTGCTTGGTGTATGGGATGACAAGATATTTGAAAGGTGGGAACAACATAAAAGCAAAAGACAAGACTGTGAGAGACATGAAATTTTGCCCCAGTTCCGGTTCTTGGCGGCTCATTCAATTGATTTCTTACAGCAAGTTGAACACCATAGCCATGATCTTTGATAATGTCTTCAAATCTTTTCTTTCCAAAAATTGCCCCAGTTTCAATCTTTGTCAGCTTGATTCACTGGACAAATTCAACACTTAAAAATTGTCCCAGTATAGGTTGCTTGAAATGATGCTTATCTTTTTGCTCTAATTTTTGCCTGGGTTACTCTCTCGAGTTTCCCACCTAACGAGCTTTTTATTTTTCTTTTTCTTTTCATTTTACCCTAATTTTTGCTTAGGTCGCTCTTTCGAGTTTTCAACCAACGGGCTTTTTCAACATCTTTTCAAGCATAAAACCTTTTGACTGCATCAGTATTGATTGGTTTGGGCAATTCCTGTCTATCCATGTTTTGCAAAATCAACGCTCCACCTGAGAACGCTTGTTTGACAATGTAAGAACCTTCATAACTTGGAGGCCATTTGCCCCGTGCATCCTTTTGATTAGGGAGAATTTTCTTCAGAACCAAATCTCCTGGATAAAAATCTCTAGGACGGACCTTCTTGTTAAAAGCCTTAGCCATTCTACTTTGGTACAACTGGCCGTGACAAATAGCTGTTAGTCTTTTCTCCTGTATCATGTTGAGCTGTTCATATCGGGTCTTTACCCATTCAGATTCTTCTAACTCAAACTCCATCAGAACCCTTAAGGACGGGATTTCCACTTCTATAGGAGATACCGCTTCCATTCCATAGACCAATGAGAAGGGAGTTGCCCCTGTGCTTGATCGTATGTTGGTTCGATATGCGTGTAAAGCATAAGGCAGCATTTCATGCCAGTCTTTATAATTCACCACCATCTTGGCGATGATTTTCTTGATATTCTTATTTGCAGCTTCGACTGCGCCATTAATTTGAGGTCTATAAGGAGCTGAGTTGTGATGCTTGATCTTGAAAGTCTCAAAGAATTTTTGAACTTCGGCACCATTAAGGTTAGGAGCATTATCTGTGATAATTCTTTCTGGAATCCCATATCTGCAGATGATATCTCTTTTGATGAATCTGAGGAACACTTTCTGTGTGATGTTAGCATATGAAGCAGCCTCCACCCACTTTGTGAAATAGTCTATCGCCACCAAGATGAAACGATGACCACTTGAGGCTTTGGGATTGATTGGGCCGATGACATCCATGCCCCACATTGAGAAAGGCCAAGGAGATACCATGTTGTGTAATGGAAATAGAGGAGCATTGACTCGGTCTGCATATATTTGACATTTACGACACTTTCGAATATAACTGATGCAGTCATTCTCCATGGTAGACCAATAATATCCACTTCTTAGGATCTTGCGTGCCATCATATGCCCGTTAGCGTGGGTTCCACAGATTCCTTCATGGATTTCAGTCATAATCATTCGAGCTTCATGAGCATCTACACATCTGAGGAGACTAGTGTCATGACTCCGCTTGTAAAGGACTTCACCATTTAGGAAAAAGGCCATGGCTAATCGTCGAATTGTTTTTCTTTGCACTTCATTCGCTCCAGTCGGATATTCTCCTTTTTGAATGTACTGCTTGATGTCATAATACCATGGTTGGCCATCTGGCTCAGTCTCCACATTGTCACAGTATATCGGTTTACTTTGCACCTCTACATGGATGGGTTGGACATTGGTATGGACTTCCAATTTTGTCATTGCAGCCAAGGTTGCCAATGCATCCGCAAATTGGTTATGGTCTCGAGTTAAGTGAGAAAATGACACATCATCAAATTGTTCAATTAATCGAAACAAGTATTTCTGATAAGGTACTAGTTTCGGATCCTTCGTACGCCATTCTCCATTAACTTGGTAGATTATAAGCGCAGAATCTCCAAACACCTTTAACTCTTTGATCCCTAGGTCAATTGCAGCTTGCAAACCATTCGTGCATGCTTCATATTCTGCGATGTTGTTGGTGCATTCAAAATCTAACTTGATGGAAACTGGGTACTGTTTTCCAGCTGGTGACACTACTACAGCTCCTATTCCACATCCATTCATATTGGCAGCCCCATCAAAGTACATTTTCCATACATTCTCCTCTTTTATCCCATCTTTTTCCACTGTTAACACCTCATCATCGGGAAATTCAAGCATGATAGGCTGTTTATCCTCAAGAGGATTTTCAGCTAGATGATCAGCGATTACACTTCCCTTGATAGACTTCTGATTCACATATTTGATATCAAATTCAGACAGCATCACTTGCCATTTTGATATTCTCAATGAAACATGAGGACTATCAAATATGTATTTCAATGGATCCATTCGAGAGATTAACCAGGTAGTATAATATAACATGTACTGCCTCAACCTCTTGGATGCCCATACTAACGCACAACAAGTCTTTTCAATGGCTAGATAACGGGATTCATAGTCATTAAACTTCTTGCTCAGATAATAAATTGCCTGTTCTTTCTTACCAGACTCATCATATTGACCTAACATTGCCCCAAGTGACGTGGGCAACACTGTGAGGTATAATATTAAAGGACGATCTGGTACAGGTGGGGCTAGAATTGGAGGCTTCATCAAATAAGCTTTTATTTTATCAAAAGCTTCTTGGCATTCTTCATTCCACTCCCCAGGTTGATGTTTCCGCAGCAGCTTGAATATAGGCTCACAAGTGCTAGTCAAATTAACAATAAATCTAGCAATGTAATTGAGCCTTCCAAGAAAACTTCTCACTTCTCGTTCAGTTCGGGAAGCAGACATCTCTTGTATTGCCTTCACCTTGTCAGGATCCACTTTTATCCCTTCTCTGCTGACAATGAACCCGAGTAACTTCCCTGTAGAAGCTCCAAAAATGCATTTATTCGGATTCAACCGCAACTTGTATTTTCTGAGCCTTTCAAACAACTTTCAGAATCACACATGACTTTCTCCCTCCTTAGACTTAGCAACCATATCATCTACATACACTTCAATCTCCTTATGCATCATGTCATGGAACAATGCGACCATGGCACGTTGGTAGGTGGCACCGGCATTTTTCAATCCAAACGGCATGACTGTATAGCAAAATGTTCCCCACGGTGTTATGAAAGTAGTTTTTCCTTTGTCATGAATATCCATGGGAATCTGATTATACCCAGAATATCCGTCTATAAAGGAAAATCGGTGATTTCCAACAGTATTGTCAACAAGAACATCAATATGGGGAAGAGGAAAATCATCTTTCGGGCTAGCCTTATTCAAATCCCGATAATCTACACACATCCTGACCTTCCCATCCTTTTTAGGCACGGGTACAATGTTGGCCACCTAATCAGTGTGTCTTGATACCTCCAAAAATCCAGCCCCCAGCTGTTTAGTCACTTCCTTTTTAATCTTTAATGACATGTCCGGTCGCATTCTTCTCAATTTTTGCTTCTTCTTGGCTCAAACCGGGATACAAAGGGATCTTGTGTGAAGCAATCTCTGGGTCTAACCCTGGCATCTCATGATAGGACCATGCAAACACATCCAAGAATTCTTTAAACAATGTAATCATTTCTGAGCGTTCAGGATTTTCCACTATTTTCAGCTCCTTTTTGTCTTCTTCGGTGCCCATGTTAATCACCTCGACCACCTCATTGTCTAAGTCAAACCCTTTTTCTGAATAATCTAGGAGGTTTGAAAACTGTTCAATAGCTTCTTCATCATCCTCGAACTCATGGTTATCGCAGTCAAGTGCAGCAAGAGAATCAATTGATAAGTTCCCAAATTCCTTTTCATGTGGCAAAATTTCTATGACATTCAAGTTCCTGGAAAGTAATTCTGGTGGATTGGAATGCTAAACCAAATGGTGGATTATAAAATAGCATGGAAAATGCAAATTAACGAATTGAGAATGGTAAGGGAAAAACATAACAGAAAAGGGAAAAAGCAAAAGGAATAGAAATAGAAATGAGGCAAATGGAAAACATATAGAAAGGTTATTGAAAATCATGCAAATCCATTCAAATGATGTCTCTGAGTAGCATAAACAAAAGCATAAATAATTCTTGAATAATATAACCCAACAAATTACTTTTCAGCAATAACATCAAGCATTGGTTCACCGTCTGGCTTCATCAAAGATCTCATCATTGCTAGCAACATGGACTTTGTTGATTTCCTCAATTTTTTCAGCATCCAAAGTGTTGATGGTGGAGAAATAACGAGGGGAGCGAACTTCACCGGCCATAATCACTTCAGCTGGACCAGGGAATGTCTCTTTCAAGTGAGGAATCAACTTCATTTTCCCTTTTTGTTTATTCTGTTCCAGAGCCAAGGCACTCATCTTGTCATCCAAAGAGGTCTCATATCCTAGACCAAATCGGTTAGACTTCTCTGGCACCGATATGGGAGTTTGGGAGCCTTGTAATTGTGGTCCTAGTCCTTTTCCTTCCAGATATCCATTTTTAGCCATGATGTGAGCCACTACCTGATTTTGTATTAGGGCCTTATCTTGCTCTTGTCTCAGCCCTACTGCCTCCAGGTTGTGCCATGAACTGTTCTCCACTAGCTCCACATTTTCAACATATGGCAATGTCACTGGTTTGGATACCAGGATCTCCTTTTTTCCATGGATTGTGATGACTGAACCATTTTCAATGTATTTGACCTTCTGATGCAAGGTTGAAGGGACAGCCCCGACATTGTTAATCCATGGTCTTCCTAGCAGCATATTATAGTCAGATTCAATTTTCATTACCTGGAATAACACTTCAAATTTGCTCGGTCCGATCTCCAGTAATAACACCATCTCCCCTAGGATGCTTTTCTTTGCTCCATCAAAAGCTTTCACTACCATCATTTGTGGTAGTATATCATCCTTACTCATCGACAAATATCTTAAAGTCGACACAGGCAAGACATTCAATCCTGATCCTCTATCAATGAGAACTCTAGGCACTATGTATTCTTTACATTTGAGGGTTATGTATAGTGCTCGTGGGTTGACTTGTGAAACAACTTCTTCATCTGAAAATGTGATCATGTTAACACGTTTCACTGGATCCACCATATTCACCACATTTTCTGATGAGACATCAGACTTAACATAAGCTTCCTTCAAGACTTTCAATACTGCCTTTCGATGAGGTTTAGACGACATGATTAATGATAAAAGAGATATTCTAGCTGGGGTTTTCTTTAATTGCTCAAGAATATCATACTCGCTTTGCTTCATTATCTTTAGGAACTCTTCTTCCTCATCTTCTTTTTCCTTTCTTTCTGAATCTGAACTCTTTCCAGCATACCCTTCATTGACAAACTTCCCTTTTTCCAGCTCTCCGGGTCCATAAACTCTTCCACTTCTTGTTATTCCTTTCACTTCCATGACACCAGTCACCTCTTCATTTGCTCGAGCCTTCGAGGTTTCCCCTATGTCTCCAGTTGTCTTGACTTGAGTCTCATAATTCCAAGGCACAGCATGTGTACTCTTGTACTCAAATGGTGTAGGTTTCTTGACAGTAATGACCACTTTTTCTGGCTTGGGAGCTACATTAAGTGGTGGCACTCGAACAACAAAAGGTTCAATTACATTCACCTCATCAGGTATATTTAGCCCCTTCTTTGCTTGTATTACTCCTAAGTTGAGTAATCCCTGTACCCGAGCCTTGAAATCCCAGCAATTTTCGATGTTATGGCCAAGGGCCCCACAGTGATACAGGCAGCTTGAATTCATGTCATATTTCTCATTCTCCTTTATTGTCGGATCAGATGCCGTGGTGTTGTAACCAGACTCCTTCAGGCCAACAAAAATTCTCTCCATGGGTGTTTTGAGATTTAAAACCTTCTTTATCAGGGGTTCTTCTTTCTCTACAACATTTACCCGACCTCCTCTTTCATGATTTGGCATTGGATTATGGACAATATCTGGTTTTGACTCCTCTTGAAAGTCTAGTCTACCACAAGCGATCAGTCTTTTTACTGTCGTCTTGAAGCCTTCGCAATCTTCAATTGAATGTCCTGCTATGTCCATATGGTATTTGCAAGTAAGGTTCGGGTTGTACCAAGTTGGATATGGTGGTTCTAATGGGCGTACAGGATAAGCCGAGATCAAGTGGGCATCAACTAATCGTTGAAAGAGATCAGCGTTTGAAATGGATAGTTTAGGGAAAGGTGGCAAATTCTAGAATCGGGAACGACTTTGATTTTGAGCATTTGGTCGTGGTGGTGTGGTGTTTGAGAAGTTCTGAGGATGCACGGTTGAGTTATAGGCGTATGTTGGTCGAAATGGGTTGGTATGGTCGTATGTGAATGTTATTGACTTGCGGTGGGGAATATGGGATGGTATTTGTGGTTTGTGTGGTTTGGTAAAAGGGGTAAGGAGTGGTTGAGGTTTGGTATGGTGGTGTTTGGGGTCTTGGGTGCATTGGTGCGTGTCTTGGGTTAAAGGGTTGCTGATTCTGCACATAGTTTACATCAGTCTCTTTCTTCCTAGGTGGGAAACTTTTTCTTGTGTCTTCATTGCCCAGGGGAAGTTTACCTGTTTTGGCTAGATTCTCAATTCTTTCTCCAGCAGTGATCAACTCAGAGAAATCTTTGTATGCTGCTCCTGCCATGGCTCCGATATAAGGAGATCCCAAGGTTCCTAAAAAGTACGAGCACATTTCGGATAGGATAAGTGGCGGTTGCACTTGAGCAGCCAGAGCTCTCCATCTTTGAGCATATTGCTTAAAAGATTCATCCTTCTTTTTCTGCATCGTGCTCAACTGTTCTCTATTTGGTGCTATTTCCATGTTAAACTTGTATTGATTCATGAATTGGTCGACCAATTCTCTCCAGCTAGAAATCTTTGAATGGTCTAATTGAATATACTATTCTAGAGCAGGTCCAGTTAAACTTTCATAGAAAAAGCTAATGAGAAACTTTTCATCTTTAGACCAGATTGACATCTTGGTACAATAACTCTTCAAATGGAACAAAGGGTTACCCGTTCCATCATACTTTGAGAAGTCAGGAATCTTGAAGTCTTTTGGAACCACTGCATCGATGGGAGGGCAAAGTTGCTCAATTTCCATATAGCCATAAGCGCTAGGCCCTTGGATAGCTTTAATTTGATCCTGAATCTTCTTCATCCATTCTTCTTTGAACTTGTCCTTTTCTGCCTCTGCACGGCTATTCTCCGAGGAAAATGGTTGCTTTTGGATGACCACACGAGGTGGCTCCCAAATAGGGGTAGCATGCCCGTGCCCATCAGTATGACCATTCTCTAAGGGACGATAGCCTTCTCCAATAGGGATCACTAATGGCATTGTAGGTGGTGGTTGTCCAAGAGAGTTATTCGGAATCCCATCCCCGTCATTCATCCCTTGAGTGACATTTAGAGCTGCATCTGATACCACAGGTATAGTCATCGTTGTAGCACTTGGTTGTACACCTCCTGAGTTTTGGTGGGCTCTCAATAAATCGAGTGACTCCATCATAGCCCGCATCATCTCCTCCATTCTTCCCTGGTTGTTTGACAACTCGTTCAATCTTCCTCTCACTACATCAACTTCCATGCTTAAGTTTCTTCCGGGTTCAGAAGTAATTATAGCCGAGGTGGTTACAGTTAGAATAGCTCTTCCCGATTCAGAAGCAATTGCAGACGGGGTAGTCCTTCCTGGTTCAGTGTTTCCGCCGGCCATCTTGGTTCGAGCCCTAGTGTTATGAACACGAGTTAGATCGGTATCTTCTTTCCTTGGGCGCCCAATGGTTGCGATGTTTCACCTGTGTTAAAAAAAGTTTAAGTAAAAAGATAAAAATATTGCAATTTGTTAGAGATTGTCAATTGTGCTGAGTCTTGATGTGAGTATCTTTGGTCACAACTTTTCCCCAGAACGTCTCGTTCAAAGGTAATAAGTTATCTTTAATGGATATTGCCATAAGACCAAAATAATGAAACAACCATTCATTCATCAGAGGAGTAGATTACAATCATCTTTTTTTTTTTTTTACATCCATTCCCAGAAATAACAACAAAAAAAAAAATACATCATAAAGCTAGATTTCGATCCCTAAAAACATCATCATCAAAAGGTAATGCCTCTTCAACTTCTTTCGGCAATTATTTGTTTCATCCTTCCAACCAAATCTTTGCAATAGTAGACAAAGTTGCGAAGTCTAGTTGGGGTCTTGAAAGGGATAATTTCTTGCTCAGCTGTTTCCAGGTATCTTGGAACATCTTCTATTGCTGTGTTAGCTAGCCCTGCCAGATTTGAAAAACGAATCTTCAACTCATGAATGATATGACTTTGGTGTTGCACCTCAAACTCCAAATCTGTGACTCTTTTCTTTTCTTCTTCTAAAGCAGCTTGAAACTTCATGGTCTCATCTTTCATGTGTTGTTTTAGTTCCCCGACCTTCCTCTGGTATTCCTTGCTTATTTCTCTCATTTCTTGCTTCATTTGTTCCTCTCTTGATAGCGCGGTTGCTTCAGCAATTTTGGTATCTTGAAGTAGCTTCCTTAACTGTTGATTTTCGGTTATTGCTCGGTCACGCTCTTGCCTTCGAAGCCCTAGCTCTTTATTAGCAGCTTGGAGGCATTCCTTGGTCTTCATCATGTGCTCATACCCCATTTTTAATTTCTTAGTGGTGCCCTCTAGAATTTGATTTCTCTCAGTGTTTTCTCGCTTCAAATCTGCGTAATTATGGTGAGCACTTTCCAATGTAGCCTCAACTTGCATCTTTTCTTGCTTAATTCTGTTCAACTTCTCTTTTATTTCTTTGATCTCCTCATCATCGTTAAGACGTGAGGATGATGCCTTGTTAGGTGGAGTTGCTGTCCAGTGTTACAATGGCGCTTAATCTCTTGGGCCCTATTCTTCACCCATTGTGATAGCTTTCTTTCACCGCACGACTTCTAACTCCCAGTTCTTTTCCTTTCCTGACAACCTTGTTCCAAGCAAATCAGACTTTCTGTAGCATGCCAAGATCCTCAAAGTCCTGGTAATACAAGACAAATGGAGTGATTATAGCTTCGGGAGGTGGTCCCATCATGGGGTAACCAAGTTGACGCAGTACCAATACTGGATTGTAATTTATGCATCCTCGGGTACCCATGAGGGGAACATTTGAGAAGCTTCCACACTGATAGATCAAAGTCTGCCCGTCTTCCCACCAAGGGTACCATCGGATCATCTTTTCATTCAATTTGGCTAGGTCTTGAGCCCATTCTTGTCCATTCTTCTTCTTGATGTGATGCATTTTTAGGTCTTCAATCGGACATGGTGCTTTGTAGTTTCTTTGGGATACGTGTGCAGTGACCCACACGTAAAGCATCGGTAGACAGCATAAAATTCTTTTGCCATTCCTCTCATAGCAAAAATTTAGGGTACAATAAACATCTGCCAAGAGGGCTGGAATAGGATTGTGACCATGAAATTTGCGTGCAAGGAATACATCGATAGCCGCGAAGTCTACCAAACCTTCAATATTTGGAAACAGAACAATGCCATAAACAGTGAGAGCCAATACATCTACCAAGGTGTCCCAATCTTTAGCTTCAGCTAAGCCATGCATATGCTTCTCCAAATAATCCCTTGGGAATCCATTGGTTCCATTTCTACATACATTGCTTCATGCAAATCCCTTACATTGATCTTTAAAACAGCTGCTATGGTATGTAAGGAAGGATAATGACCTTGGTATTGATAAGGTTTTTCTTCTTCGAGTGGTAACCCTAGGATTCGCTCAAATTCTTCAAGAGTCGGTGCCAACTGAAAGTCTTGAAAGGTAAAGCATCGGAGAGGAGGATCATAGTACTGTGCCAACGTTGTGATTGCCTCTACCTGTTTTTCCACCTCTAACAGATTCAAAACTTTTCCATACTTCTTTGCAAGAGAAAGGCGATGTGGTATACTCAATAGCTGACTTAAGGATCTCAGACTTTCTGTGTCAGGCTTCTTAGCTTTAAGATGTAAAGTCTTCTTTAACTTTTCCCCTTCATGATTGTTTGATTTCATGTTTATTTCCATTTTCCAAAGATACTCACAACAAGACTCTGATATGATTATCTAACAAACCTGGAAAACAAAGAAAAATGTGATGATTTTCATTTAAATGAAAATGGAAATAATAAATAATTTGAATATGTTAAAGAATTTATATACAAAGAAATGAATTAAAGAATGAGTATGCTCTCTTTGTGTCCTATTTGAGTTGAGCTCTGGAGGTCAATCTATAGTTCTATGGTTATTCTACTTTGTGAATACTTGCAACGGGTGGATCTATATACTCAGGATTCTACGGCCTCTAGAGTTAAGACTCATTTCGGAATATTATCCACAACAGCAGGTAAACCACTAGGTGTGGAATATTCACAAAAGGGTCACACTCTAGACGAGATTTTCACAATAACCAAACAGGATAAGCATCCAAAATGGCTACCACTACACAATCTCTTACCTATCTCAAGTTGCACTCAGACCCGGGTATAGGGCCCCACTCGTGTGTGATTAAAGTGTGAGTGTTGTGTGTGAAGAGAGCATACAAACCTGGAATCCTAAAACTACCCACGACAACACCTGCAAAATAGACAATATAGAACAAAAGTCTTCTATCCTAGAGTGCAAAGAAACCAAAATAAATATATACAGACAGAACAAAGTCTTCTATCCTAGAGTGCAAAGAAACCAAAGTAAATATATACAGATAGAGCAAAGTCTTCTATTCTAAGATAGTCACAAAGAATTAAATATAAATATATACAAACATTGCAAAAATCTTCTATCATAGGATGGTCACAAAAAATTAAATATGAAAATATATACAAACAAAGCAGAATTTTCTATCCCAACAAAATTTAAAAGAAAGAGAATAATAGACAACTAGCAATAAAATAAAATGAAAAGACAAAGAAAGAAAAAAATGAGGTTATAATAATAAGCACAATCAATTATTATAGGCTTGACTCTCACATTCCCCAATGGAGTCGCCATCTGTCGCAACCGGGATCGCGACGGGACGGCGAAAAAATGATTTTTGTTTGAAATGGAGTCGCCACCAAGTTTTATTTAATTGGTAAAAACATGGAAAAACCATTTTGTTTAAAGAAAATGATCTTTGAAACCAGATCTAAGCTCGGGAGTCGGTTATGCTTAGGGAAGGGTAGGGACTTAATCCTCAGCACCCCTAATACACCCGTCTTTAGACGGTACCTTAATTAATTGTGCAAATTATTAATAACCTTTCAAAATATTTATTTACACTTTTATTTTACGAAAATTATAAAAGAAAATATTTTTAGAATAAGAAAATTTCGGAGTATCAAACTGTCACAGCTCAGGTATCCGCAATATTGAGTTAACAAACTGTCACGGCTAAATTAACATATTTATTTGAAATAAAATATATACATTTCAATGAAGAAAGAGGAGGGTAATAATAATAATAATAATAATAATAAATAAACAAATGAATAAATAAACAAATATTTACAATAATAAATAATAATGAACAAAAATATTTACATGTAAAACAGAATAAAACAATATCATAAATAAATACTAAATAAATATTTACAATAATAATAATAATAATGAACAAAAATATTTACATGCAAAACAGAATAAAATAATGTCATAAAATTTAACTTTAGCTTGAAAGTTTGAAACATCAAGCTGTCACAGCTTAGATGTCCAAAATATTCAGTTAACAAGCCGTCTCGGCTAAATTAACTTTTTATTCAAAATAAAATATTTAACAAATTAATTAATTTAAAACTTAGAGAATAAAAAGGTATTAAAGAAAATATTTACATGTAATACAAATTATAAAAATCTAATTTTTGTTTGAAAATTTAAAACATCAAGCTGTCACAGCTCAGATGTTTAACTGAGTTAACAAGCCGTCACGGCTAAATTAACATCCTCATTTAAAATAATCTGATTATTAGTTGAAATTAAAATAATACATAACAATAAAAGACAATAAGTATTTATAAATAAACAAAAATAATAATAAATATTTACAAATAAAAAATGAAATAACATAAAATAACCTAATAAAATCCAATTTTGACTTGACAGGAATCACCTGCTCCTACGTATCCTCTGGTGCGATGAGGAATTCAAAGTCACGTAGTTCTTTATAAAATGAGCGTTGTTGATTGATTTTATTTATGACAACTGATTTTCAGGATATCAAACTGTCGCAGTTAAAATATTCTTCAATCATAAAATAAATAAGCCGTCACGGCTAAATTAACTTTGCATTTAAAAAAAAAAAAAAGAAATATTGATCCGTTATATTTTAATTTTTTTCTAAAAATAGCTTTCGAATATCAAGCTGTCACAGCTAAAATATTCTGAAAGATAAAACGTTAACGAGCTGTCACAGCTCAGATAACTCCATAAAACAATGATTAATGTTGTTAAGAAATAAAAGAAAATATCAAAGAACCCAAAGAACTAACACCCGAAGATAGAATTTAAACACATTATTAAACATGTAGACAAATGCCCAAAAATTGAGAACTTGGAAAATATGTAAATCAAAGAAAATGTGAAAACCAAACGTACCCATTGAAAACAAATAGATTCATCTAAAATCATGCCCAACCCAATTATCAGAATACGGGCAACCTCTAAACCCAAAAATGGCCCAAATACATTTAGAGTCAAAGTTAGTCAAAGGGAAGAAAACAAATGAAATAAAAAAATGATAAACCAGAAATAACACTGTCACCACACGGGTTTGTCATTGGATTAGAGGTTTCATTTTTGGTTGGCACCCACATACACACATCACAGTCACAGAGGGAGAGAGTGAGATCCGAATGAGGGAGAGAGGGAGACCAGAAAGGAGAGAACCACGTTGAGGACCAGCTGTGGTGGAGCTCAGGCACGGCGAGTTGGGGCTCACAATGCGTGGCTTCTTGGGCGGCAAGGAGCAAGGAGTTGCTGGCAGTAGCGCTACTGGGTGCTGGGCGGAGCTAGATGAGGTCGTGGATCGGGCGGTCATTGCTACGTGGCGACTGCAAACGTGGCCAGTTTCACGTGAAGCTTCAGTCACGAGATTGGCTTGCGATCGGGGCTGGGAACTAGCGATGGTTCTACTTGCGTGGAGGGGGACGGTGTAGCGCGATTCAGGGCAGTGTAAGAATCCAAGGCTGTTCGCAGCTCGTGGTGGCTTGTAATGGCGCGCGGTGAGCTTTGTGGCAGTATTGCTGTCACGAGATGCTAATCCTTGCAATCTTGCTGATGGAGTGCGCGGCAGCGGCCTAGGCAGAGATATTCACCTGAGGAGCGATTTAGGCGGCGGTGGTGGACTTCTCCTATGAGGTTTTCAGTCTTCTCTTCCTTTTCCTTTTTTTTTTTGATTTGATGGTGATTGTAACTATGATTTTGGTTGGATAAGGATTGATTCCTTTTGTGATTCTAGTGTTGTTTAAGATAGTTTGTGAGTTGATTTTGGATGGTTTTGGCTTTTTGTTTAATTTTTGGATGTGCTAGTTTTATTTTGTACGAGGCTTGATCTTGGTTTAATTGTGAATGGAAGGGGTGGTTGTGGTTATGTTTTATTTTGTTTTGGTTTAAGGTTTAGTTATGGGTTGATTTGTGAATTAAAATGGTGATGGTAGGAGATTGTGATGGCTTCCTTCCATGATAGGCTATGGACTGGTTCTTTTGATATGTTGGTGGAGGTTCTGTGAAGTGAGCAGGGTGGAGGAAAAGCAGTGTTGATGAGGTTGTCATGATCCTCCCAGTCGAGGTTTCGGTCCTCTTTTTTAAACTGGAGAAATTCTCTTTCTCATGATTTCTTGGTTCTGCCCTTTTACAGCTTGGCTATTCCATCTCCTCACCGAAAGGAGCTTTATCGCTTTGCAAGGAGTTAAAAAAAACACTCTCATGATGTCTGTCAATTCTCCTTTTTTTATTTTCTTCTATCAGCTTCACGTGAAGGAAGAACCAAAATCCGTGACCTTTGTCACTTTATTTTTTATTTCATTTTTTATTTTTATTTTTTTTGTTTTTATTATTTTTTTCAGGTACAAATGGGCTAAAACAAATCCGAAAATGGGCTAAAATGAAAGAATAGTAAAATTTATTTAGTTTAAATACAACATGGGCTAGATTATGAAAATATGCCAAACTTTTGAATTTTTATTTTTATTGATTCGGACAAAATCGGGTGTTCACAGTTTTTATTTATAACTTTTCTGAAATACCCTTGATAAAAAATTCATTTTATCTTTAGCTAAACTTCTATTTTCAAAACTTAATTGTTTTTATTTGTGACGTTTTTGAATGTATTTAATTAAAAACTTATTTTATATTTGTAAATTGATACTTTAAATATGAGTTTAACCATAGAAAAGAGTAGATATTAGTACATATTGAATTATTTAAGAGTTAAACATAAAATCTCAATTCATCATCAAAATAATTTTATATCCTTTAAAAATACACAATATGAAAAAAAAATGAAAGCCACATTTCTACTTGTAGAATTGAATTAAATTTGGCAATATTTTCAAAATTAGAGTTTCTAGTGGTAAATAGACTATTTGGCAATTAAAAAATAATAGTGGTAAATAGACTGTTTGACAATTAAAAAATAACTTCATATAAAACATAATAGTTATATTAGTTTATATAAAAATAATTGATTTAAAAATAAATAATGTTTAAAAGGTTACTTAATTACAAAAAACTGATTTGAAAAAAATGTTATTGAATTGTATATTAGTAATTTTTTATGTTTAATCTTTATTATTACAATTATTAAACATAAATTTAAAATATCATATTAATAATACATTATAAATATAAAATAGGTTTTTAATTAAAATTATTTAGAAATGTCACAAATAAAAATAATAAATAAGGAGTGGTAATAAACAATTGTGATTCTACGGTATAAAATTTAATTTAATTTTAAAGGTATGTTTGTTAGAGGGTAAAATTGAGAGTAAAAATTACATGAATGAGCTTTATATGTTATTTTACATATGAAATTAATTCATATAATTTTTACCCCCACTTTTACCCCTTAACCAAAGACACCCTAGGAATAAAAATTTGCTAACTATAATCCGTTTTTTTTTTTATCAAGGATATCTTAGGAAAGTTATGGATGAAAGCAATAAATAGGGAGTGGTGTTATTTATATTCATAATGAGTTAGACACTATATCGACACACTCCCATATATTATTGGATGAGATATAAGATTCAAACTAAACGAGATTCACATTCTATTCGAGAGTAAATGAAAATGTGTTGACATGGTGTACCACAAATTATAAGTATAAATAATATTTCTCATAACCAAATAGAAGTGTCAACGGTCACTCCAATCTGGGCAGTTTTTAAATAGAGGTGAATACGCTATCACACTAGTGATTAATTAATATACATGAAACAAAAGTACAAACCACTAAGAAGATGGATAATAGCAGCTTTCTTCTTGTCGTAAAAAAAAAATTTCCGCCCAAACAATTTGAGTTTGTGTCATAATAGCATTAAGTTATGAGATGCTAAATTATCCACCCTACCTATATTGTATGACTCATGGCATCTGGTGATACACAAACACAACACCAATCATATAGATGTTTGATGTCTTGAATGTATCGGTAATGATTATTTCATCATTTTCATTTTTATTACAGATTAGTTGACCACTTAATTACACCAATTTCCTTCAATTACTTATTATACACTAATACTGATTGATTAATTTAGTTTAATTACTTCTTTTTTTTCATGTCTTACATTAAACGCATAACCCATGATTTTCAATCAAATAATAACCATTCAGATCCTTCACCTCCCTATTTCGATTTTCTATAGAGGCTGGGCAATAGTTGAAGGAGTTCTTGTCTTTCTTATGATATCCACGTTTGTCTTTCTATTTAACTTTTTATCTTGTCCGTCACAACAAATACGGATGGAAGGCCGCAATACAAATGAATCAAGCCCGGATTCCACCGTGTTCCCATTCTCCAGACTTCTTTCTCTCTCAAACATTATTATTATCTCTTCATTTCTCTCTACCACAACTTTGATTCTCCATTATTTTATCCTCTAATTGTTGAGGTCAAAATAAAGAAGAGAAGATCTGTGAGGCGGTGGCTCTGTGCGAGATTAATGGTGGAGTGCGGTTGTTTGATGGCAGGACAGCTCGGCGGCGCAGTCCTCGGTGGTGGATCTGCCTTCCGCACATGGTGGAGGAGAAGGGCCGGGGATTGGTGGGCGTTGATGGTGGGTTCGGCAGTTTGATGGTGCTGAAGCGCGGTGGTGTGCAGTGGTGCGATTGGTGATGAGCGCTTGGGGGCTGCTGTTTGTGGCAATGATGTGCGACAAATAAGCAGGGTGCCGGCAGCTTGTGGCGGATGAAGGCAAATCTGCGATGCAGGGTGGCGGTTTGTAATCTAGAAGCGACATGAAGCCGAGGGTGGTGGAGGATAGGCAATCGCAGGTTCTTTGTTTTTATTGTTTTTTTTCTTTCTTTCTTCTGATTCATGGATATTAATTTTTATTGTATTTTGTTTCTTTTTCTGATTCAGGATGACTCTGATTTTTTTGTTAGGTATTCAACTGGGTATGGAAATCCTTTCTAGACGATGACACTGAAGGTTTCATCAATTAATCGTATAAATCACAATTCTTCCTTCTCAGTGATTTCTATTTCTCTGTTGGTCATACTATCTGCATATTGCTATTTGATCAATTTGTATGTTGATAATCTGGATAAGATTAGTTTTCCCGAGACTGCATGTTGTAGTTTTTCTTTTGTCCAAAAAGGGTGTGACTCTTTGGATTGTGGATGTTATTTGAATCAGTGGCTTTTTAGATTATAACTACTAGTTATTGTTTGTGATGTGCAGAAATATGAAGATACATAGTTTTGTATGATGAGGTGCATGGTCCTCTAATTTCTTCTCTTTTTTTATTGAGATGACATAATGTAACTTTTTGTGATAGATAGGTGGTGTGATCTTTTCGAGACTGACGAGAATGTTATGAGCCATGTATCTAACAAAGTGTTGAAAAAGTGATAATTGCATGTATATGCACTTTATTGACTCTTCATAGATTGATTATGCTACTTTGTTTGACTCTCTATACTGACTCAACTATTTAACTTGATGTAGGTATGACGATAATAGATACTTTGATAAGTTAGACCTTCTTTGCATGTGTCCTTTGTCACAGTATATGCTTCATACCTGATTGAAGCAAATTTGTAATAAAAATACTTCATGGAAACTTTGATTGGTTAGAGCCTATTCGCATTTGTAATAAAAACGCTTGATTGAAGTTGCTTTTGCTTTTTGTGTGACATTTATAATGTTTCAACTTTGGCTGATCTATTGTTTTGATTTAGCCTTGAAGACAATTGATTGTGTGACTATCACTTTGATCAATCAGTATCATGTTCACCCCGTTTTCTGGTTTTGACAGTTATTTGATATGGTTTTCTAAGTATTGTTTACTAAAGAAGGTGTGGTTGATCTGTTGTTTTTATGCAGCAATGAAGACAAATGATTGTGTCTTAACTTTGGCAAATCTTTTATGTCCCTTTTTTTTGGCTTTGTGGATTATTTATCTGGTTTCCTAAGCATTGTTCATTATATAACGAATATATAAGATCAAAACCACTTTTATGACTTACTGATCAAATATCCAGTCATTGCTAATATGTTTTAACTATCAAAATCTATTTTATAATGCTAGACAACATATGAATTCTGGCACGGAATAAAAACCACCAATGGTTATCTGTACACATGAATTCATGGATCTTTGTTTATAACTGACCATAAATTAAGCTAATCTCTCCGTTTTTGCTACTGATATGGTATCTGATATCTGTACATCATTTCAACCGAATACTTTTAATTTTAACAGAAGACTTGGGTGAAGGTATAAGGATATAAGATTTCTAGCATTCATTTCATGTGTCTTATTTATAGGTGTCTGATTTTAATTAATAGTTAAAGCACAAAGTGTTTTTGTCTGACTCTAAGAGCTGGTCGATGATGACAACTGATATGATTGGTGTGGATGAATGTCAATTTGCTGACTACTACTTCCAAATTGAAGCTATGATCATGAGGGAAAGTATGTAGTGAAGGAGTCTTTGCAAGGTTTGGAGTGTCAGTCATGCATGTGGCATTACTCATTGCTCTATGAAAGTAGTAGGGATTTTTGGTGATGTTATTTTGGTCAAAATGCTAGGAATATGTTGTCTATGTGTATATATCTATTGCTGTTATTATGGTTGGACAATTAATACTTGGTCCCTACTTTCTTGGTTTGAATTTTGTACATGACTTAGTAACCATGTACCTTATTCACAAAATTCAGTTATCATTATCCATTTCCTTTCCTACTATTAAGTATATTTTGCTGGATTTTATTTATATTTTTTAATTCATTGTTATAAGTTTTCTATCTTCGTAGAACTTACATAGCGCATCTTGCTTCCCCTTTTGTGGTGATTTTTTTTTTTGGGTTAGACTTTTATATGCTGATCTAGATTTGTTTTTGTGGTTATCATGGTCTTATTTTTGTCAAAACAATTCTGCTTTGGACATGTTTTACTTTATGCAATAACTTATTTTCAAGCAACTCATTGAAGCTTTATATTCTTCTAACATTGCCATTTCTAATTGAATACAGCTGAAGAAAATTAACATGGTTCTTGGTGTTTTTCTCAAGCATGGAACGAAGCTATACGAATCGAGATTGATTTTAAGGTGTGGTCTTCTGTGTTTATTGCTGTGGTATGGACAATATGATGCACTAAGAAAAAGATAGTTTTTCATAAGGCGGATTTTTGTGAGCAACATTCTTGATGGAAAATAAGGAAGGATGCAAAATAATGGCTTTTTGCAAGGATTAAGAGATAAGGTCTTATTCTGATATTACTGATTAGATGCAAAAAGTTGGTGTAGCAACAGGGTAAGCACAAAGGGGCTGGTTTGCTGCTAGGGATAAATTCGATAACCATATCAGCAGCAGAACATGTTATTGGTTTTGGTTCATGTTCTATTTTTTGTTTTCTTTTGTGGTTTATCTGTATTTGTTGGTCCTTGACTCCTCTCTCAGAGTTTCCATCAATTGTTTACTTGAAAAAAAATGTATGGATAATAATGGGATTTTAGTTTGTGCTTTGTTTTTTCATAACTATTTTTTGATTGCTTCTACTCTGTATTCTAAATTTGAGTAATTTTGATTTTGATAATGTTAGTCTGCTACTGCAATGGTTTCTGGAAGGGATACGATTAGGAAGAAATTGTCTCAAACGTGTTCTTTTTATTAGGAAGCAATGATGGCATAGTGTGAACAGGCCTGCAAGATTCAATGCATTGTTGGGTTTATATGTTATGTTTGCTAGCCCAAAATGCTTAAAATGTGTGTTATACAGTAAAACTGATTCCTGGTGCACGAAAGCTTTCTAATTTTCTCTATAAAAACTAGTGAATTGATAGACACTCAAGTGGTTACCAATTCACATTTTTTTAAAAAATGAAAATGTATTTTATTTTTTAAATTTATTATTTTTTAAAAACTTTTATAACTTCCTTCAATTGTTTCAACCTTCCTTAACTTCTATATTATGGGCATTTTGGAAAATTTAAAATTTGGACACCAAAAGGTAGTTAGAGGGAGGAATTTCCTTTATATATAGTACTAGCGGCAACGGGCGCTATCATGCCTCTGAAGTCGCCTTTTTATTTTTTGGGTATTACTATAATTAAATAAGCATGTATATATTTAATTTTATACTATGTCGATATTGATTATATGACACTTATTAGCAATACATGTATTATCATGTATGTCAAGTCGTATTTATTATTTTTTGGGTTTTAACATAATGAATTGTTCTTGACTTCTTTTTGGGACAATTCACATCATTCTATTCTATAAGTAGAATGATGTTTTTTTATATCAATAATTGAAAATTATAAAAAAAAATAGATACCAAAAATTGTTGAAAAAGGATGAGCATATAACATATGTTTCCAAATGTACCCATTAATTTTACATATGTCATATGAAAAATGAGATATTTAATAATAAAGCACAAATATTGGTAAATATGATTGACTTGGCCGATTCAATCGATGGCTTTAATTGGGAGGTTGAAGTACTTGTGCATATATGTTTTGCATCTCTCATTTCCCTGCATATTGTCCAAAAACATTACTATGCTTAGTATTTTATTTCAATCATAAGCTTTTATAGTAATAACAACTAAATCTAACTTATAACCTGGCAAAGATTCTTTTCAATTATTTATATATTTCATCGTCAATATGTTATTGAGTTTTGAAAAATTGCAAAATAACTTACATATATTAGAATTAAATAAAAGTCATGTCGAATTTAAAAGCTAATATAATTATGTTGGCAATTAAAGAATGTTATAAAACCTGTAGCACATATATGTTTAATAACTTTTTAATGGACAATATTTCCTATAATTATTCCAGTCATCCAAAAAATAATTGCAGTATAAGAAGATATAAACAACATATCAAATAATTTAATGTTAATTTAAGCTATCTATTTAAATCTATTAGTACCATTTGAATTTTATATGGCTATGTATACATATATTTAAAGTTGTATCATCACGTTCTCTAGCTTCAGTTAATGATATGTGAATTTAATATCATTATTAGAAAAGAGTTTTTACTTTGTTAAGTTATTATTATTATAAGGTAAAGTTCAACAACTAAGCATTATAATAGGAAAATCTAGTGTGGTTTCCGGGTAATGTAAACATATGAAGCTTTTGGGTGTTTGTTTTAATAGGTAAATTGAATGTAAGTTTACAAATTTTGTTGACGTTTTTTCTAAAAGATTTGAAACTATACCTTGTAAAGCAAAATGAATACGTAGAGTGCATATGGTTGATGGACAAAAAAAATATTTTCGAGAATAGAAGAAATCGCATTTGGTTTTTAGATAGAAAAAAATTATTATTCATTGGAAAATTTAATTCTCAGGGTATTTTTTTAAGTATGACATTTAAATTTGATATCTCTATTTTAATAATTTTTATAGTGTAACGTAATTGTAATTTGAATTTTTGAATAATTTATAATGTAACGTAATTTTAAAATGTTTATCTTTAAATACATCAAAATTAAATTTGTAAATAGGTTTAAAAAATTCATAGATTTATTTAAAAATTTAAAAGAAAAATAAAAGGGGAAGAAAGGTAATTTGTAAAAGTTAATGAAATAGATTCTAAAAATTTTTTAATTTAAGCAATGCATAATTAAATCATTTGGGTTAGTTTGAATTATGAAAAGAATTAAATATTCAATCATCTGTCATATTCAAACCCATAGCACATGTGTTTAATAATTTTTTAGTGGACAATGTTTTCCATAATTATTCCAATCATCCAAAAAGTATCATTTCTCGCAATTCAGTGCAAAGCCTATAGAGTATGAAACCAAAAAAAAAAACTTCAGTACCTTAACACAGTGATTGCCGCTGATAGAAAAAAAGCATTGATCATAGGAAAGTTTAATTCTCGGGGCATTTTTTTAAGTATAACATTTAAATTTTATATGCCTATTTTAATAATTTTTATAGTGTAACGTAATTGTAATTTGAATTTTTGATTAATTTATAATGTAACGTAATTTTAAAAAGTTTATCTATGAATATATCAAAATTAAATTTATAAATAGATTTAAAAAATTGACTGATTTATTTAAAAATTTAAAAGAAAAATAAAAGGGGAAGAAAGGTAATTTGTACAAGTTGATGACATAAATCCTAAATTTTGTTTAATTTAAGCAATGTGAACCCCTGCACAATTAAATCACTTGGGTTAACTTGAATTATGAAAAAAAAAATTAAATATTCAATCATCAGTCATATTCAAACCCATAGCACATATGTTTTTAATAACGTTTAGTGGACAATGTTTCCCGTAAATATTCCGGTCATCCAAAAAGTATTTAAACGTTTCTCTTAATTCAGTGCAAAGCCTATAGATTATGATAAAAAAAATTAAATACTTTAGTACCTGAATACAAAAAATGCCATTGGTATAGTGTTTGTGATTCAGATAATGAAGTTATAAGAAATTTTAGAGAGGTGATATTCAACCTTCATCCCTGCTAGTAGGAAAAGTCTAGAAGCAAATTGTGGGTAATGGAAATAAAAAGGAGAACAAAGAGAGCCACAATGTGAGGGGTACAAAATGCAAAATGAGGTGAAGAATGGGAGTCATGAAAATAATTGGAAAATTTTAAGAGAAAGTTAAAAACTTACTGTAAATGTGTAATTTAAAATTTTAGCCCTATAAATACGTCTTAGACCAAAAGAAAGGTGGGCTGGTATGATTATTGTCCATGTAATTTAATAAAATTTATGAAGGTGGACTGCTTTGAATTGAAAAAAATACATTGGCATAATCACCACTGAGAATATGTCCTAAAATTGCATGCGAAGTAGAAATAAGTAGAATAATTTTTTTTACTTGCACAATCCATGTAGGAAAGGATTAAACTTGTTATTGGACAAAAATTTAATTAAGAAAACTCTTACATAGCAAATGGAACTTTATGCTCTAGTTGTCTGTCAGATAGTTCTTGATTATGACGTCAACTTGGGAAAAAAAATCACAACCGAAAGGGTAAGTACCAAAAATAAAATAAAATGGAAGCGCATTGGCTTATGGAATGAGAGCATGGTGTTAAATATGATAAAAAGTATAATAGCATGCGTTGATTGGACTCTGTTAAGGAATAGTTAATGGGGTTCATGTCTAAAGTGGTGCGATGAGAATGTAAGTGTCAGTGCCAAGGCTGTGATGGAACATGTCTAAAGTGGGTGTAAAAGAATGGAATGAAGGAGGGAGTTACGAATAACAAACAGAACTGTAATAGGGAGTTGTTGTGATAATTTGATAGCCGAAAAGAAAGATAGCTAACTATCATAAGGGTAAAATTGAAAGAATAAATTGGACACCAAAATGAGGCTATCGCCTTTATTATATGTATATATATATATATATAATTTTTATGATAATGCCATAAATCCTCTATTTGTCCATAATTTTTAGATTTATATTTTTAATTGTGCAATAGTCATTTTTTCTTTAAATTTTTATTCATAACCCAACTTATAACAATATTACGCGCACAATAATTAGCAGCTCAGTTCATATATAATTTTTAAAATAATTTTGATACTTCAGGAGTAAGGTGATGATATCAAATATTAACATTAAATCACGTAAGAAAAAATATATATTGACATTAAATAAGTAATGATTTAGCTACCTATTTTATTATTATAACAATTTATATTAAATTAAATTAATAATTAGTGGTGATGATACATTGTCCGAAAGATAAAGAATCACACAATGCACTTGCAATTTTCTATTTAATTAAACTATTATCTTCATTTTCCTGAGCATTGCATGAGCAATTAAACTAGTTAATTCTAAATTATGGATTTCTTCGTACAATAGGAGACTAGGCTTTTGGTCTAAAACTAAATATGTAGCTTGCTAACCTCACATGAAGACATAGAGGTTAGTAGTCCTATTATATATATATATATATATATATATATATATATATATATATATATATTGTATAAGTTTCTTTCAATGTTTTTCCATTATTAATTATTTAAAATTTTTTAATAAAAACTGAATTAATCTTTCGAATTTTCTTTCTTAATATCCTCTCGAATTATTTTTTGATGATTTAGTATATATTTATTTTACAACAAAGTAATAATAAACAGTAAGCAACCGTTTTCAATTTTAGTATTTTTTTAGATATTTCTTAAATAATTGAATAGTTGTTTATATTTTTAAATAAATTAAAAAAATTTCAATTGTTATTTAAACGTGAACGAAACTTATTTTTAAAAACAAAGTAAATAAAGTTTTACTTGCAATATTACTTATTACTGAACTTGGACAATTGCTAACACAAAAATTTAATCAGTTTACGTAAAATCTTATTCATTTATTTTAATTTAATTAAACTCATTAATTGAAAACTAAAAATTTTTAGTGATCATTAGTACTCCCTCCGTTTTAAATAATTGTTATTTTTTTTACTTTTTAATATTTTAGAATGTCTGTCTATTTATAATATCTAAGTAACATTAATTTTTGTCTTCTATTTATACTTTTAGTATAAATGTGTTAGTTAAGTGTAATCAAAATATTTATCAAGATAAGCAGTGCTGACTATAGAATGATTGTTTTGTCAAATCATAATTTTCTATATTTATTAAGATTTTTTTTGTTTTCTTAAATATATGTTATTTGATTTTTAATAATTATTCTGAAATAGAGGGATATTGTATTTAAAATTTACCTAGGCACTAATGAGAGATAGAGTGGGAAGAGAGAAGAGAAGTTGTGATTCAAAAAAAGAAAAAAAAAGAAGTAGTTGATCATAATTAACTAAGATAAGAGATAATTATCAAACTATCCACTTACATTAAACCCACTCATTTATCAATCAATGTATAATTATGGGTACATTTATAATTTTATCTCATCCACATTTATTACTCCTTTAAGTTTTTTCTCTCACTTCTAATTAATATTCTCTTTATTATTCTTTCTATTTAAATAGTATTAGTTCTTTTTTATTTTTATCTTATCTGCAAAGTAAATAACTGATGAAATTTTAAATAATATCATTATGTGTTGGTATAAAATATTTTTTATGAAATTTGTAAATATTAAAATAATATCAAAATTTCAAATAATAGTAAATAATTTAGGTATTAAATTTAATACTAATTCACGTTTTTTTACATGGCATTCACATATTGTTTACCTTGGTTAGTTGGTTATCTGAAATGCAACATCATAGTTGAGTTTTACGATATTATATTAATATATAATTATTTAATCATTTATATATTATGCAGAAAAGATAAAAATGGAAAGAGAAATATACTTCAAGCGGAAAGAACAGTAGAGAGAGAATATTAATTAGAAGAGAAAAAAAGTTATATATATATATATCCCTGTTGGAATTGCTTGAATAATACTTTTAAAAGGAAATTACACTAACGCTGCATGAAATTTATGGAAATTACTTTACACTTCTTTTGTTTTACAAAAATATCATTTATCCCCGCTTGCAGATAGTGATTTGTTAATTTAAATAACAGTAAAGATAATATGTGACATATATATAATTATTAATGATAAAATTATAATATTTTTAATTACAAGACTTATTACAATTAGTAGCTAGTTGGGCTCTTTTTAAACATCTAGTAAGTGGTTTGATTATTAGCCATATATATGGAGAATGTTTCATGGCTAGAGACAAGACCCACATCTGTTAGATCTATGCCTTAAGGAGATTAGTTACTACTTTCGGTGATGAATATCATTGGTTTATCAAAAATGAAAAATTATAATATTTTGATAATATTTAATATATTGATTGAATAAAAACAAATTTTACTGCATGGAGATGAAACTTAATTATAGCTATAACTTATAGTCAAAGGGAGATATTTTAGTCCATATAAGTAGGATTTAATTTAAATATATTGACAGTGTAAAATTTTTTTCATTTTATTAATTATGTATTGTCACATCAGTAAATACATTTAAGTCTCATATTTACTATTTAAAAAGTCAAGTAAATAGAAGGATTTTATTGGATGATAGTGTAAAATGAATTATATTTTACACTTTCAAGGCATCAAATTAAATTCATATAGATATTAAATATATAATTTTGTCTTACTAATCATGTACATGTCATGTGTTATCTTTTTTATTATTTAAATTAATAAATTAACATATATAGAGAAAATCAATGTTATTTTGTAAAATAAAGGAGTGACAAGTGTAATTATCCTAAATTCGATAGAGATTAACATAATTTACTATAACTGTAATCATGTAATGAATACCTTATGGGATATGAAGGTTGAAGTTGGATATGATACGCAAGTGGAAAACCAAAAAGAAGAATTAACTTGATAGACCATGGATTTTTATTTTTATTTTTATGTGCATAGATAATGGATTCTTACTTGTATGCTTTTGTAAGTATTCCAAAATAAGATACATGCATACAAGCATAATCAAATATACTTCACAAATCTAGTGGAAAGAAACAGTACAATTTTATTGTAACAGAGATCCAAAGGAAACAGAACTGTTTTCAATGGCTAAATAACTTGAAAATCTGAACTGATATGTGTCGGGTTTGTCTTTTATTTGTGGTCTATATATAACTAGTGGAAGTAACACACATGATGCAACTCGCGGTAACCTCTTGGTGAAATCTAGTTAAGCATGCACACCGAGGACCTGCAAATTATGTACATAGTGAATGCAACTTGCAAGGGTAAGTAAGGATTGTCAATTTTCAATATAGCCGAAATATTACCATTTAAAGCTCAGTATAGACTTGGATTTCAAGAATTGCAAATGGAAAAGCAAAATTATAAGTGCTTTTTTGGCTTCTTCTACTGGGAATCCATTTTCTTGCTACTGATACTTTTTTGGGTACATTCTTCCATTTGATTTTTTTTTTGGAAGTTTTCAAAAATATTATATCTTTATATAATTTTTTTGTCATAACATAACTAAACCAATTATCCAACACGTTGAATTGATGTTACAAATTACAATGTGTTAAGGGTAGTCAGCAAGGTTACAGAAACAGATAAAGCACAATTGAAACAGGAGTTGACAAATCTTGTATAATATTATTGCAATATAATCTCAGTCTGTTTATTTATTTTTATTGAAAAAAATTCAACTACGACCATTTAAGTAAAAGATAAATACTCAATTAAATCAACAAAAAATTGTTTCTTTACTTACTAGTTTTTGTTGTAGCAATTTCTAAAATTCCAATAGACAATATCAATCTTCAGGAGCACCAGGTAGCACGGTAGGCTAAGAAATCTAAAATATTCATGCTTGCATGATTGCATCTCTTATTGAAGAAAATGACATCCAATACTCTCCAAAATCTTGTGCCAAATCAATTCCCAAACCCATATAGAAACATGAATGTACTTGAGATTCTTCATCATCCTTATCTTCTGCCATTGGGTTCATATTGATCGCTTTTCCACCTTGTGTGCAATTGCTTGTGAGTGGAGATCCACAGAGTTCAGGATTTCCCATGTATCTAAGATTTGTGAAACCTGTAGTTGTGTCCCCAATGGGATTTCGCCCATGAAATTATTGAATGAGAGGTTCAAGACTTCAAGAAAAGACATGCTAGACATGGACTAGGGAATTTGTCCTGAAAGTCAATTGCATGAGAGATAAAGGGATTCCAGCTGTCTTAAGTTGCCAACCTCTTGGGGTATGATTCCCACCAAGTGATTGTAGGATAGATTCAAAGATTGCAATCTAGTGAGCATAAATAGCTCTAATGGCACTGCTCCTGACAAGCTGTTACTTGAAAGGTCTATAGCATTCATAGACTTGAAATATTGTAATTCCATGGCTTTTGTACACAACATAAGATCAAAACTAAACTTCGTTGATTGGTTTAGTATATTAATGTAAATGAAGAACTTGTCAAGTGAAGCATATTCAGAAATCATGCTTGTCATGTTGTGCAAACAATTGGGTATTGATCCCCGACAATCTATTATTTGCAAGATCGAGTGTCTTGAGAGAATAGAGTTGGCATATTGCAGTTGAGATATTATTGCTAAACTCATTGGATCTCAATTGAAGAGCTTTTACATTCGACCCCATCCAACTTGGTATAGCTCCAAAAAACTTATTTTCAGCCAGATTAAGGAATTTTTTGCAATTTCACAACAAGAGAGGTACTTCTCCGGATAATTTATTATAACTTGGATCCAATGAAATTAGATTAGACAAAGAGTCCATTGAATGAGAAAATTTTCCTATTAACTTATTATCCCCCAAGTTAACATGCAACAACAATAGCATCACATTTGACATGTCTCCATCGGCCGAGCTGTTTGCTGAGTAGAAAAACTCAAGTTGAGCTGCAAACTTCCAAATTTAGTTTTTTAGTATTTTAGTATTTTTTTAAGATATTTCTTAAATCATTGAATTATTGTTTATATTTTTAAATAAATTAAAAAAATTGCACATGTTCTTTAAACGTGAATGAAACTTATTTTTAAAACAACGTAAATAAAGTTTTACTTGCAATATTACTTATTACTGACCTTGGATGATTACTAACACAAAACTTTAATTAGTTTACGTAAAATCTTATTCATTTATTTTAATTTAGTTTAACTCATTAGTACTCCTTTTGTTTTAAAATAAAGGTAATTTTTTTACATTTTCATATTTCAAAATATCTGTCCATTTACAATATCTATATAGCATTAATTTTTGTCTTCTATTTATACATTTAGTATAAATGTGTTAGTTAAATGTAATCAACACAATTATCAAGATTAGTAATAATGACTATAGAAGGATAGTTTTGTCAACTCATATAATTTTTTATATTTATCAAGATTTTTTTTGTTTTTCTGAATATGTGTTATGTGACTTTTGACAATTATTCTGAAACAGAGAAAATATAGTTTTTAAAATTTACTAAGGAACTAATGATAGAGATAGAGTGGGAAGAGAAAAGGGATAATTGTGATTGAAAAAAAAAAAGTAGTTGAGCATAATCAATTAGGATAAGAGATAATTATCAAACTATCCCCTTACATTAAACCCACTCATCTATCAATCAACATATAATTATGGGTACATTTATAATTTTACCTTCTCCACATTAATTACTCCTTTAAGTTTTACTCTCATTTCTAATTAATATTCACGATACTGTTTACCTTGGTTTGTTGGTTATTTGAAATACAACATGATAATCGAGTTTTACAATATTGTATTAATATATAATTATTTAATCATTTATATGTTATGCAGGTAAGATAAAAATGGAAAGAGAAATATTATTTAAGCCGGAATAACATTGGAGAGAGAATATTAATTAGAAGAGAGGAAAAAGTTACAAAGGTGATTAATATAGATAAAATAAAATTACAAATGTACCTACATGATAAATTGATTAAGAGAATAAATGAGTGAGTTTCATGTCCAAAATAAAATGTGGAGATTGCTAACCTTCACGTGAAGGTTGGAGGTTAACGGTTCATATATATATATATATATATATTATTGATGGAATTGATTGAATAATACTTTTAAAAGGAAATAACACTTACATCGCATGAAATTTATTGCAATTACTGGACATTTCTTCTTTTGTTTTACAAAAATATCATTACCTCCCCTAGATCACTAAAATTACATTAATCTTCAGCTTGTAAATAGTGATTTATTAATTTAAGTGACAAACAAAAATAATGTGACATATACATAATTATTAACGATAAAATTATAATATTTCAAATTACGAGGCCTACCACAGTTGGTAATTAGTTGGGCTCTCTAAGTATATGGTAAGTGGTTTGATTATTAGCCATATATATGGAGAATATTTCATGGTCAGAGACAAAACCCATATCTGTAAGCTCTATGCCTTGAGGGGATTAGTTATTGCTTTTCACGATGAATACCATTGGTTTATCAAAAATAAAAAAATTATAATATTTGGATAATATTTAACATATTGATTGAATAAAATATTTTTTGTTTCCTAGAGATGAAACTTAATTATAACTATAACTTATGATGAAAAGGGAGATATTTTAGTCCATATAAATAGGATTTAATTTAAATGTATTGACAATGTACGTAAACTTTTTTTATACTTTATTTAATTAAGTATGTCACATCAGCAAATACATTTAAGTCTCACCTTCACTACTTAAAAAGTCAAGTAAATAGAAGGATTTTATTGGATAATAGTGTAAAATGAATTGTATTTTATACTAACTGGGCATCAAATTAAACTCATATAAATATTAAACATATAATTTTGTCTTTACTAATCATGTACATGTCATATGTTGTCTTTTTTATCATTTAAATTAATAAATTAACATATATAGAGAAAATCAATGTAATTTTGTAAAATAAAGGAGTGACAAATATAATTATCCTAAACTCGAGAGAGGTTAGTGTAATTTACTATAATTTTAATCATGTAGTGAATACCTTATGGTATAAGAAGGTTGAAGTTGGATAAGATATGCAAGTGGAAATAAAAAAAGAAGGATTTATTTGATAGAACATGGATTTTTATTTTTATTTTTATGTGCATAGGGAGTGAATTCTTACTTGTATTTTTTTTGTAAGTGTTTTGAAATAAGATACATGCGTTGTCGCAACCGAGATCACGAGGGGACGGCCAGAAAGTGTGATTAAGAATGGAGTCGCCACCAAGTTTTATTTAATTAGAAAAAACATGAAAAACCCATTTTATTTTAAAGAAAATGATCTTTGAAACCAGATTTAAATTTGAGAGTCGATTATGCAGAGATAAGGGTAAAAAGTTTATTTTTGCAGCACTTCTGATACATCCATATTGCTACCGTTACCGTAATTGATTGTGCAAATTATTAATAACCTTTTGAAATATTTATTTTACCACTTTTATTACAAGAAAATTACAAAAAAAAAAAAATCTTTCTTTAAAAAGAAATTTTGGAGCATCAAGCTATCACAACTCAGGTGTTTAAAATACTGAATTAACAAGCCATCACAACTAAGTTAACTTTGTTATTTGAAATAAATATTTAACAAGTAAATGACTAATTTAAATTTTAAAGAATAAAAAGGGCATTAGAAAAAACATATTTATAAGTAAGACAAAAATTATGAAAATTTAATTTTGACTTGACAGGGATTCCTGTTTCTACGTATCCCCTAGTGCAATGGGAAATTTAAAGTCACGTAGTTCTTAAAAAATATTTGTGGGTTGATTGAGTTTATTAAAAATGGGTTTGAGAACATTAAACTGTCTTAACTAAGATATTCTTAGAACGTGGAGTTAATAAGCTGTTGCAGCTAAAGTGCTCTATTCCTGAAAAGGGAGAATTATTGATCAATTATGAAAAAAAAAATTTTATTTTTAGAAGACAAGAACAATTAAAAAAAAAATCCAACTAATAAGGAAAAATAACAGAAAGACTCATCCCCAAAACAAAAAAATTGCCAACAACCCACTGGACCCCAAGCTAGACCCCAAAAAAAAATTTCAACCCAATAGCAACCCAACACCCAAAAATGCATTTGACCAGAAAGAAAAACAGTAGCCTAATATCTCTCAAAAAAGAGAGCCTGGCCAAAACAAATAAATTAAATAAAACAGAGAAAAAAAACACAACAGCAAACCAAAAGCCCCAAAAATGGACTCAGTCCAACCGGAAGTGAAAAAAGAACAATACTAATGTGTGCCCAAGCATTTTCCTTATTTGGTTCCCTTCCACAAACAACACAACAGCAAATGAACAACAATATTGGTCCAAAAGGTTTTTTTAAAAAATAAAAAGACTTCAAGCAAAAGAAGTCCGAAACACATTATGATCGAAAGAAAAAAAAAAAAAAAGTCCTAACATCTAACACTTTGCAGATACACAAAGGTTGAGATTTGGGGTTTCATTCTTTCTTTTGAGGCTGAAACAGAGGGTATGGGTTAAGGGATACACAAAGAGGTAGCCATTAATGGAGAAGGAAGACCGCGCAAGGGAGGCGGCCAGCTCGCGATGACCATGGAGCAGCTGCCGGAGTCAGTTCCGCCGCGATCCGTGCGCGGCAGCCGCAGATGAGTTCTGCGGTGTGGCGGAGCTCGTAAAAGGGAGCTATGACGCGGCACAGTAGAAGAGATCTTTGCGGCTGACAGCTGCGGCGGAGCGCAGCACTCATAGGAGAGCGCGACGTGGAGGAAGAGGGAGAGGAAAAGGGACGACACGGCGCAGGGGAAGTGAGAGGTGGTGATTTGCGGTGGTGCCGGATCTGAAAGCTAGGTGGGGAGTTTAGTCGCGGCAGTGGCCTCACGGCTGTGTCACGCGTCAGAGAGAGAGGTGGAAAGCGGAGGAGGTGTAGATCTAAAGGGACATAGCAGTGAGGGTGGTTTGCGGTGATGATGGTGAAGCGCGCGGTGCTAGGCGGAACACGGTGTGGGGGGAAGGCCACAGAAGGCGGAGCCGCGGTGGTAGGCAGCGGCAGCCGCGGCTTCCCTCACTTCTCTTTCATTTTTGTTCTATCTTCATCACCTTTTTTTGTTTTATGAAAGGTTGGTTTGGATTTATGAATTGGATTTTGATCTTGGTTGTCTTTGAGATTTAGTTTGTTTTTGGGTTCAGATTGGTTATTGAGCATGATACTGACTGTGAGGTTGTGCTCAATGCTGAGAAATGGTTTGTTTTTGTTGGTTCTTTGGCTATGGTTTGAGTTTTTTTTTTGTGTTTTTTCTTCTTGTAGAAGAAATGATGGTATGGGTAAATGAGTTTACTAACCGAATGTGATGTGTGCGTGTGTGTGGAATGTTCACTAACAGGGACTTTATGAGTGTGTGATTTGTGATCTGAGAATGAAAAATTGATCAAAATTGATTTGAGAAAGAAATAGCACACAGTGCTGTTCTCCTTTTTTTTTTTTTTTTTAATTCCTTAAGAGTCTGAGAATGAGAAATTTCCCCTCTTCTTTTCCGTTTAGGAAGAAGATAAAGATCGTCAGTGATCCTCTCCGTCTGTGAATTTATAAGCAGTTGTAGGATGATTTTTCCAGATATGGTAGGTCAAACTTGTGATCTGGTTGAAGAATTTTTATCCCCATATTATTGCTGATTTTAGGGATCTGACTGACTTCACACCGCTGTTTCTAAATTTTCCTCTTCTGCGTTCGGCGATCCTCTTGCCTTCCCCTTGTTTTCTTTTTTTTTGAAAAAAAAAGAATGACAAGGAAGAGATCGGTGCAGGCACTCCTCTCTCTTACTTTTTTTTTTTTAAAGGTTAACAGATCAGAACTTTTGTGTTAATGGTTAACAGATGAGCACGGCAAAGGCGAAGGGTATGGAGTCCACCGTCCTGCCACTCCCCCCCCGCGGCTTCTCTCTCTCTCACATTTTTTTTTATATTTTTTTTGTATTTTTTTTAACAGATAAGACGACTTTTTTTTACTAAAAATAATGTAAAAATTATTGGCTGAAAGTGATAATGAGCATTATTCATGGACTTTAAAAATATGCAATTTTTGGATTTTCTGTTTTATGGGTCGGATAGAATCAAGTGTTCACGTGCATACAAGCATAATCAAATATACTTCGCAAATCTTGTGGAAAGAAACAGTACAATTTTATCGCAACATGGATTCAAAGGAAACAGAACTATTTTCAATGGGTAAATAACTTGAAAATCAGAACCTACGTGTGTCGGGTTTGTCTTTTATTTGTAGCCTATATATATATAACTAGTGGAAGTAGCACATATGATGCAACTCGCGAGAACCTCTTGGTGAAATCTAGTCCAAGCATGCACGCCGAGGACCTGCAAATTATGTACATAGTGAATGCAACTTGCAAGGGTAAGTAAGGATTGTTAATTTTCAATATAGTCGAAATATTACTATTTAAAATTCAAACAAACTTGGATTTCAAGAATTGCAAACGGAAAAGAAATTATAGGTGCTTTTCTGGCTGGTTCTCCAGGTAATCCATTTTCGTTCTACTAAATTTTTTTTATTAGGTACGTGCTTCCATTTGATATTTTTTGGAAGTTTTCAGAAATATTATAGCTTTATATAAATGTTTTGTTGTAACATAACTAAACCAATTATCCAACATGCTGAATTGATTTTACAAAAGAGATAAATGCATTTTACCCCCTTGAATTTTAGGTCGTGTGTAACTTACATTCTAACTTTTCAAAATTTGTATTGTGGCACCCTAAACTTTTCAAACTGTGTAAAAAATCTCTCAGTATAATTTTAACAACTAATAAAAGTAAGATTTATGTGCACTTAACCCCCTTGATGTTATTAATTTGTGCAATCTGACACCTTATCCGTGAATACTATGTGTGATTAACCCCCTGATTTTTTTTATTATGTGTAACTCAACACCCTGCTATGACTTAAATTTTAGGAGGTTTTTTTTGCATAGTTTGAAAATTTTAGGGTGCCATAATGCATTGTTTGAAAAGTGAAGGAGTTTTTTTTACACAGTTTGAAAAGCTCAGGGTGTCATAATGCACATTTTGAAAAGTCAGGGTCTAAATTGAACATGAGCTAAGATTCAGGGGGGTAAAATGCATTTAACCCTTTACAAAATGGGTTAAGGGTTGTCAGCGAGGTTATAGAAATAGATCAAGCACAATTGAAATAGGAGTTAACAAGTCTTGTATAATATTATTCCAATATAATCTTAGTCTATTTCTGTATTTTTATTAAAAAAAATTCAACTATGACCCTTTAAGTAAAAGATAAATACTCAACTGAAAACTCAACAAAAATTTGTTTCTTTACTTACTAGTTTTTGCTGTAGCGATTTCGAAGATTCCAATAAACAACATTCATCTTCAGGAGCACCATGTCATACAGTAGGTCAAGAAATATGAAATATGCATGTCTGCATCTCTTATTGAAGAAAATGACACCCAATACTCCCCAAAATCCTGTGGCAAATCCAATTCCCAAACCCATATAGAACCATGAATGTACTTCAGATTCTTCATCATCCCTATCTTTTGCCATTGGGTTCATGTTGTTTGCTTTTCTGCCTTGTGTGCAGCTGTTTGTGAGTGGAGATCCACAAAGTTCAGGATTTCCCATGTAACTGAGGTTTGTGAAACCCTGCAGTTGAGTCCCCAATGGGATTTCGCCCATGAAATTATTGAATGAGAGGTTTAGGACTTCAAGAAAAGACATGCCAGACATGGATTGAGGTATTGGTCCTGAGAGTCGATTGCATGAGAAATCAAGGGATTCTAGTTGTCTTAAGTTGCCAATCTGTTGGGGTATGATTCCCACCAAGTGATTGTGGGACAGATTCAAAGATTGCAATCTAATGACCATAAATAGCTCTAATGGCAATGTTCCTGACAAGCTGTTACTTGAAAGGTCTATAGCATACATAGACTTGTCATATTGTAATTTCGTGCCTTTTGTATGCAACATAAGATCAAAACCAAACCCTCTTGATTGGTTTAGTACATTAATGTTAGTGTAAATGTAGAACTTATCAAGTAAAGCATATTCAGAAATCATGCTTGTCATATTGTGCAAACAATTGGGTATTGATCCTGACAATCTATTATTTGCAAAATCGATTACCATGAGAGAATGAAGTTGGCATATTGCAGTGGAGATATTACCACTGAACTCATTGGATCTCAATTGGAGAGCTTTTAAATTTGGACTCATCCAACTTGATATAGCTCCAGAAAACATATTTTCAGCCAGATTAAGGATCCACAATTTTTTGCAATTTCGCAATGAAAGAGGTACTTCTCCAAATAATTTATTATAGCTTAGATCCAATGAAATTAGATTAGACAAAGAGCCCATTGAATGAGGAATTTTTCCTGTTAGGTTATTGTCCCCCAAGTCAACATACAACAACGATTTCCAATTCATCCAACAATTTGGAATTTCTCCAGATAAAATATTACTAGAAATCTGTAAAAACTCTAAATTGTTTTTTCCCTTCATCTTGTGACATAAGAGGGGAGAAATTGATCCAAATAAAGAGTTTCCACCTAATTCCAAAGTAATTACATTCGGTGATACCTGAGGTACACCACCTCTCAAATCATTATCGGTCAACCATACAACTTTGGAGTTTAGCAGAACATTTGACATGTCAGCATTTATCGAGTTGTTTGTTAAAGAGAAAAACTCAAGCTGAGCTGCAAACTTCCAAAACTTGTCAAGCGGTTCAAATGAAACTCTCGAGTTTGCAATGGTCAGAGATTTGAGAGAGCTTTGTGTATATAGCCATGAAGGAAGCTTGGGAACCACATATTCAAACCAAATAACTTGAAGTTGAAAGGGAGGGATCCATTCATGACCAAAGTCAAAGATCAAGGCTGGTGAGCCTAAGGTTAAAGACATCAAATTCTCGAGCGAGTGAAAATTCTTTTTAGTGATATTTCCTGTCAAGAAATTGTCAACAACTTGAAAGACCTCCAAGTTGTGGAGTTTCCCTAGACTTGTCGGAAGATTTCCACTCAAATTATTTGAACTGAGGTCCAATGTATTCAAGGATGATAGATTTCCTAAACTTGTGGGAATTGGACCCGAAAATAAATTCTCAGCAAGATCAAGTTCATATAGTTGTTCAAGTTGGCCTAACCAATCTGGAATGGGTCCGTCCAGATTATTTTCCCTCAAAAACAGTGACTTAATGCTAAGAAAGTTTGGCAATGTTTTAGGTAGTTGGCCATGTATGTGATTATGGGCAAGGAGAATAACAGAGATGCCACGACTAAGATTGAATATCCAGTTAGGCAACTCGGATATAAAATCATTGTCCTGGAGATCTAAAACATCAAGTGAAGTAAAATTAGCATGCTGAAGGGATGGATAGATGTTTCGAAGTTTACAACTCACCAAGTGTAGCTCTGAAAGGGAAGGAAGCATGGTCACTGACTGAAGCCAATCAGTTTCCTTATGAAGATCAATACCACGGAGGTTAAGATATTGCAAGGAGAAAAGGCGAGGAATCCAACTGAGATTATCAATGACCAGATCATAATTTAATGATAAATCAAGATAATGGAGGTTGGAGGAGTTTCCACAATGGTGGGGAGGCGTACCTCTTGACAAGTCATTACATGTTGTGTTAAGCATATTAAATTGGATGGCCTTGAAGTCATTGTTGCTCAAATCCAGGTAGCTTAAAAATTCAAGATTTAACAAAGACAGATCGAGTTCACCTGTTAGGCAGCGTGATTTGTCATATTCGTCACCATAAGCACGGGGAATTGGATGACAAGGGAGACTAAGCTCTGTAACTCTGCCTGTGGTGTTGTGACAATGAACTCCTGTCCACTGGCAACAGTCATTTTGAGGGGACCATGAGGAGAGTAAGCCAGAAGGGTCTGTAACTCCTTGCTTAAAGGTTAGCAGCGCGCTCATGTCCTGTTGGTTGCAATGAATCTTCGTGTTGCATGTGACTGAGTTTAACATGAGTGTAGTACATAGTAATAACCAAAGGAAAACGATAGAAGTATAGCAGCGAAAAGCAGCCATATTGATTGCGCAAGAAGAAGATACTTTTGGTGATATGTGGGAAGTTGCACCAGCCCGCTAGAAGAATTTATAAGGTCGGAGCAAAGGCATTATGGGAAATTCACTGATCTTCTTCTATATGGTGCGAGCACGTCCAGAGGGCTCATATTTACATCTTACTAATGATAATATTTGAAGATTAATTTTAAGGTATTATTGGTCTCAAATTTTTTTAAGGTATTATTAGTCTCAAATTTTTTATACCATCAATTAAAATATATATATCATTATATATGCAGATTTTAAAATAATAATTATTAAAATGAAACACATTTAATAAAAACATGTTTAAATAATTGTAAAAGTGATTTACGCTATGGGTATATCAAAACGATAAATTAATGATATTTTAGTTACCTTATTCGTGTATTAAACAATTTGTTTAAATCAAATATCTATCAATATTAATGTTTTATTTCTTGAATAAATATATAGTATATAATTGAATTAGTTTTTAACTCTTAAGAATATTAGGTCGTAAACAAACTTCAAAGAGAATTTTTTGGGTAAATGTTTTTTCGATTCAAAATGAATTATCATCCAAAACATACGTCTTAATAATTATGTAAAAGATAATATTTAAAAATATTGTTTTTAGATATGTCAAAATGGACTGTCTCATCCTACCAAAAGTCCGTAAAAAAATGAGGTGGGGTGGGCTAGCTGGCCAAAATAAAATGAACTGTAACAATCAGCCTAGCCAATTCCTACTAGCTTGCCAAAAAAGCCAAAAAAAGTTTAAAATACTTTTTATTTATGTATATCCAATTTTTTAAAATTCATAACAACTATACTCTTTGTGGTGAGATCGGGTGATTTATAGGTGTAAGAAGATTATAATCCCATGTGCAAGAACCCTAAGGGCTTATTTGGTTTGAGTTTCCAATTTTCAGTTTTTCAAATTTTGAGAAGAAAATATTGACAATTTTGAAAATAGTTCTGTTTGATTTCAGTTTTCAAGATTTTGTGAAGTAAAATAATGAAAACTAGACTTGAAAACTGGAATTTGTTTTCAAAATTTTCAGAATTTCCTTTATAAAATCTGGAAAACTGAAAACTCATATCAAACAGACCCATACAAATTTCAGTTTTTATTTCCAGTTTTCAGTATTCCTTCACAAAATACTAAAAATTGAAAAATTGCAAATGAAAATTGAAAACTAAAATTAAACATGTCCTGAGCAATCCAATTTGAAATTTTGTTTTTTTCTTCTCACATACTAATTTTAGAATTGATTGACGGGTTTATATTAGTGTTGTTATCCCGATCAATTCGACATATAGATTAGATGAAAATATTGCAACTTGAGAGAGAATTTTGAGTGAAATTTGAGAAAATCATATGGTTTCTTTCTGACGACCTTTTTTTTTTTTGGTCTGCTATATAAAAAAAAAAACTTCATATTATTCCATAAACCGACAGCGGAGGAGGACCAATCTCTCGCACCATGTGGGACAAGCTTCCCTAGCCGTTAAGAAAATACAACTTGATTTCGAAATTATAAAGAGCAACTTCCAGGTCATTATTTTGGATATGGATAAAGGGCAGTGATTTAAGTGTTTTATTAGAATTTTTGGAGTTTAAGAGAAATATGATTTTTTTTAATACAAATTGTTACCACCGTTTGTGAATAAAAAATTAGTATTTTTTTACTCGCGAATCACTATGTAGCGATTTGTATGTTTCTAAAATACACAAATCACTACATACGATTTGTGAGTGAAAAAATACTAATTTTTTAATCAACAATGGTGGTAAATCACTAGGTTGCGATTTTTATAAAAAAATAATATCCTAAATCACTACATAGCAATTTGTGTTGATGTTCGATTAAAAAATAATTTTTTTTTGCCTATATAAACTCTTCTGTATGCTCATTTCACACACGGTTTTCTTTTGTTAGACACAGTTTTCTTTGTTAGAGCAAAGTATGTGAAAAAGGAAAATAGTGTGTCAAAAAGAGAGAAAAAATGAATAGCACTGTTAATATAGTAGTTTATTTTGATGGTAATGTGTTCACAAATACAAGTGAGGGTGTCACGTTTGTGTGTGAGAGGCCAATTTGTTTTTATATTCCCTATACTTTTCCATATGTGCAATTAGAAAATGCACTTTGTCACTTTATAAATAGTGAGGCTCCAAAAACAATTGTGGCAACTAGATACAGGTGTCATGTCTCACTTTTCAGCAATTTCATACAATACCAAGCAACTCCAATAAGGAACGACAATGACATTCAACAAATGTTCAAGATACATCAGTTGCATCAACCATGCGAGGCCCCATCTCCCTGTACCCTCGCCCTTACCCTTACCCTTGTAAGAATAGACAAATGGCGTGGATGCAATACTCTATTTACCTGTTACAAATATATCTTTTAAGTACAATAATCATAACACTAATAAAGCAATTGCAATATAAAATAATAAACTAATTATTAATCACGTTAAAAAAATTTACACTTTCAATTACAATATTAGTTAAAATTAAAATTAATTAAGTCCCCATTATAAAAATTTCAACGAAAAGTTTACATATCAATATTTAGCATTATAAAAATTAATTTTGATGGATTAATAATATCAATTAAGTCACTACTCACCAGAATTAAACTAATGGTGAAGAGTTCAAGTAATTTATAGCAAATTATACATTATCTTTAAATTTTGATATACTAAAAAAGTTAAATGTAATTAAATAAATTGAATGATAATATAAAAATTCTCTATACAAAAGTATCAAAATATATTAACTTCATCACTGTTATATTATTAAACTATCAAATGACAATTACAATGAAGATAATAATTTTCATGTTACAGGATATTAACTTCATCATCTGCACACTTTGTTACATTGTTCCCTTCTCCCCCACCTTTCATGGTTTCAATTTTTCAAACCATCCCCATTCTCTCACTCACATTATTAACTCATACCATGCTACACGGCAGTATGTAGAGAATATATTCCCTGCACAACACATGGGCAACATGATGGAAAAGCAATCCAAGCAGTGAGCAAATTGCGAATTAGTGATTTGTAATGGACTAGGTGTGGTCCACGTCTGCCCTGTATAAGCCCACAGACCAGCAGACCAGTCCGCATAATCCTTTTTTGTTGTTCACATTTTTGCCTTATATAAGCCTGCGGACATGGACCAATCGCAGACTAGCCCACATAACCCTTTTTTTTCCTTTCATATTTTTTTAACTTTTTTTTATACCATATATTATATATTTATATTTATACAGTATATTTTACCTCGTAAAATATATATACACGCTTTTCTTTACATTATCCAATCTTCAAGTTAAATTTTAAACAAATAACAGTGCTAATTACTAAATACTGCAAATATTAAAATTAAACATTCAATTTCAAAAATCCAAAATGTTAATTTTTTTAAATAATAACATACAAAATTACAAACCAATCAAATATGCATAACTTCTCCAATCATAAAAAGTAGTGAAACTACTAAAAAATATAAATTAACAACTATCAACTATCAAACACCAAAGATAAGTAAATCAAATACCCAGTATAAATATAAAAAATAGTAAAATAAACCAGCTCACGAAAGTCCATCTATCAAAAACATAAATAAATATCGCAACGGGAAGCATTTCTTCACTTATGTGGGCTAACAGTTGGTTTGTAAACCCTGCAGACCAGACCCATTTAGCCCATGGGTTAAGCGGTGCGGATAAAAAAAGTCCACGGGTTTGTGGACTAAAAAATTTCTGGTCCATTTTCTTGAAGATTGTGAATTAAATGGGTTGGCCCTCGAACTGCAGTTCGTATACCCAGCTCTACTGTCCACCTTCTTACCCTTACCGATTAATGAATTTCCTAGAAACTTAAATGGAGATTAATGTTCCTCATTATTCCCTCCATTCTTTATTAATAGTCATGGCGGGATACTGTGCTATTTTAGTACATTGAAAAATTAATGTATCTGATCACAATTTGTGGCCATTTTGGAGGGAGTAATTAATAAGATAATGATTCGTTATGAAACAGAGAGTGATAGTACATCCTCCCAACGATCAATTTAAAAAATGTTCTAATTCAAAATTTCACTCACAATGATATAAGATATAATTTACACAATATTCATGAACAATTGACTATTTGTGTTTAAATATATCAATTTATGAACATACCAAAAGGTAAATTAAAAGGGATATTTATTTTAAAATGGGAAGTACATATTAATGTAATTTAAAATTATGAAGTTTTTAAACACATCAATAAAGAGAATATATCATTTTTCCTGAAAAAAAAATGACAATGGCAGTGATAAAATATTTTGAAATAGTGTCCCAAATTGTCATCTCTAACTAATCAGACACAAATAAGAAGACAGGAAGGCTAGACCATAAAAAAATATTTGAAATCGTGGGGCATAGAATCTGTAAAAAGGGGTGGTGGTAAATCTCAATGTTAATTTGGTTTAAAGAAATTTCTAATATATTGACAAATATTAAGCCGCGTTTTCTTTTTCTTGCTTGAAACCAAGACTTGTCTGTTCTTTCTAATGTAACGATCGGGTCAATATCATGAGCGCCACTTTATGAAATGCCAGTAAATATGCTTGCCCTAATCACAGGTTGTCGTAGAACCCTAATTAAATGATAGGTATGTCCCGGTTGAGGTAATAGAACAAGTGAACCAACCTCTAACATTAATATTTTCATTAAATGTTGGATATGAAAAACCTTTACACGCCATGTGAATATTGTATGTGGAGGGGCCCTTTCATTTACGTCACTATCCTCTTGGTGGTGGGATATGCTCTCCTTGTTTTGCAATTTTTCCCATTTTTTCCTTTAATCCAGGGGTAGTAGTAAGGACAAGTGGAAGGTGTATGCCTTTATTTTTCCACCTTCTTTTTCTCATACCCGTAACACAGAGTGACGAATTAATTGAAATGCCAAGCCCACCATGGTACACAGAAGCTTCATGTCACTTGCCATGGTTTCCATTGTTGACAAAGTGACCAAAAGACCAAAGCTGCCTTCTACACCTAAAATTTCTTTCAGAAGGGAAATTCATTTTGCACATCTTACTTGGTGTGCATATTAAATGGTGTATAAAAAAATAAGCCATAAAAAAGTAAGGGTTAAATAAAAGCAGGGGGAATTGGATGAGTGTGATGTTGTCACAATGAACTCCTGTCCACTGGCAACAATAATTTTCGGGGGACTGTAACTCCTTGCTTAAAGTTTAGCAGCGCGCTCATGTCCTGTTTGTTGCAATGAAAAAAAATATTATTTTAATATAATTTTAAATAATGAAAGTCAATAAATATTTATAATAACTACTACTACAAAATAAATCTTCATATGATAAAATTTATTTTGAAATTTATAAAAAAATAATTAACAATGTTTTTTTTATTGTATTGTTACTTTTTTGCTAAATATATACTTAAGATTATAATTATACTTCTAATAGTTAGAGATAATTGTATATGATATGGTGAAATGTCATGCATGTACAATGTTACATCAAATACTTTATAGTAAAAAGATTTATTAGGCCTGATAATATCAAACCTTATACTATCAAATTCTTTTTCCTATGAGATCTTATTCTATACAGTCTTTGATATGACATTATTGATAACTTACTGCTTGATATTATTAGACCTAATATTATAAAGTCTAATAATATTATATTTGTTAAAATTTTAATAAATATGCAGTTTTGGTGTGACATTGTTTGATTCATTATTACAAATAATGCTAACCTTAAGCAAATATTTTGCAAAATTTAAAATATAATAAAATAAAACATTTTTTCGTTATTTACTTAATTAGTTCATAAATTTAAAAATAAATGTTATTATTTAAAAAAGTAATTATCTCAATGTAATTTATTATTTGTTTTAATTCTTAAAAATTATTTATTTATTTAATATAATATAAGGATATAAAAATATAATTCTTTTAAATATTATAATATTTTTATTTATTTATTTTCATCATATACTTTAAAAAAATTATATTAAAATAACAATTTTTATAAGCTATTTAATTTTAATGGGGATGAAGTGCAATTTTGAAGCAAGAATGGCGTAGAGCACAATTTTGTGAAATCTTAAGAGTGATTATGTGTTATTTACCCTTTTATTATATTTGATAATCAAAGTTATTTTGGTAAAAACATTAAAATCCTAATCAAAGTAATCAATTTTGCTTCTAATCAATCCAACATTTTCAGCTAAACATTTAATTTTATTTCAAAACAACTTTTATTGTATAGAAAACTATTTTCTTGTATTTCTAATGATATATATAATAATATCAAAAAATATTATAAACATCCTTACGAGTCACTGTGGAGTTAGGCTATGTTTGACTAAGAAGTAAAAATGGGGTGAAAATTTTCATCAATAAGCTTTATGTGTGAAATTTCATATGAAATTTATACATAAAATTTTTATCTTATTTTTACTTTCTAACCAAATATAGGGTAAGAATTAACAAATTCAGTACTTTGTCATAGAACTTTTTATTTAACTCTTGCAATTGCTTATCTTTGGTTGAAAAAATGGTATTTTCTCTAATACGATGCTAAATTTTAATGTGATCCTTTTGGTTTTCAGTTCATGTGAATTGAAAAAAAAAATAAGCTAATGAACTTTAAAATTGAAAAGGTCTATTTATATAAAATAATATCATTTAGTTACCAAAAAAAATATCATTTATGTAGAATAAGATTCTCAAACTTAAGTCTTTATTAGCAAAAACTTTAAATATATAATTATGCGTATAAGTTAATTTTTTTACAAAAATTGGGATGTCAATAAACAATTTCATATGAATGCAATAGACTAAATATGTAACACTGCATAGTAACAAGGACAAGAAATTATTAAGATGAAAATGAGTAAATTGTTTTTTTTTTCATGATTTGCATGTATTTATTATCATTGTGCTATGTAAATGAATAGATCTAGTTCTATCATATATATTTATTTTAGTATTAATTGCCATATTGCAACTCCATTTAATTTCACTAAATTCCCTGAACCCGACATAAACTCCTAAAGCATAGAATCGTGATGAATTACCATCCTTATTCATTGTGGGACCGGGCAATGCAATCATCAATTCATCATTTTAGCTTAATGTAATGAAAATTATGTGATCAAACTTGTTCAGCTTTGCTGAAGAATACTGTTACCTTCATGGAGGGGCTAAGTTGTTGATTCTCACTTTCCTTGTGACTTCTCAGTATTTACTAGTAATTATTGTCAAGAGTTGGTTTTTTTCTCCCAATGAACGTAAAGACTTGGTTATTGTGAACGTCAAGACTATTGTGAAGCCAGCTGTCGTCTTCAGTCAGCAAAGAAGCCCCAAATTACAAGATCCAGTTTTCACACTTGAAGACTTGAACTTAAGTAGTTTGGTCTTGTAGAGACGACCCTGAAATTAAAACATACGTCCAAATTGACTCGTTTCATTCATGAATTATAGGAAAGTGGCATAAGGGGATCTGTGTGCAAGTGCAAGTGAAAAGATCAATGAAACGTAGGGTGCGTTGGGATTTACTTTGAAAAGGAATCATGGGAGAGGATATTACCATTCCATTTTGGCTATTACCACTTTCCCTCAACTTGTTTTATATATAGTTGTTCCAAAATACCCTTGTTCCCTTCATAATTAGTTAACTAGTTATATATTACTATTTTCAAAATTATTATTACAAATATTTTTTAAGAAATATTTTTCCAAGACAATCTCTACTTCAGAAAATTAGTGCAGAACCATACGCTAGAGCTAGATACACTGCTAGTTTATCTTCCTTGCACTTCATAACATATTTATGGCAACGGTGTGTAGGGGTACGTAATTTATACTATCAGATTCCGTATCACTCACACAACCTCCATAATTAAATGAGAACTTTACTCAAATGAAATTCATTCAAATCCAATGATAAATGGAGAAATGTTTTTTAACCCCATTTTTGGTAGCACGTTTAGAATATGTTTGGTTTTATTTTGTAGTTTTTTAATTTTAAAATTTTATAAAAGAAATCAAAAACTAAAATATAAGAATTGGAAATTGAAACTAAATATGCCTTTAGACAATCAAAAGATAATAGAGAGAAGTTGGTGATAGAAATTGGAGAAAAAATAATGAAGTTGTCGGTTCAGTATGTTTGTTGTGTCTAAAGGATTGAATCTCTTGAATTTTATGGGTGCTTAAATAATTTTATTTTTAGAAATGAGGTGTGCAGCCACGCATAACTGTGTAAATTTGTATTCATAGATATTTAGACTATTTCTCGGCTCATATTTTATCCATTAAATGAAATATTATAGATATATATATATAAATAAGATATAAATGGACACGATTTTTTCCTTGCCATGAGCATGTAAGCTCTTTATTCATCTCCTTTGGACATGTAGAAGCATTGAATTCCATTCAAAGCAGTTGGCAGGGAGCAGACAAAGGGTCACCTCACCAGCTTTGCTTTCAGCCTCCAGAGGGAGGGAGTGCTTTTCAACGTTCGGAGTGAAAGCTGAAAACCTTATAAATGCATTACTACCGCCACTCAAAAACCACTGTTCCATTAAAAATAATTACTTTTACCAAAGCAAGCTGGATGCTACTACTACTTGCTACATATCCTGACGAAGGATTAATGCTTTTTTGAAGGGCACTGAGATCATCTATCTGAGGCAATGAAGTCACCCATTCTCAGACATATATCAGCTGCTACTACCATCTATTCCACGCTCAGCCATATTATTTTTTCTCTTTAGCAGGCCAATCCCATCATTAATGAAACAGTAACTTTCCACAACCCATTAGTGCCAGTCCATGACAATCAAAACATCCATTATTTCCCTCCTCCACATTATTCATTTTTGTTAGTGTCCATCAATTCTTGTTAGTGTCCTTCTTTGATTCAATTTTTTTTATTTTTGCTCCGTGACTGTCATAAGATATCAGTATTTAAGCTTTGAAATCTAAAAAAAAAAAACTCAAAAGCTCCGAATCAGTCCAACCGATCCGGTTCGCCAATTTTCCCCGATTTTGACCAGTTTTGAGTCTCTTTTGTTCCAACTACTCAGTCGGACTGGCCAGACGACTAATTCCGAGTTAATCCGGTCGAACTGGCCGGTCCAGTCCGATTCTTTTAACTATGCTAAATATCCAAAAAGATCAAAGTAATTCACCTATAAAATATAGGGACCAAAATTAAAATTCATTATAAGGATAAACACACATTTGAACCATAATAATAATAATAATATAGGCCATGTTTGTGAGGCACAATAAGTATGATTTATTGTGTATCAATATACGAATCACCTGTAATTCACTGTAACAATCTCTAAAATTATTTCTATAATATTGAAATTAAATAGAATTTTACTTGGATGTGATCCTAGACATGATTTTTTTAGATATTTTAAAATTATATAGATAAATTTTGATCACTTTTAAAGTGCATGGGATGATACATTGTAATATCATTTCTCGATAGAAAAACACACTACCACGTACTTAAGACTTACGAGCATATTTAAATTTACTTCACAAACTAGAGTAAAGAAACAGAATAACTTAAAACATCACAAATCTAACAGAGGAAACAAAATTGTCTTCAATAGCCAAATAACTAAAAATTGAAACCTGAACTTCCACATGTCAGATTTGTCTTTTATTTCCAGTCATATATATAACTAGTCAAATCGACACACATGGAACTCGTGGTAACTTCTTGGTGAAATCTAGTCCGAGCATGCACACCGAGGACCTGCAAGGGTAAGTAAGGATAGTTAATTTTCAAGTTTGAATATAGTCAAAACGTATTGCCATATAAAACTTACTAGAACTAAATATTAATATTATAGATTTTTGTTCTTAACCCAACTTATAACAACATTATGCGCACAATAAGTAGCAGCTCACTTCATATATTATTTTTTTAATAATCTTGATAGTTCAAGAGTAAGGTGATGATATCAAATATCGACATTAAATCACGTAAGAAAAAATATATATTGACATTAAATAAGTAATGATTTAGCTACTTATTTTTATCATTATAACAATTTATATTAAATTAAATTAATAATTTAATGGTGATGATACGTTGTCCGAAAGGTAAAGAATCACACAATGCACTTGCAATTTCCTATTTAAGTAAACTATTATCTTCATTTTCCCATGTATTGTATGGGCAATTAAACTAGTTAATCCTAAATTATGGACTAGGCTTTTGGTCTAAAATTAAATATGTAGCTTGCTAACTTCCATATGAATATGTGGAGGTAGCATTCTCATATATATATATATATAAGAGTCGTGTTATTTATATTCATAGGGTGTGGGACACCGTACTGACTCACACCTTATTTCCTATTAGATGCGGAGTGAAACCCATTCAAATATGTTTCACACCATATTCAATGATGAATGGGGTATGAGTCGACACGGTGTTTCACAATTTATGAATATAATTAACATTTCTCTATTTATATACCCAAAATTTTGTATAAGTTTCTTTTGATGTTTTTCCGTTACTATTTCTTTGGGGAAAAAAACTCAATAAAAACAGAATTAATCTTTCGAATTTTCTTTCTTAATATCCTCTCGAACTATTTTTTGATTTAGAGTAAATTTATTTAACAAAAAGCTAATAATAAACAGTAAGCAACCGCTTTATTAATTTAATTAAATACGTGTTCTCGATCAGTTGGAGAAGTTGCACCAAACCTATGATTATTTGACTTCAAAACTGAAGATCTGAAGTTAAAATGTGTGCCTTTGTCATTACATAGTAGAGCTATTTTAGCATTTCTATGTTTTCCCCCACACACATCGCAGAATTACAGAAACTAGCATTCTTTTGTCGACTATTTGCATCCTGTACTGCAATATGTTATTAACATTTCTACATTTATAGCTAGAAAGAACTATGATTTTACCATGCTTAAATGAACTTTTGGAACATCAAATTACAATGCAATGAATTTTTCTTTTTTGACAGTTCTCATCAGTAGTAAAATCAATATCAAAGACAGCATAACTGCACTATCATTAGGAGGTGGAGATTTAGTGAAGTTTTCGTAGTTTTCTTGTGGGCTTACAAATTTCTCCATCACTTTTTCTTGGTTTTCAATCTTAAACACAATGAAACGGGGGTTCCCTTTGCTTTTAACTAAAAAAAACTTCATCATTCCTTGACTTTCAACTCAGAAAAACTTCATCATTCCTTGACTTGTTAATTGTTGATAGAGTAGTTAAAGCTGTATCTGTGGAGTATTAATACTCAAAAAGATATTAGGTGCATAATAAACAGATATTAAATGCAGTTGCTTTCCATTCCATAACTCCTTCAAAAATGTGGGGTCGGCTTAGTGTGGAAACCTGAACTCCTGAAAGCATATAGTACCCTGATTCTTGGAGGGACCAAGCATACATGTGATGAAACTTGTTATGCACACCGAGGACCTGCGAATTATGTACATATGATACCTTCACAGTAATTTCCTTCTCGCTTCTCAGTATCTACTAAAAATAATTAACTTGTAAAGTCAATAGTCACTTCCACTCTTTCATCAAAGGAGACTTGGCCATATATTGTAAGTCAGCAGTCGTCTTCTGTCACCAAAGATGTCCCAATTTTTCTATCTAGGTTCCAGTTTTCACACCTGAAGGCTTCAAGTTAAGTATGTTTGAATGTATTAACGTAAAAATAATTTTTTGTTTGGTACTTTTGAGACGTAAAAATAATTTTAAGATGGCGTGTTATGTTTAGATTATATAAAACTAATTATTTATGTACAATAAATGACTAAAAATGGTATATATTTTTATAATAGGTAAATAGCACAAACTATTCTTGAGGTTTGACAAAATTGTACTATGCCCCGTTCTTTCTAAAAACTTGCACGTCACTCTATTAAATTTAAATAACTAATAAAAATTATTATTTTAATATAATTTTCATTTTAATATAATACATGATATAGTATTGCATATTTTTAATTTTTATATTTGATTGAATGAATAAATAATTATTAAAATTAAAGTGAGTAATAAATTACATCAATATAAATTATAATTTTAAATAATAAAAGTTAATAAATATTTATAATAACTATAACTACAAAATAAATCTTTATATGATAAAATTTATTTTGAAATTTATAAAAAAATAATTAACAATGTTTTTTTATTATATTGTTACTTTTTCACTAAATATTTACTTAAGATTATAATTACTTCTAATAGTGAGAGATAGTTGTATATGATATGATGTAATGTTATGCATGTCCAATGTTACGTCAAATATTGTATAGTAAAAAAATTTATTAGGCTTAATACAATTAAATCTTATACTATCAAGCTTTTTGCCCTATCAGATCTTATTCTATATAGTGTTTGATATAACATTATAGATAATTTGATGCTTGATATTATTAATTAGACTTAATAGTATAAAGTCTAATAATATTAGATTTGTTAAAATTTTAATAAAAATATAGTATTTGGTGTGACATTATTTGATTCACTATTACAAATAATTCTAACCTTAAGCAAATATTTAGCAACCAAAAAAATCATAATAAAATAAAAAATTTCATTATTTACTTAATTAGTTCATAAATTTAAAAATAAATATTATTATTTAAATATTTATTATTTAAAATTGTAACTATGTCAATGCAATCTATTATTTGTTTTAATTATTAACAATTACTTATTTGTTTAATATAATATAAAGACATAAAAATATAATTCTTTTAAATATTATAAAAATTTTATTTTTTTTTATCATATAATTTATAAAAAAAATGATATTAAAATAATAATTTTTATGAGCTATTTAATTTTAATGGGGATGGAGTGCAATTTTGGAGCAAGAATGGGATGGGAGTGCAATTTTGTGAAACCTTAAGAATGATTTGTGCTATTTACCCTTTTATAATATTTGATAATCAAAGTTATTTTGGTAAAAACATTAAAATCCTAATTAAAGTAATCAATTTTTCTTATAATCAATCCAACATTTTCACCTAAACATTTAATTTTATTTCAAAAGAACTTTTATTGTACAAAAAACTATTTTCTTGTATTTCTAATGGAACATCTAATAATATAAAAAAATATTACAAACATCCTTAGGAGTCAATGTGGACTTAGGCTATGTTTGACTAAGAAGTAAAAATGGGTTGAAATGTTTTTTATCAATAAGCTCTACGTGTGAAAATTTCATATAGAGCTTATTCATGAAAATCTTCATATTACTTTTGAACCAAACATAGGGTAAGAATTAACAAATTTATTACTTTGTCATAGAACTTATTATTTAACTATTGCAATTGCTTACCTTTGGTTAAAAAAATGGTATTTTCTCTAAGACGATGCTAAATTTTAATGTGATCCTTGTGGTTTTTAGTTCATTTGAATTGAAAAAAAAAAGCTAATGAACTTTAAAATTGAAAAGGTCTATTTATATAAAATAATATCATTTTGAAATATGAAGTTGTCTCGGAGTGGAGATATTCTAAAAGGGAATGAGTATTATGCATATTTATGTTTCAAATATCAAATACTTTTCCATTTTTTTTGGAATTATTTTAATAAATCAGCAAATGCCCCGTAGGGATTCAAATCCTCATGAGAAATAGGGAAAAGGGACCTGTGACTGAGATGATAATGTGAACGGGAATAGGGTGCGAGAGGCATATCCCCTCTCTCATAGATACCCATTGTCATCCATATCAACGGTATATGATATTGTAAATATATCCACTTATTTTATTTCATTATTCATCAATTACAACTATGACATCCCCTGCTGCTTTATGGATTGACGTCTGTCCCCACAAACTAACACGGGTCCTTTCAGCATGCTTTGTTCTCACTCACACGCTTCCTGGGAAAACTTCCCAGGAGGTCACCCATCCCAAAATTACCCCAAGTCAAGCACGCTTAACTGTGGAGTTCTTTCAGTTTAGGCTACCGAAAAGAAGATGCATCTTGTTAGTATTTATGGATTCCCAATACCAAAATATTTGCAATTAATCCCACCAAAAAAATGTAAAATATTTGCATCCCAACCCTACGCTAAAAAAGAAAAATATTATTCTTCTCCCTTATTCGTACACACCATCCCTCGCCATTCTCTTTTTCTCCCTTCCCTTACTGCCCTCCATGACCTCCTCATCATCACTCTCCACAACCTCACCCTCCTCCACAATCGAATGGGTATTATGCAGCTAACAGAGGAGGATTCCAAGGCTTGTGGTAGCTGACTCGGTGGAGGATGTGCTGGGTGACGAGGTGGAAAATGTGATGTGAAGCGACAACAATAATGGCTGTTGCAAGTTTGCGGTGGTTTTGAGCACAGGCTAATGAGCTAGCCACAATTGAGGTTCTATAGATCTAGAATAGAGAAGGCGATGCTTAGTTGCAGTTCACAGTAGTGCTGGGGTGACCTCCACATCGGTTAACAATAATGATTCATAGTGGTAGTGGTGCGATGGCAATCAGCAGTGGTGGTAGGGTTCGTGACAGTTTGTGGCCATGGTAGTAGCATTTGTTTGGGTGGTTTTGTCTTGATTTTTTTTCAATATTTTTTTTTGGAGCTTCAATTTGTAATATGTATCTCCAAGTTGATAGTAGATTGAATTTTGTACTGAGGCTATTTTGGTTTGTTATTGTGGACATTTAGGTTCTAATTTTGAATTTGAATATTAGACAAATTTTGATTGTTTCCTTAGTTCAATGGCTTGTGTTTGAATTTATTTGTTTGAATTTTGGCTATGAGGATGACCTTTTTTTGTGGTATATCTATTACAAGAAGGAAGAGAGAAGAAAAGTACAGAGAGGGATAATATGTAAGAATAGGGGAGAAGAAGTTTTTTTTTCTCTAGAGGATAGGGTTGAGACTGCAAATATTTTATATTTTTGGGTGGGATTGCAAAGATTTTGGTATTGAGAAACTCACTAATGCCATATGAATCAATTAACAACTGTCCATGTCAGCAAATAACCTACATGTCAGACTCGTTATAGTTTGTAGGTAAATCAGGGACCTGTTATTTCCTATTTTTATAATTTTCAGGGACCACAACACTAATTTTGTTTTTTTTTTATCAAGGACTAATTTGGGGGGGGGTTTAATCAAATATTTTTTATACTATTATTTAATTATATATTGTCACATCAGCAAATACATTTAAGTCTCATTTTTACTATTTAAAAAGTGAAAATAGAAGGATTTTATTAGATAATAGTGCAAATTAAATTATATTTTATACTGTCCGGACATCAAATTAAACTCATATAAATATTAACTATATAATTTTGTCTTTACCAATCATGAACACGTCATATGTTATTTTTATATCATTTAAATTAATAAATTAACATATAGGGAAAATCAATGTAATTTTGTAAAATAAAGGAGTGACAAATATAATTATCCTAAACTTGAGGGAGGTTAATGTAATTTATTCTAATTTAATCGTGTAATGAATACCTTATGGTTTAAGAAGGTTGAAGTTGGATATGATATGCAAATGGAAAACCAAAAAGAAGGATTTACTTGATATAGAGCATGGATTTTTATTTTTATTTTTATGTGCATAGAGAGTCGATTCTTGTTTGTATGTTTTTGTAAGTATTCTAAAATAAGATACATGCATTCGAGCATAATCAAATATACTTCACAAATCCAGTGGAAAGAAACAATACAATTTTACTACAACATAGATCCAAAGGAAACAGAAATATTTTCAATGGCTAAATAAATTGAAAATCTGAACCTACGTGTGTCGGGCTTGTCTTTTATTTGTAGTCTATATATATAACTAGTGGAAGTAACACAATGATGCATCTCGCGGTAATCTCTTGGTGAAATCTACTCCAAGCATGCACATCGAGGACCTGCAAATTATGTACATAGTGAATGCAACTTGCAAGGGTAAGTAAGGATTGTTAATTTTCAATATAGTCGAAATATTTCCATTTAAAGCTCAGTACAGACTTGGATTCAAGAATTGCAAATGGAAAAGAAATTATAAGTGCTTTTTTGGCTACTTCTACAGGGAATCCGTTTTCTCCCTGTTGATTCTTTTTTGGGTACATTCTTCTATCAATTTTTTTTTTTGGAAGTCTTCAAAAGTATTATAGCTTTATATAATTGTTTTGTTATAACATAACTAGACCAATTATCCAACATGCTGAATTGATGTTCCAAAATGGGTTAAGGGTCATCAGCGAGGTTACAGAAATAGATAAAGCACAACTGAAATATGAGTTAAGAAATTTTGTATAATATTATTGCAGTATAATCTCAATCTGTTTGTTTGTTTTTATTAAAAAAAGAAATCAGCTATGACCATTTAAGTAAAAGATAAATACTCAACTAAAAAATCAACAAAAATTTGTTCCTTTACTTACTAGTTTTTGCTGCAGGGATTTCCGAGATTCTAGTAGACAACATTCATCTTCAGGAGCACCATGTCACATAGTAGGCCAAGAAATCTGAAATATGCATGTCTACATCTCATATTGAAGAAAATGACACCCAATACTCCCCAAAATCCTGTGGCAAATCCAATTCCCAAACCCATATAGAACCATGAATATACTTCAGATTCTTCATCATCCTTATCTTCTGCCATCATGTTGTTTGCTTTTCCAGCTTGTATGCAACTGTTTGTGAGTGGAGATCCACAAAGTTCAACATTTCCCATGTAACTAAGGTTTGTGAAACCCTGCAATTGAGTCCCCAATGGGATTTCACCCATGAAATTATTGAAGGATAGATTCAAGACTTCAAGAAAAAACATGTCAGACATGGATTGAGGGATTTATCCTGAAAGTCGATTGTATGAGAGATCAAGGGATTCTAGCTGTCTTAAGTTGCCAATCTCTTGGGGTATGATTCCCACCAAGTGATTGTGGGACAAATTCAAAGATTGCAATCTAATGAACATAAATAGCTCTAATGGCATTTTTCCTGACAAGTTGTTACTTGAAAGGTCTATAGCATACATAGACTTCATATATTGTAATTCCATGCCTTTCGTATGCAACATAAGATCAAAACCAAACCCCATTAATTGGTTTACTATATTAATGTAAATGAAGAACGTATCACGTGAAGCAAATTCAGAAATCATGCTTGTCATATTATGCAAACAATTGGATATTGATTCTGACAATCTATTATTTGCAAGATCAAGTGCCTTGAGAGAATGAAGTTGGCATATTGCAGTGGAAATATTACCGCTGAATTTATTGGATCTCAATTGGAGAGCTTTTATATTCGGGCCCATCCAGTTTGGTATAACTCCAGAAAACTTATTTTCAGTTAGATTAAGAAGCCACAATTTTTTGCAATTTTGCAGCAAAAGAGGTACTTCTCCAGATAATTTATTGCTGCTTAGATCCAATGAAATTAGATTAGACAAAGAGCCCATTGAATGAGGAATTTTTCCTATCAAGTTATTGTCCCCCAAGGTAACAAAAAGCAATGATATCCAATTCATCCAACAATTTGGAATTTCTCCAGATAAGCTATTATTAGAAATGTCCAAATACTCTAAATTGCTTTCTTCCTTCATCTTGTGACATAAGAGAGGAGAAATTGATCCAGATAAAGAGTTAGATTCAAAACAATTACATTCAGTGATACTCGAGGCACACTACCTCTCAAATTATTATGGTTCAACCATACAACTTTGGAGTTTAGCAGCACATTTGACATGTCTGCATCGACCGAGTTGCCTGTTAAAGAGAAAAACTCAAGTTGAGCTGCAAACTTCCAAAACTTGTCAAGAGGTTCAAATGAAACTCTCGAGGACAAAATTATCAGCGATTTGAGATAGCTTTGTGTATATAGCCATGAAGGAAGTTTGGGAACCACATATTCAAACAGAATACGTCGAAGTTGAAAGGTTGGTGAGCCGAAGGCTAAAGACTTCAAATTCGTGAGAGAGTGAAAATTCTTTTTAGAGATATTTCCTGTCAAGAAATTGTCACGAACTTGAAAGATCTCCAAGTTGTGGAGTTTCCCTAGACTTGTCGGAAGATTTCCACTCAAATTATTTGACATGAGATCCAATATATTCAAGGATGATAGATTTCCTAAGCTTGTGGGAATTGGACCGGAAAATGAATTCCCAGACAGAGAAAGCTTTTGTAGTTGTTTAAGCTGGCCTAACCAATCCGGAATGGGTCCGTCCAGATTATTTCCCCTCAAAAGCAATGCCTTAATGCTACGAAGGTTTGGCAATGTTTTAGGTAGTTGGCCATGTATGTGATTATAGGCAAGGTCAATATCAGAGATGCCACAACTACGATTGAATATCCAGTTAGGCAACTCCGATATAAAATCATTGTCAGAGATATCTAAAACATCAAGTGAAGTAAAATTAGCATACTGAAGAGATGGATAGATGTTTCGAAGTTGACAACTCTCCATGGATAGCTCTGAAAGTGAAGGAAGCATGGTCACTGACTGAAGCCAATCAGTTTCCTTGTAAAGATCAATACCACTAAGGTTGAGATATTGCAAGGAGAAAAGACGAGGAATCCAACTGAGAATATCAATGACAAGATCATCATTATATGATAAATCAAGATAATGAAGGTTGGAGGAGTTTCCACACTGATGGGGAGGCGGACCTCTTGATAAGTCAGTACATGTTGTGTTAAACATAGAAGAATAAGTAAATTGGATGGCCTTGAAGTCATTGTTGCTCAAATCCAAGTAGCTTAAAAATTCAAGATCTAACAAAGATAGATGGAGTTCACCTGTTAGGCAGCGTGATTTGTCATATAAATCACCATAAGCAGGGGGAATTGGGTGACAAGGGAGACTAAGCTCTGTAACTCTGCCTGTGGTGTTGTGACAATGAACTCCTATCCACTGGCAACAGTCATTTTGAGGGGACCATGAGGAGAGTAAGCCAGAAGGGTCTGTAACTCCTTGCTTGAAGTTTAGCAGCGCGCTTATGTTCTGTTTGTTGCAATGAATCTTCGAGTTGCATGTGACTGAGTTGAACATGAGTGTAGTACACAGTGATAACCAAAGCAAAACGATAGAAGTATAGCAGGGAAAAGCAGCCATATTATATTGATTGCACAAGAAGATACTTCTGGTGATATTATGTGGGAAGTTATACCAAGCCGGTAGAAGAATTTATAAGGTCTGAGCACGTCGACAGGGCTCATATTTACGTCTTACTAATACTAATATTTGAGATTAATTTTAAGGTATTATTAGTCTCAAATTTTTTATACTATCAGTTAAAATATATTCATCATTATATATGTAGATTTTAAAATAATTATTATGAAAATGAAACACATTTAATAAAAACATGTTTAAATAATTGTAAAAATGATTTTCGCTTTGGGCATATCAAAACAATAAATTAATGAGATTTTAGTTATCTTATTCGTGTATTACTCAGTTTGTTTAAGTTAAATATCTATCAATATTAATGTTTTATTTCTTCAGTAAATATATATTATATAATTGAATTAATTTTTTTACTCTTAGGAAAATTAGGCCGTAAACAAATTTCGAAGAGAATTTTTTGGCTAAATGTTTTTTCGATGCAAAATGAATTATCATCCGAACATACGTCCATCAGACAAAGTATAACAGAGAGATTTAAAATATAAAATTTAATAATTACATAAAAAATAATATTTAAAAGAATTCTTTAAAACTTGATATGTATAATTTAAATTTGAAAAGTCATTATATTTATCTTAGCATGTTAAGTTGATTTTTTGGAGATAAAAAATATATTTTAAATTAATTTAATTATATTTTAATAATTCTTTTTTAATGAAAACATGTTGCTCTTAATTATCATGTTACCATAAATGTTTATAAAATAGATTAAATATAAAATTTTCTTAGTTTTTAATCTCTCTCTTTTTCCAATGAGTTATCTTTTGGCCTTTGTCTTTATTGCAACGCTATTATATGTTATTATTTATAGGAACCAGAAGAAGATTCCTAAAATATTTAAACAGATAAAAAAACAAAGTTTTAATATATTTTTAAAATCTGAATACATGTTTCAAAATACTTATAGAAACCAAAATTTCAAGCAGCAGGAATAACCAAGAATAAAATGTTGTAAAAAATGAACTAAAAGTCAATAAAAATTTTAAAGGACTGAAACTATGGCGATATGTATTTGTAAAGATTATAAATATATTCAAGCCATCTCAAGACAGATTATTTTATAACTAGAATTAGGACATATAAATTTGAAATACAAGAGAATACTTGCACATAGATCACGTGCCCCTCTCCTCTTCATGAATATAACAAGGCAATTTGGACGTACATCTTTGATTTCAAAGTCATCTGTACAAAGACAAAGCTACTTAACATTTAGTATGGAAACTAAAACCGATCTTGGAGGCATCTGTGGCGACAGAAGCTAGAAGTCTTTTAACCTATGAAACACGCGGACACTATTTGGGTATTATATTTATGTGTTGGACAAGTACTCGTATTGAATTTGATTACACATATTTGTATATATTTAGTTTAAAATTTGCTTTTTTACTTTAACATAGAAAAACAAAATATGAAAGGTTATAAAAAGGAAATAATAAATAATTTTTTGAGTTTATAAGAAAATAAAGGATAAGTTAAGATTATTTAAATAATATTTTGAATAGAATATTATATTTTAAATTTTAGTTACATATATGCAGTATTTGTGTCTAATAATTTTTCAACTTTGATGTATCTCTCATGTTCATATCGTGTCGCGCCCAGTGTTGGTATCAATTTTTGTGCTTCATAACTTTTAGCAATTTTATATTTGTAGATACTGAAAAATATAGTGAGAATTGACAATGCAACTTAGAATTCACTCTAGCCCAGATACAGGAGCTAAGTCTTAACATGATGGAACCTCCAGAAAAAAAGCAGAACAAGTTGGATCATAGTACATTAATTAAGATAAGGGATCAATGAATATGAATTGTGATTGCAAAATAAGTTCAAGTTTCTCGCTCCATGCCAAAAGAATTTGAAGGCTATATGGAATAGAAGGCTACTGCATATCGGATAGGTTTATTATGTTCCTGATATCATTTTTCTAGTATCAATAATCCACGGATAAAACCTTTAATAACAATTAAACAGTCAAGGTGTAAAAAAAAAAATTATTGTGAAGATCAATATTTATCTTTAAAAGTTCAAAAATTACAATGGTGTTTAGCTTTTTTTTTCTCCAATCTCTATTGCAAGACATGTTAATAATTATAAACATGTCATGTAAATTCTATGATGTTTCTTGTAATTAAAATTTATGAAAAGATTCTGCAGATAATTATTTCATTGTTTCTTTCATTAAATCTTCAAAAACAAATAATAAATCAAGATGTGACAATTTTTAGTTAATAATAAAAAATATATCGATGAAAATAAAAAACCACTTAAATGTTTAGTTTTACAAAATTCATCCTAGTGGTTGGTATTCACCACGAAATGTAATAATTAATCTTTTCGTCTACTGTAAACCCATTTAAGAGGTGGATGTTTGCCACGTATTTTTAGAGCTGATTCATTTTCAAGGCAATGATCGAATCTTCGACTCTAATTAATAAATGAGATCACCATTATCACCCTGCTTGACCCCTTGCTTTTAAGCACAAATACAAAGAATATTTTTCTATTATAAATGATTTCAATGTTCAAAATTACATATAACTTGAAATAATAACCATGCATTGCACGGATTTATTAATAATTTATAATAGTTATTTTTAATAAAAATAAATTTAAAAGAAGCTTTGATAATAATTTAAATAAGATATAATAAGAAATTTTTTATTTTTATTAATTATTATTCAATATAAACCCGTTTGATTATGATTATTATAAGAGAAATAATACTTTATTTTGATAATAAGTACTTAAAAGTATTTTTATTTATTTGTTTGCATCCTTCTTAAAAGATTGAATGAAAAAATATTTATGTTTTCGTACTTACTTGAAAATTATTCGAGAGATAAATACTTTTAAAAAATATTTATTGACCATCAATAATGTACATTATTATATAATTAAATTTATTAATTTTATTATTATTTTGTTTTAATTTTGATTTTTCTAGCTCATCAACTGTATTTCCTAGAATAATTAAGAAACAGAAAATTATTTGATGAAAAAATTGATAAAATGGAAACATTTGTAGATTAGATAAAAAATAAGGAAATATAAAATACTATACTAACAAATGGTATTAATGAAATTCACAATTTTAGGAATGTAAAATAGAACTAAATACAATTATAAAATTGTAACCCTAAACCCTATACCCTAAACATTTGTTAATTAGTGTTATATTGTGATGCTTAATTTTGATTTGCTGATAAGCTATATTTTTATAGAATAAAAATAAAATATGATAATTTAATTAAAAAATAAAATATGTATTTAAAGTTGAAACTTAAAAACATAATCTTAAGCAAAACATTTTAGAATTATATCAAATGGGAAAGTTAAAAATTTTGAAAATGTACTAATAATATATTGTATTAATATAATTCATAATTTTATAAATATAAAATATAACTAAATATAATAATAAAATTTAGTTTTATTATTTTATAAAATTTATTTTTAATAATTTAATTTAATTTAATTAGTCTTATAATGATAATTATATTTATATTTTTAATAATGAGACTGTTGGATTTTCTGGATTTAGTTCGGTACGCATCTTGAAATAATTTTTTTAAAAGTTTTATAATTTAATAGAAATATTTTTTGAGAATTTGAATAGATAAAATTAAAAAAGAATTATGCACAACAGTATAAAGTAATACCACCTTAAATGAGATAACATCATTGTTTCCAGAAATTGAAAATGTTCATTATAATACAATTAATTCAATTTTAAAATCATTATTACAATCTAATCCGTCAAACATCTAAATCTTTTTTCATTGGGATGATAGGGCTCCTTGAAAGTATAAAATTTCATAACATATTTCTCAAAACTCATCTATAAACTAATATGTGTCATACCTTAATTTCACAAAGCTCATTTATAAACTAATATAAATCATACCTATAATATTTTATCAGAAAATTTGACAAAATAATAACAAAAACAAATTTAATTTAAGTGAAAAAATTTAAAAAATGATTTTTGATGCTTACTTTCATATATAAACGGTAAATCAAAATATAATACTATATATGGTATATATATAAAAATATTAAGTAAAAGTAAAATGATTGCCATTAACAAATTGAAAATTTTGTATTCTATATCCAAAATTATATAAAATGACTTATTTTATTTTATTTTATCAACTATAGAAAAATTTATTTACCATACATAATAGCTTTCATTGAAACAAAATATAAAATATAAAATAATACGCCCATCAGGCAAATTACGTATAACACAGAGACTTAAAATTTAATAATTACATAACAGATGATAATTAATTTTTTTAATTTTATATGTATAATTTTAATTAAAAAATAATTATATTTATCTTAGCATGTTAAGTTGATTTTTTTGGAGATAAAAAATATATTTTAAATTAATTTTAACTATATTTTGATAATTCGTTTTTAATGACAACATGTTGATTTTTCTTAGCTTCTAATCTTTCTTTTTTCCTAAGGATTTATCTTTTGGCCTTTGTCGTTAGTGCAACACTATTATATGTTGATATTTATATATATGAGCCAGAAGAATATATAGATTCCTAAAATATTTAAATAGATTCAAAAAAAAGTTTTAATATATTTTTAAAATTTAAATACATATTTTAAAATACTTATAGAAACCAAAAGTTTAAGCAGCAGGAATAACCAAGAATAAAATGTTCTAAACAATGAACTAAATGTCTATAAAATTTTAAGGACTAAAACTAAAGCGATTTGTATTTATTAAAGACTATAACAAGGCAATTTGGACGTACATCTTTTTATTTCAAAGTCATATGTACAAGATAAAGCTACTTAGCTTTGTTTGTGATAGGCAATACCCCATGTGACAAATATGCAAAATATAGTTTCAGTTTGTTTGTTATTCTGTTAGCAGTTAATAGTGAGTTTGTTATTTTGTTAGTAGTGAATCATCTCAGTAGAAGTCTATATATACTTTTGTTGTATTGAATAATAATACCCGATTACGTTCTCTCACATAAAATACACTCAAACTCTCTTGCTCTCTTAGCTCTCTTGCTCTTACTTTCTTCCAGCATCAATTACTCTGATACCTTTCATGGTATCAGAGTTAACTCGATCCATGGCACATCAAGGGAGCCCATCAACCACTTCAGAAACCTCCGCTGCAACAATGAGCTTCACACCAAAAGTGTTTGCAAGCTCCATAGCTGATAAGCTCAACGAGGAAATTTTCCTCCCTTGGAGACATGAAGCTTTGGCCTCCATAAAAGGTCATAAGCTCCAAAAGCATCTTGAAAAATCCAAGGTACCTGAAAGGTTCACAACTGAAGAAGATCGTGCATCAAAAAATGAGACTGAAGAATACATGAACTGGGAACAACAAGACCATCATCTGGTCTCATGTTTGTTGTCCTCAATGGATAGTTCATTCAAGAACAGAATGGTAGGGTGTGACTTTGCCCATGAAATTTGGAGCAGGATAGAGAAGTATTTTGCCTCCTAAACAAGATCTAAAGTGAAGCAGCTGAAGACACAATTGAAAAGCATCAAGAAGCAAGGTTTAGTGGCTTCAGAATACCTACTGAAGATCAAGAAATCTACAGATGCGTTGGCAGCAGTAGGTGCACCCCTCACCACAGCTGAACACATAGAGGTAATCTTAGATGGGTTAAATGAAGATTATGGGCCATTCATTACTACTGTCATGAATAGAGTAGAACCATATGAAATTGATGAATTGGAAGCAGTGCTGATGGCACAAGAAGAAATGTACGAAAGATTCAAGAAGGATGACACAAGATTGATCCAAGCTCATTTGGCTTAAACCTCCATTAAAGATACTAGAGGGTTCACCAACAATAGAGGAGGGGGTAGATCTTCATTCAGAGGTAGAGGAAGAGGTAGGAGTAGTTGGTCAAATGGTAACCGCCCTCAATGCCAGCTTTGTGGAAAAATCGGGCACATAGCATGGCATTTCTACCATAGGTTTGATCAAACCTATACCAACCCAAGTCAAAATCGTTCAAATACTCCACCTCCCCCTCCTGCTAGCTTTCATGGCCCACGAGCCTATCTTGCTACAACTGCTTCACCCTCAGATTCCTCCTGGTACCCAGACACTGGAGCAACACATCATCTCACATATGATGCTGGTAACCTGTTGACTGGTTTAGAATTTGATGGCATTGATCAGGTTCAGATTGGAGATGGTTTAGGTATGCACATTGCTAACATTGGTAGCTCTTCCTTATATGCAAATATGTCAAAAACCTCTTTTAAACTAGATAACCTGTTACATATTCCAGCCCTTACCAAAAACCTCATCAGTGTAGCAAAATTTTGTTAAGACAATCATGTGTACTTTGAATTTCACTCACACCTATGTCTTGTTAAATGTTAGGAAACTCAAGAGATATTGCTCAAAGGCAGTCTTAAAATCAACATCTACCAATTTGATGATATCCGAGTCCCATTCAAATCAGTAGCTTTAAAGTCATCTTTACACTTTCCTTGTCCAAAATCATGTAATCTCCATGCTGTAAATGACCAAGTCTGTAATCATAGTTCAGTTTCTTTACTTCAGCAAAATACCAAAGTTTGTAATAACTCAAATATGTACAAATACACTCTTTGGCATAGGCGCTTAGGCCATCCCTCCCCTACAATTGTATCCCAAATCTTGTCATAATGTAACATTCCTTTCCAATTCAATAAAAATAGCTCAGAAATGTCTTTGTGCAATGCTTGCTGTTCTGCAAAAATACATCAACTGCCTTATCCCACCTCTCAACACCACTACACCGCACCCTTTGAACTAGTTTTTACCGATGTTTAGGGGGCCTGCACCAGTATCAGTAAGTACAGGTGTCAGGTATTACATTAGCTTTGTCGATGCTTTCACCAATTACACTTGTATCTATCTGTTAGAAACAAAAGCTCAAGTGTTTCAAGCCTTAATTCAATACAAAACCTTTGCTGAAAATCTAACTGGAAATAAAATCAAAACCTTACAATTTGACAATGCCAAGGAATTCAAATCAAACCAATTTGAAACATTCCTAACCAACCATGGAATCAACCACAGATTCAGCTGTCCCTATAACCACCCTCAAAATGGAAAAGTTGAAAGGAAACATAGACATGTCACTGAAACAGGTCTCACACTCCTAGCCACAGCCTCCATGCCCCTCACCTTTTGGCCTAAAGCATTTACCTTTGCTGCCTATCTCATAAACCGCATGCCATCTCCTGTTACCAAAAATATATTACCCTATGAACTCTTCACCAAACAGAAACCAGACTACTCCTTCCTAAGAGTTTTTGGTTGTGCATGTTTTCCTAACCTCAGACCCTATATTCCAAACAAACTCACCCTCAGGTCACACATGTGCACATTCCTTGGCTATGATGCAAAATATAAAGGCTATAAATGTAACTTCCTAGTACTCATTTCTACATGCTCGAGTCATATAATAATTAATACTAAGGAATCACGTCCTATTTCGTGAGCTTTTCAACATTTGACATAAAATATTGCTAAGCATTCTAATGAAAGTTCGGCAAGACAACGACGTAAATACCATGCTCCTATAAGACAGAAAATCATAAACAGGATAACCAATCATTCATAGCTCAACATACTTTTCAAAATACAATACTTCAACATATCATATATCATCCTTATAAGGCACACAGTGCCATTCAATCTATAACATAACATAGTAATGTAATATCAAATATAAATAGCCACATGGGTCAAACCAGCTCAGAATATACTAAGTCATGACCTCAAGTCACAAGATACAAAACATAAAATGAGAAAGATCTCATGATCCAAATACAAAGTTAAGATCCAGTAATATAGCACAGTCTCCAAGTAACGAAAAAGCAACTATACTTCAGCAAAAACAACAATACTTCAGTAACTAAGTCTTTGCATAAGGATCTACCTGCTCATCTAGAGATGATATGGAAAAAAAGAAAAGGGGTGAGAAATCAATTGAAATCTCAGTAGGAACATATGCAATTAACATGACATCATTATCATCTCTAGTCTACCTTGGTTTCTTCTGAAATCATTTACATACAATTATGAGGTTCGATTTTAGGATTTCGCAAACAATCTTAATCAAGGTAGAGGTGTCTTTTAGCATGGTCTTGGCATGATAAGTATATGCATGTATGAAGGAACTTTATTAATATAATTAAAGAGATATGCTTACATGGAAATATACTAGGTTCATTCATTAAATGTCACAACATACATAAATGGCTATCCTGATGTAAGACATCAAATACATCATAGTTAAGATCTTTTTATTTAGTCTTATCTACCTCATAACTTTCGCATTTCTATCTGTTCTTATTCATCTCACTGTTCTTTCCTCTCAATTAATTCTGGTTAGATATTTTAAAAGCTATAAGCTTATACTTAACTGGTAGACACCAGTTCCTTAATACGAACCGACAATGAAACCCTCATGTGCACTATAAAGAAAGTCAATGCTCAGTCATCACTGGTCCTTAGAACGATTCAGTGTCGGAACCCTCTTTGTCGACATAAATCGACCCTTAATCTTCATGTCTTAATTCTGATTTCCTTATCTTTAGTCCTTCCTCTTTTTCCTATTTCCTCAAAGTCATTCTTTTTCTCACAAGAATGTAAGCATAATTTTCAATAATGAATTCTAAAATCCTTTTCTTTAAGATGAGATAAACCACAACAACAACTCAACGAGTAATCATAAACATTAATAAGCAATCATTCATTATGTCAAGACTAAAATGCTACTATATGATAAACCAAAACTCATATAAATTCCACTCTTTCACTTTCAACAAATATGTAAAAACTCAATCCCAAACAACCTTTACTCTCATTTAGAAATTTTATCAAACACATGGCATATATATTTACTCAATTTTCATGCATATTTCAAACATTGTAACACAAATTTATTTGCATGTTAAATAATAAATTCAGAGGATATAAAAATTATCTAAGACACTTAAATGTGTCCACAAGATCCTGTAAAATTTTTAAAGTAAGAATCATTCTCTAAATATGTTAACAAAATTAGACAAATTCGGTGGTTAGAAACCCCCTATTTACAGCCAACAACCATAGTTCCCAACTTTATTACCCTGTCAAATGATCATGTTAAAGCTTACAAAAATTCATGATTTAACTTCAAGATGTCCACAACATCTTGTAAAAATTTCAAGTTAAAATTTGATCATTTGATATGGTAAATAAATTATACAAATTCAGTGCTTCAGAAATTACTGTTCATACCGAAACTGAAATCTTCTCGGTTTCTGAATTTTAAAAAATAGAAAAAGTCATCTAAACACTTCAAGAAAAATAGTGAAGATAATTCCATATGTTAGCTTCATCATATAAAAATTTTAGCTCAAAATATTGTCTCTATCTATGTGAATAAATTCATACAAATTGAGCTGTCTGCATAAATCCGAGAATTTCAGCAACAACATACAATTTCTTTTAATTTTTCATGCATAATCATTCATCAAAACTCAAGATTTCTTAACAAAATCATAAATAAACAAGTTTAAACATAAACCCCTACCAAAAGATGATTTTTACTGAAGATCCAAACAACCACAAGCTCCTTGAAGTTTGATCTCCTAAGTAAGGAAGCTAAAACTCATTCTTTCCTTTCTACCCGAATTTTGTTTGCTCCAGAACAGGTAGGAGGAGGACTTTTCTTGAAAAATTAATGGTGGATTTGTGTTTATTTGGTGGAATATCTATGGAAAAGTGTATTTATTTGTTGGATTTGGTGAAGAATTGAAGGATTTATGAGGTTGAGATGGTGGAGGAAAATGGAGAGAAAGAAGGAAGAAGATGAGAAAATGGAAGAAGAAATGGAAAGAAGTGTGTGTGTGTGTGTGTGTGTACCGTGAAGGGGAGGGGAAAAATAGGGTTTGGGTTTTCATTTTTTTTTTTAAAGTGTGGGTGTATATGAGAACTATAGTTTGATCGTTAGGTGTATATATAAATGAGGATAGCCTAGGGATTTCATATATAAAATTACTAAAAAAAAATATTTATATTATGAATGACTAATTATCTATCAGCTAATCAAAGTAATTAGTACATAAAAATTGGGGCATTACAATAAATGCCTCTCCCCTACAGGAAAAATATATCTAACTAGAAATGCATTATTTGATGAATTCATATTTCCCTATCAGTCCCTAACCCCAAAACCATCTACTGTCCCTCTCACCTCTACATACACATCTGTCCCAAAAATCCCACTTGTTCCAACAACCCCAACCCCCATAGCTACCACTGGTTTACAATGTGCTAACTCACCCATTTCAAATCCAATATCTGTTAATGCCTCACCTTCTGATCTAAGTGTTTTAGGTCTAGCTCCTCAAGTTTCTGTAGGTACTTTGCCCTTGCACACTCAATCAGACACAGTAGTAACGTCTCCTGTTGAGCAGCCCGCACCAACCACCATACCAGTCCTGACACATAACAACCACAGTATGGTCACAAGATCAAAAAATGGGATTGTCAAACCCAAATCATATGTGGCTACGCTACTTAACTCTGACAGAGACTTGATCAATAATGAACCTTTAACAGTGAGTCAGGCACTTACAAGCCCTTATTGGCACAAAGCAATGAAGGAAGAACATGAAGCTCTCCTAAAGAACAACACCTGGTCATTGGTCGATGCTCCTCCCAACTCAAAACCCATTGGCTGCAAATGGGTTTTTAAGATAAAAAGGAATCCAAATGGGACAATTCAAAAATACAAAGCACAGCTAGTAGCTAAAGGGTTTCATCAAAAAGAGGGTCTAGATTATGAAGAGGTGTTCAACCCAGTCATCAAGCCTCTAACAGCCCGAGTCATACTGTCACTGGCATTATGCAAAGGCTGGAACATCAGGCAGTTTGACTTCAATAACGCCTTTCTAAATGGAGATTTAGTAGAAGATGTACTAATGATACAACCTGAAGGGTTCAGAACTAATACTCAGCAAGTGTGCAAGCTAAACAAAGCCCTGTATGGGCTAAAACAGGCACCAAGGGCATGGTTCATGAAACTCAGTTCTACCTTACACCACTTTGGTTTTCACAACACCAAGTCTGATTCCTCTCTCTTTGTGAGATTCTCTCCTAGCCCCATATATCTACTAGTCTATGTGGATGACATCTTGGTTACTGGCCCGAATCCTACTGATGTTTCCACTCTCATTGCTCAGCTAAATAGTGTATTTGCACTCAAAGACTTGGGTGAAATGCATTATTTTCTAGGCATTTAGGCTACTAAACCATCAGAGGGCACAATCCATCTTAATCAAGCAAAGTATGTCAAGGACCTATTCAAGAAGGCTGGTATGACTGACTCAAAACTAATGCCAACACCTATGATCAGCAGCCTCAAACTCTCAGCTCATGGGGATGGGGCCTTTGATTATCCATCACTGTATCGTTCTATAGTTGGAGGATTACAGTATGCAACAATAACCAGACCTGATATTGCTTTTGCTGTCAACAAAGTCTCCTAATTCATGCATAAACCACTAGACACTCACTGGAAAGCAGTGAAGCGCATCCGTAGATACTTAGCTGGAACAATTCAGCAAGGTCTAAAGTTTCACAAGTGCACTGATCTCAGAATACTTGCATTCTGTGACTCAGATTGGGATTCGGATGTGGATGATCAAAAATCCACTACTGGCTATTGTGTTTTTCTAGGTAACAATCTCATTTCATGGTCCAGTAAGAAATAGCATGTGGTTTCTCGTTCAAGCACAGAGGCTGAATTTAGAAGTCTTGCGGCTGTCATGGCCGAAATCATTTAGCTTCAATCCATATTCACAAAACTACATTTGCAGTGCTCAACTTCCCCAACGGTGTACTGTGACAACTCAAGTGCAGTCCAACTTGCAGCAAATCCTGTGCTACACAACCGAACAAAACATTTTGAGCTAGATCTCCATTTTGTGCATGACAAAGTTATTCAAAAAGCTGTGTTCATCACTCATATTCCTTCTGAAGAGCAGGTAGCGGATGCTCTAACCAAGCCTCTGTCAGCACCATCCTTCCAGAAGCATAAGCTCAAACTCAGGGTCATGGATTCCTCACCCTTGAGTTTGCGGGGGGATGATAGGCAATACCCCATGTGACAAATATGCAAAATATAGTTTCAGTTTGTTTGTTATTCTGTTAGCAGTTAATAGTGAGTTTGTCATTCTGTTAGCAGTGAATCATCTCAGTAGAAGTCTATACTTTTGTTGTATTGAATAATAATACCCAATTACGTTCTCTCACATAAAATACACTCAAACTCTCTTGCTCTCTTAGCTCTCTTGCTCTTACTTTCTTCCAACATCAGTTACTCTAATACTTTTCAGTTTGCTATTGGTGCAATTAATAGATCATTTTTAGTGACGGAAGCCAGAAGGTGACTATTGACTTAGCAGTAGCCAAGTATTAACAATTATCTGTGGATAATACTGAGAAAGAAAGTGATCAGAATTGACAACTTAGCTCCTTACTGAATGGACAATATGATGGAAAAGGCAGAACAAGTTTGGTCATATAATATAATTTCCACTACCTAATTAAGATGAAAAATCAATGAATATGAATTGATGATTGCAATGTATAGATGAGGTTGAAAACTAACCAGGATAGTAATAAGCTTAGGATGCTTCTGGAGTTCAGGTTTCTCCCTCCATGGCAGCAGACATTTGAAGAGGCTATATGCAATGGAAAGCTACCGCATGTAGGGTAGGATCTGTTTATTATGCTCTTGATATCTTCATTAAGTTCTGATGAGTTTAGGATATAAATAATTTTTTATTGTGAAAATCACTATTTATCTTTAGAAGTTCAAAAGTTAAAATGGTGTTTAATTTATTTTTTTATTTTCATTCTGTATTGCAAGACTTTTTAATAATTATAAACATATCATGTAAATTCTATGATATTTCTTGTAATTAAAATTTATGAAAAGATTATGCAAATAATTTGTTATTATTGCTTCTTTCATTATATCCTAAAAAGCGACAAATCAAATGAAGATGTGACATATTTAATTAGTAATAAAATATATCGATGACGATAATGATGATGATAATGATGATGATAATGATAATAATAATAATAATAATAATAATAATCATAATCATGATAATAATAAAACTTAAATGTTTGCTCATACTACATTCACCTTGCTGGTTTCTCAGGTAATAATCATAACAATACTTAATCTCTTCGCATACCATAAACTCATTTAAGGGATAAATGTTTGTCACATATCTTTAAAGTGGATACTTTTCAGGGTGAGACTCAAATCCTTAACTCTGATTAAGAAATGTAGATGGCCTTTAAATTTTTAAATATAACTGATTGATTATATTTTATTCTAATTTCATTAGCAATCATCATTCCTTAGTTTGGGTTAAATCATATTTACTAATTTTCTTTTAAATTAAATATTTATTTTAAAGAATAATATTTGATATAGGACCTAAAAAAATTAAATCTGACTTTTTTTTGGGTTGTTTAGTGAATCTATCATTTATAATGATTTTAATAAGTATAATTAATTATATTTTATTATCAATTATGACTCATAATTTTTTATTAAATAACTTTTTTAGATAATATAATGTGACTTTTTAATATTTTATCCTTATTCAATTTGAAATTGAGATTAAATGATTTTTTTTGTTGCATGGGTATCTACAGTTAACAATAATGACTAATCTCATTAAAACGGGAGCTCTTTTAAGGGGATAAACCTCTAGCCATGAAACTTTCTCTATATAGTTTATTGTATATACTTGTTTCCAATTTTCATTACCAATCATTATTCCTAATTTTTTACTAAATTAGATATACTAATTTTATTTTAAATTAGATATTTATTTTAAAGAACGATATTTGACGTAGGACTTGAAAGAATTAAACTAGATTTTTTTGGGTTATTTATTTAGAGAATGTATTATTTATGATTTATGATAATAGTAAATAGTAGTAGATATAATTAATGATTATAATTATGTGCATGGTCAATTATATTTTATTAACAATCATAATTCATAATTTTTATTTAATAAATTTTTCAAACAATGTAATGTGATATTTTTTTAGATATGAAAATTTTTAATTTTTGAATTTGAAATTGAGATTAAATCATTGGTAATAATAAATATAGTTGATTAATTACACTTGATTTCAATTTTATTTTTAATTATGATCTCTAAGTTTTGGTTAAATAAGAAGAAATAATTCCTTTTAATTATTTAGATAGTTTTGTAAATAATAATATTTGATACACGACTTAAAAAAATTAAACTACATTTTATATTGGTTATTTATATAAAGAATGTATTATCTATAATGATTTTAATCAATATAATATAATAATTAATTATATTTTATTACCAATAATTAATGATAATTTTTTATTAAATAATTTTTTAGAGAGTATAACATGTTATTCTTTTTTATTTGGTCATCTTTTAGTATTTGAATTTGAAATTGGGATTTATCAATAACAATAATAATTAACGTAAATCAAGACTAATTCCATAATAAAATGACAAATCCAATTAATATAGATCAGCACCCACAAATTTTGATTCTACTCCAATAATTCCCTATCAATGAATCAGCAAGCATTTAAAACCACCTGTTAAGATACAAATAGTTATGTGCAAAGCCATTGAAGTTGAACGATTTCTCCTTGGTTTCACGTGATGTAAAATAAAAAATCAAATATAATTAATTATTATTAATTTAGACTAATTATTCCCCTATCAAGTTATTTCCAAGTGAGCCACATTAGTCAAACAACGACTACAATTTTCCTGAATCAAAAATTTAGATTAATTGTTGCCATGAATGAGAAATATTTGGGAATGTTAAGTTAAATGGTATCTTTAACTAGTCTAATTAGTATGTTGTTATCTATATTTTATATGCATGTACAAAAATAATGTCAAATGTATGATTAACTAATATCTAAATATGTTGATATTTTGCAGATTATGAATGAAAGATATTATGATATTACAGTTGGTCATTACCACAGAGATGATAATTAGTTATGGTTCTCTTTTTTTTTGTAATATGTATAATAAATAAGTGATACTAAAAGAATTATCTATTTATTGTTGTACTTTTGTTTATTCTAATTGTTGGTTTTGAATTGTATTTTATATAAATTAATATATTTATTTAAAGAAATGTAATTGTTTTTAACTGCATGAATATATATGAAGTATAAATGTATAAATTTTTTAAAATAAATAAATAAATTTAATATTTAATATATCCCATTTGTTATCAATCATCTGTGTAACGCAAGGCTAGTAAATTAGTTCATGAATATAACAAGGCAATTTGGACGTACGTCTTTTGATTTCAAAGTCATCTGTACAAGACAAAGCTACTTAACTTAATTTGCTACGGTGTAATTAACAAATCATTTTGCGACGGAAGCCAGAAGGTGACTATTGACTTAAGAGTAGCCAAGTCTTAACAATTATCTGTGGATAATACTGAGAAGGAAAGTGATCAGAATTGACAGCTTGGCTGCTTACTGAATGCATGTGTGGACAATATGATGGAAAAGGCAGAACAAGTTTGGTCATATAATATAATTTCCACTACATAATTAAGATGAGGAATCAATGAATATGAATTGACGATTGCAATAATCATATTATGCTTCTGGAGTTCAGGTTTCTCACTCCATGCAAGCAGACATTTGAAGAGGCTATATGGAATAGAAAGCCACTGCGTGTTGGATCGGTTTATTATGCTCCTGAAATCTTCATTGGTATGGATGATCCGATCCACGGATAAAACCTTTAGTTAATGACAATCTACAAGTCAAGTTCTGGTGAGTTTAGGATATAAATAATTTTTTATTGTGAAAATTACTATTTATCTTCAGAAGTTCAAAAGTTAAAATGGTGTTTAATTAATTTTTTTTATTTTCATTCTGTATTGCAAGACTTTTTAATAATTATAAACATATCATGTAAATTCTATGATATTTCTTGTAATTAAAATTTATGAAAAGATTATGCAAATAGTTTGTTATTATTATTTCTTTCATTAAATCCTAAAAAGTGACAAATCAAATGAAGATGTGACATTTTTAATTAGTAATAAAAATATATCGATGACAATGATGATGATATTTATTTTAAATTAGATATTTATTTTAAAGAATAATATTTGATATAGGACTTGAAAAAATTAAATCTGACTTTTTCGGGTTGTTTAGTGAATCTATCATTTATAATTATTTTAATAAGTACAATTAATTATATTTTATTATCAATTATATTCATAATTTTTTATTAAATAACTTTCTTAGATAATATAATGTGAATTTTTTAATATTGGATCTTTATTCAATTTGAAATTGAGATTAAATAATTTTTTTTGGCTACCCAAGGCATCTATAGCTGACAATAGTGGCCAATCCCATCAAGGCAAAAGTTTCTCTAAAGGGATAAACCTGTAGCCATGAAATTTTTTCCATATAGTTGATTGATTATACTTGATTCCAGTTTTCATTATCAATCATTATTTCTAATTAATTTTCGACTAAATTAGATATACTAATTTTATTTTAAATTATATATTTATTTTAACGAACGATATTTGATATAGGACTTGAAAAAATTAAACTAGATGTTTTCTGGAGTATATATTTAGAGAATGTATTATTTATGATTTATGATAATAGTAAATAGTAATAGATATAATTAATTATTATAATTATGTGGACGGTCAATTATATTTTATTACCAATCATAATTCATAATTTTTTTATTTAATAAAATTTTTAGAGGATATAATGTGATTTTTTTCAGATTTGAATATTTTTAATTTTTGAATTTGAAATTGAGATTAAATCATTAGCAATAATAAATATAGTTGATTGATTACACTTTATTTCAATTTTATTGTTAATTAGGATCTCTAAGTTTTGGTTAAATCAGATATAATAATTCCTTTTAATTATTTAGATAGTTGTTTTAAATAATAATATTTTATACATGACTTGAAAAAATTAAAATAGATTTTATATTGGGTTATTTATATAGCGAATTTATTATTTATAATGATTTTAATCAATATAATATAATAATTAATTATAGTTTTCTATTAAATCATTTTTTTTAGAGAGTATAACATGTTATTCTTTTTGATTTGGTCATCTTTTAGTATTTGAATTTGAAATTGAGATTAAATCAATAACAATAATAATAAATGCAAATCAAGACTAATTCCATAATAAAATGACCAAATCCAATTAATATAGATCAACGCCCACAAATTTTGATTCTACTCCAATAATTCCTTATCAACGAATCAGCAAGCATTTTAAACCACATGTTAAAATACAAATAGTTATGTGCATAACCATTGAAGTCGAACGAATCCTCTTTGGTTTCACTTGATGTAAAATGAAAAATTGAATATAATTAATTATTATTAATTTAGATTAATTATTCCCCGATCAAGTCATTTCCAAGCAAACCACATTAGTTAAACACACCGAATACAATTTTCCTGAATGAAAAAATTTAGATTAATTGTTGCCATGAATGAGACATATTTGTGAATGTTAAGTTAAATGGTGTTTTTAAGTGGTCTAATTAGTATGTTATTATCTATATTTTATATGCATGTACTAAAATAATGTCAAATGTATGATTAATTAATATCTAAATAATATTTTGCATGTTGTGAAAGCATGATATTATGATATTACAGTTGATTGTCACCACAGAGATGATAATTAGTTATGATTCTCTTTTTTCATAATATGTATAATAACTAAACGATACTAAAAGCATTATCTATTTACCGTTGTGCTTTGGTTTATTCTAATTGTTTATTTTGAATTGTATTTTATAGAAATTAATATATTTATTTAAAGAAATATAATATTCTTTTTAATTGTATAAATATATATGAAGTATAAATAAATAAATTTAATATTTAATATATCTCTTTTATTAGTAATCATCTATATATCTCACGGGTAGTAAATTAGTTCGTGAATATAACAAGGCATCAATTTGGACGTACATCTCTTGATTTCAAAGTCATGTGTACAAGACAAAGCTACTTAACTTTATTTGCTATTGGTGCAATTAATACATCATTTAGCGACGGAAGCCGGAAGGTGACTATTGAATTAATAGTAGCCAAGTCTTAACAATTATCTGTGGAAACTGAGAAGGAAAGTGATCAGAATTGACAGCTTAGCTCCTTACTGAATGCATGTGTGGACAATATGATGGAAAAGGCAGAACAAGTTAGGTCATATAATATAATTTCCACTACATAATTAAGACGAGGAATCAATGAATATGAATTGATGATTGCAATAAAAAGAGGTTGGAAACAAACCGGGATACACTATAATAATCATATTATGCTTCTAGAGTTCAGGTTTCTCACTCCATGCAAGCAGAAATTTGAAGAGGCTATATCTATATATATATATATAGATATATGCATGGAATGAATAATGTTTGGTGTATAATTAAATTGCACAATAAATACACACCACACACCTTACCACCATTGGATGTGATGCGTGGTCCCCACCCATCCCATTCATTCATCAAATCTAATGGTAATAAGGTGTGTGGTGTGTATTTGTTGTACAATTTAGTTGTACACCTAATATCGCTCATATGGAATAGAAAGCTACTGTTTGTAGGATCGGTTTGTTATGCTCCTAATATCTTCTTTAGTATTGATGTTCCGCGGATAAAACCTTTAATAAATGACAACTAACAAGTCAAGGTTTGATAATTTTAGGTTATAAATAATTTTTATTGTGAAAATCACTATTTATCTTCAAAACTTCAGAAGTTAAAATGGTGTTTAGTTTTTTTTTTCATTCTGTATTGCAAGACTTTTTAATAATTACAAACATATCATGTAAATTCTATGATGTTTCTTGTAATTAAAATTAATGGAAAGATTCTGCAAATAATTTATTATTATTATTATTATTACTACTACTTTCATCAAATACTAAAAAGCAATCAAATGAAGATGTGACATTTTTAATTTGTAATAAAAATATATCGATTAAAATAATAATTTAAAAACTTAAATGTTTGCTTGTACTAAATTTACTTTACTGGTTTCTCATGGTTTTTGTTGATTTCTTCATGTACCCTAAACTTATTTAAGGGGTGGATGTTCATCATGTATTTTTAAAGCGGATTCATTTCCAAAAATCAAATCCTCTGCTCTGATTAAGAAATAAGATGACCTTTACCACTTTATCTCGACCCTTGGTATTAAGTAAAAATACAAATAATTTTTTTTTATGAATGAGTTCAATGTTCAACATTATAGATAATAATTTTTTTCTTATTTTTATCCTCATACAGTACATATCTATTAAAGTTAAAAACCATTCATGTACCTGTACATATTAGTGTAAACTTTTGAGAGAAATGATTTTATAATATGGTGTTAGAGCCACTATGACCTAATGGTCAATGATTCAAACCCTCATTCTAATAAAGATGGTCATGCTTAAGCCCAAAATGAGGTATTAGCGTAAGGGATGTATTAAAGTATAAAATTATTCATGTACCTCTACCCACCAACTTAAGGTTTTGAGGGAGATGGTTTAAAGATTTTTAGTGGATTAATTCTAAATGCTGATATTAAGTGGTTTAAAAATGAGCTTCACAACTCGCATGAGACTGTGAAAATGTTCATATAATGAATTTACACAATCAACTGAACTTTTGTAAGCAACGAAATCAACGAAATCTCTCATCTCCTTTAGTAGACTACAATTCCCTTCGATCTTCATCCTTTTTTTTCCATTGTAGTCAATAGGCAGAGAAAAAGGAGCCAATTTTTGTGACGTGAAAAAAAAAGAGATATGATGCGATTTTATTATTTTTATTATTATTAATCATCTTAATAATACGTGTTTGAATTAAAATTTACAAACTTGATTTTATAAATTTGAATTTAGTTAGAAATGTGTGCACTTGTATGATTTATGTTTAGGGGGCTAAATTCGCCCAATGTGTGCCCAACTCCTCCTCTGAACCAGATGGAGGTGGAAATAGAATATGGATTGAGGATCCAGAAAAATATTAACAATATGAGCAAGAATAATACATTATCACGAGAATAAGGAGATTGCATTATATTTTGTTGTTTGATCCTATTTAGAGTCAATATAGGATCAAATTCAATACATATTGAGAGCAAAGATATAGATATCTATATATATATAATTGTTACTTAAATTCCAAAATAGTTATGGAGCATAAACCTACACTCACTAACTTGGATCCGTCCCAGCAAGGATCGCAACACTTCATTACGAAGACTTATACTTTGGTAGAAAAATTAACTGACTAAAAACATGGTATTAGTTGTCTGACATATGGGACTAGATTAGGCGAATAATGATGCTCGTAATCGAAATCCATAAAATTCTTAGATAATGGTTTTGTGTACTCACCCAATCCCCTCGAGGTGTAGATGTGGATTTTGAGAGCTTATTAATTTCTAATATGGATGTGCATTCTTGGTGGTGAGCATGGGTGATTTATCGGTGTAAGAAGATCATAATCCTACATGCAAGAACCCTAAGCAATCCAATCTGAAATTTTATTTTTTTTTCTTTTCACATGCTAATTTTAGAATTGATTGAGGGGTTTTTGTTAGTGTTGTTATCTTGATCAATTCGACATATAGATTACATGAAATTATTGCACAACTTGAGAGAATTTTGAGTGTGAAATTTGATAAAATCCTATGGTTTATTTCTTTTTTTTTTGGTCTGGGATGAAAAAATGTTGGGTACTAGAGTTATGGAAACAAATCAACGCAACTAAAATAGAGTTGAGAGAATTGGAATTGATACAAAATATTTATGTGGAAAACCCCCTAATGATGAGGGAAAAATCACGGGCAAGATTGACAAAGATTTTTGCTATGTGGAAGATAAAATTATACCTCTCTCTAAATATAAGAAGAGAACAATAATACCCTCTCTTATACTAGGAGAATACACCTCTCTCTAAAAAATAGGGAAAACTCTCAAAAGACACTATATATATTAGTGAATGCTCTCAGTTTGTAGGTGAAGTAAGATAAACTAGAATTAGTTAGCTTCACTAACAAAATTAGTTAATTTGTTAGTGGTAGTTATTAGCCTATGCCTTGTATAAATACTCTTGTATCAGTCTTTGATAATCAAGTTGAATCAAAATCATCATTTAACTCTCAATTCTCTCCTTTAGATTTCTCTCTCACTTTCCTTCATACTTTCACTTTCTCAACCTAATCTCTTATACCTATATGGTATCAGAGCGCGTTCGATACAATGGGATCCATAGATTTAACTCAAAGCTCACCAAACCTTTCACAAACTCCACTGCAAACATTTTCAAACCCAATTTCATTAAAGCTTGATGAAGAAAATTTCTTGACATGGAAGGATCAAGTGGAAGCAACAATTGAAGGCCATGGCTTGCTGAATCACATACTTGGAAAAGCTATCCCAAGGTAGTATGATAATCAACAAGATCAAGAAAATGAAGTTGTAAGCTCAGAATACCAAAGATGGAAGAAGCAAGATGCATTGCTGAAGTCTTGGTTACTAGGTTCAATGACAAAGTCGTTCACTATAAGAATGGTTGGGTGTCAACTCTCCCACCACATTTGGAAAAGGTTAGAAGTCTTCTTTACTTCTCAGATTGCTATGAAAGTAAGGCAGTTAAAGAATAAGCTAGGGAATACCAAGAAAGAAGGTTCTGCTAGTGATTATCTTCTTGAGGTTTAGAAAATTGTTGATGCTTTAATCTCTGTTGGTGCTTCTATTACTGATGGCGATCGAATTGAGGCAATCTTGAATGGCTTGCCTGAAGAGTACTCCTCGTTTATAACTACAATAATATCTAGAGCAGAATCTGTTTCAATTGTAGAGCTTGAAGCGCTTCTCATGGCACAAAAAGAATTGTTAAAGAAGTACAAGAAAAGTGATTCAATGATTAGTGCACATGTAGCTCAGTTTCAGCAAAATTCAAGGTTCAATTCTAGAGATGGAGGCCGCTTCAACAATTCTAGAGCTCCATTTCGAGGTAAAGGTGGAGGCAGACTTCACAACAACTTTAGAAGGGGAGGTAGAATTCCCTCATCCAGTCGTCCCACTTGTCAAGTATGTGGAAAGATTAGACATGTTGCTATAACATGCTGGCACATATTTGATTCGCAATATGGTTTAGGTTCTGATTCAAACTTTTCAGCTAGTAATGCTAGATCTCAAGCTAATCTTGCACATTGTAACATGGCTCACACTTTAGCCACCCATTCAACATTGCAAGATCCAAACTGGTACCCAGATTTAGGAGCATCTCACCATATGACTCCAGATTCCCTGAATCTTATGGAAAGATCAGACTATGCTCGTTTAGAGAAAGTGATTGTAGGTAATGGTTCAGGTTTGTCAATTCACCATGTTGGAAATTCTTACTTTACCTTATATCTGAAGCACTATAAGTTTAGACTCAATAATATGTTGCATGTGCCACTAATTTCCAAGAATTTGTTAAGTGTATCAAAGTTTACCAGTGATAATAATGTTTTTCTACAATTTCACCAAAATGCTTGCTATGTAAAATGCCAGGACACCAAGGAGACTCTTCTCTAAGGTCAGCTAAGCATGGTCTTTACAAATTTAGCAATTTTAAGCCACACACTGCATCCAATTCATTGCACACCACACCTACTGCTTTTCTTTCCACTACAAGGATTGACTCTAACTTTTCACTATGGCACTCAAGACTCGTGCATCCATCAGATGTAGTAGTCGCTAGGATTCTTAAGTCATGTAACATTCCCTGTACTTCTCACAGATTTCTTTGCAATTCTTGTTGTTTAGGCAAATTTCATCAATTGCCTTTTCCAATTTCCAGCACAGTCTATACACAACCTTTACAACTTGTATATACAGATATTTGGGGTCCTGCCCCAGTACCATCAATAAAAGGAGTTAGATATTACATAAATTTTGTTGATGCATTTTCCAAATTTACTTGGTTATATTTAGTGCAATCTAAGTCTGAACTCAGATTTGTCTTCATCAATTTCCAACACATGGTAGAATTACAACTTGGAACTAAAATCAAATGTGTGCAAAGTGATAATGCCTTGGAATATATTAGCTTGTCTAAATATTTGCAGGAGCAAGGAATTGTTCATAGATTTTCCTGTCCCTACACACATCAGCAGAATGGTTCTACAGAAAGAAAACATAGGCATGTGGTTGAAGTTGGACTCACTCTATTGGCTGAAGCCTCATTACCTCTAAGATTCTGGGGAGATGCATTCATTACTGCAACATAATTAATCAATTCATTACCTACACTTGTGCTGAATCATTTCTCACCTACTGAGACATTGTTTCACACAAAACCACCATATCACTCCTTTAGAAGATTTGGCTATTTGTGGTTTCCCTTCACCTGACCATATAATAGGCACAAGCTTGAATATAGGTCACCTCCAGCTGTTTTCCTTGGTTATGGCACACAACATAAGGGTTACAAGTGCTTATTAGCCTCTGGTAAAGTTATCATTAGCAGACATGTAATTTTTTATGAGTACAAATTTCCTTTCAAAGATGGTTTTGGTAATTCCGATGCATCCAATTCTTCTCCTAATAACCCAACCACCATACCAATCATCCCTTTAGTCAAATCATCTCCTATTCCTAAGCCAACACCTATGAATCTACCTATTAACCAGCCTATTAGCCAATCCAACACTTCACCTATTAAGCCAAACACAAATCCAATACCAACCAGCTTATCTGTTACAAAACCAGAAACATCAGCAGCACCAGTTTCTGCTTCCAATGTTCACCCTATGACTACTAGAGCCAAAAATGGCATTCACAAACCTAAAGCTTTCACTGCCTCTTTAGAACCTACCTTTGCCAAGCAAGCACTTGCTATTCCCTATTGGAAACAAGCCATGGATGATGAATATGCTACTCTAATGAGAAATAATAAATGGAAATTAGCTGAATTACCCCTAGAAAGACAGCCTATAGGCAGCAAATGGGTGTTTAGGGTGAAGTATAATTCAGATGGTTCCCTTCAAAAGTACATGGCTTTGATTATACAGAACCTTTAGCCCTATCATTAAACCAACCTCCATTAGACTCATTTTGTCTATGGCAGTATCAAATAGTTGGAGCTTCAGACAATTAGATGTAAATAATGCATTTTTGAATGGAGATTTCGCAGAAGATGTATATATGAGACAACCTCAAGGATATGAAGTTGGTGGTGGAAGATTAGTGTGCAAACTCACAAAAGCTCTATATGGTCTCAAGCAAGCACCAAGAGCTTAGTTTCATAAGCTCTCTAACACCCTGCAACAGCTTGGTTTCTCTTCTACCAAGTCAGATTCTTCATTATTCATAAAGTCCACAAGTGAAGCAACCACATATGTCCTCACCTATGTAGATGACATTATAGTCATAGGTAGCTCCTCTGCCTATATTTCAAAACTGAATCAGCATCTAAACTCCTCATTTTCCTTAAAATACATGGACCCCTTACACTATTTTTTGGGAATTGAGGTGACTCACACTAAAAGTGGAGGACTAATACTGTCACAAGCAAAACATATGAAGGATTTATAGGCAAAGGCAAAAATGGAAGGTTGTAAGCCTTATGCAACCCCGATACCATCCTCTTTAAAACTCTCAGCTCATGGCAGTCCTACCTTCTCTGATCCAGCACTCTACAGAACTATTGTAGGTGCAATATTTAACAGTGACTAGACCTAAGCTTGCATATTGTGTCAATAGAGTTTGCCAATTTATGCAAATGCCTCTTGAGGAACATTGGAAAGTTGTTAAGAGGATTTTAAGGTATCTCAGTGGCACTGCTAATCATGGATTACATATCCAAAAAGCTGCAACTCTCCCCATTATAGGCTATACTGATTCTGACTGGGATCAGATCCTGATGATAGGAAATCCACCAGTGGTTATTGTGTGTTTCATGGTCCAAACTTGATTTCATCGTCCTTCAAGAAGCAGCATGCAGTATCAAGAAGTAGCACTGAAGCATAATATAGAGGATTAGCTTCACTGGTTACTGAATTATTTTGGATTCAGAATCTTCTTCAAGAACTACAAGTCCCAAAACTATCACACCTAAAGTTTACTGTGATAATTTGAGTGTAGTTCTTATGGCAGCCAACCCTATCCTTCACTTCAAGTCCAAGCACTTCAAGTTGGATTTACATTTTGCAAAAGATCATGTAATCAAAGGCAGGGTGAACATCAGTCATATTCCAGCTGAGCATCAAGTAGCTGATATCTTTACTAAACCTATCTCCTCCACCTTGTTCTCAAATTTCAAGGACAAACTCATGATTGTGGATCCACACTCCCTGAGTTTGAGGGCGGATGTAGGTGAAGTAAGATAAACTAGAATTAGTTAGTGAATTAGTTAGCTTCATTGACAGAATCAGTTAATCTGTTAGTGGTAGTTATTAGCATATGCCTTGTATAAATACTCTTGTATCAATCTTTGATAATCAAGTTGAATCAGAATCATCATTTCACTCTCAATTCTCTCCTTTAGATTTCGCTCTCACTTTCCTTCATACTTTCACTTTCTCAACCTGATCTCTGATACCTATACAGTTGTTGTTGTTGTGATAAAAAACCTTCAGCTGCTCGCTATTTATAGACATTTGGGAGTTACTATGCAATCAATGCACAGTCGTGATTTCAGTCTTCACATGTGAAGTTACTATACAGTGCACAGTAACTTCACAACTATGCATTCGGTGCAGCTTTTTTTTACTTTTTTTTTGTTTCTCTCTCTCTCTCTCTCTCTCTCTCTCTCACAAGTGGTTTTACGCCACTAACAAAAAATACTCAAATTATTCCATAAACTAATAGTGGAGAAGGACCAATCTCTCGCAACATATGGGACAAGCTTCCCAAGCTGTTAAGGGAAAAAACAACTTGATTTGGAAATCTAAAAGAGGAACTCCCTTCTTTATTTTTTATTTTTATTTTATTTTTTTGGTTTCATTGATGGAGGGCCTCTTATTGCGCCACTGCTAGTCTAAAAGTTATTCCAGGAAGGCCAAAAATCAAAACCCATTCCGGGCCCTAACGGTGGTCCAAGCTTACCCTTAGTTATGGATTTATTAGAGGCCTCCGAACAGGGGAGAAAAAAATAGAGAGAGAGAACAATACTTTTATAAATGAAAAAGAAAATTTATTTATACTTCCAATTCATGAAACACTGTGCTCACACACTCATCTACCTTGAATGAGGCATATCCCATTTAGTTTGGGTCCCTCATCTCATCCCAAAATAGATGAGAATGTATTGACATAGTGTCCCACCTATTTTGAATCCAAATAATATTAATCTAAATGAAATGCATGCATATTAAAATTTAATAAATAAAAACATAAAGATTAATATCACAATGACATAGGTCAAAATTTAAAATTCGTAAGAACTAGCACTAAAAGAAAATTATAAAAAGATTTAAGTCAAGTTAGATTATAAGAATGAACTGTTCAGAAATCTTGAAAAAAAAATTACAAATAGTATGATTCATAATTTATACGACAGTCAAGAATTAGTTTAGCTATTGTTTCAAATTAACTCAATCTCATTGTTCCTCGCTAAGTTATGGGTTTTGTCTTGCACTAGCTAAGTTTTGGGGGTAATGCAACTTAATTTTCAAGCTGTAGGCAAATTTATCTAAAAATGCAGGCAAATGATAGGATATTTACCCTTTTATTTTTTTAATATATAATGGGGCTAAGCGGTCACACTATATTTGTCTTGGGAGAAAAATGAAGGTAAGAATTTCTTGATGGAGTTTGCGTGAAAAAAATATGGAACTCATTTAGAAAATTTTTATCGAGATTCTTATTTCTCAACCAATTTGTTTAGAGTAAGAATGAGATATAAATATTTATAGGTGAATTCTATATGAAACACATTTATAAAAATTTATACCCTAACCAAACACATTTTAAAGATGAAAAGAAAAAAGAAAAAAAAAAGTGATAGCGTTTTGAGCAAGAAGTCACCAAGCTAATAGATTAAGGGTGCATTTTTTCGGGCTTTCAAAAAAGATTTAAGAATTTTTGAAATTTGGATCATTTTTAACAAATTATCAAATTATATGAAAACTGAATTTTTGGGTGAAAAATGAATTTAACCAAAAAAAATCCAAACACATCTTAAAATATTTATTGCACAAAGAAAATAACTTAAAAAATAACAAACAAAAACTTAAATAATAACAACATTACCTTGAACCACAATAGCCAACACCTTTTAGTATTGCTTTTAACAAGTGTTGCCTTATGCCCGAAATATTGTAGCGATTGAAGTTAAAAAAATCTTTTATTAAACCAATTCTAATTCCTTTTTTTTGGTGCTGAATTATAAAATTAATTTAATTTTAACAATATGACAAAATATAAAAGGATGAATGTATAGAAAACATTTAACACTCACTATCACAAAGCACCAAAATTAACTCCTATACTCCTTGTCTCAACTGGTTAACCGGTACAATACTCAATACATAGTCAATCTCCTCCTCCACAAATCATATCCACCATGTATTCCAATGGCTACTACTCACATCTCCCAAAGTAAATCTACCTTTCACAAGTCTAATTCTTCCTTCGGGAGCTGCCAAGAATTTTTCGTCAATCTAGTGTTGGTGCCTTCGATGTCTAAAACTTCGAACAAAACATAGCTCACTTTTACAAGAAGAAAAAGAAAAAAGGTGAATCGTTACACAAAAACATCGAGCTTGAGATATGAAAAAAACTCAATTGTTAAGGAAAATTGTATTATTATATACAAACATTTCAGTAAAGTTAGGCTTGCATTTCAGGTAGCATCCTTTTTGCATTACCAACTCTTCTAGTGTTATTACCAATACTGCCAGAACTCAACTTGAAAATTTGCCGTGGCCAACATATGCGTCTTGCTTTATGGCTATTGCGTTCCCTTTTCTCTGCTTACTCCAGTTGTCTGGTTAGTTTCAACTGCTCTTCTATCAGCCAGCTCCAATGACCTCTCTGCTGCTTCCTGTGCTGCTATTGCACTGCCTGCAAGCTCCTCTTTCAGCCTTAATTTCCCATTTGATATGTCCAAGGCAGCCTTGGTTTTCTGCAGTTCTCGTTTCAAAGCAGCCACCTTATATAACACTCACACATTAATACATTATAAATAGTCAAATATATGTATAGAAACTAATTGGCATCCAAATACTATAACTAAATATCATTGTTGCTATTATGATAAAGAAAACATGGTCCAATGCATGAGGCTTCGATCCACTTGGTGGGGTCTGGGAAAAATTGATGTGCACAGTATTACTCTCACAAGCAGAGAGACTATTTACAAATTTTGGACTTGTGATCTCTAGATCACAAGACAATAACATTGCTGTTGCATCGAGGTTCTACATCTATTATTGAGACCAATATGATATTGAAATTCAGTCTTCTTGAATGGTTGGTAGCATTTGTTAGCAAGGTAAGATCCACTCATAGCTTTTACTTCAATTGAGGAAATTTCATGTAGCAGACTTTATTATGACATAGTTTATATAATGTTCTTATATTGAGGATAGAGAAAGGTGTTTACCAGTTTGTCACACTCTTCAATCTCATTCTTTCTAGCTACAACTTCCAACTCACAAGCTTCCTTCCATCTAGCAACTTCTTCCTCGGCTTCTTTAATTTCCATCATAAACTCCTCTACCTTTCATAGTCATATACAAAAAGGATAAAAATAGTCAGAAAGATTGCTTTTGCTGGGAATAATTATCCCATTTTATTGATGAAATAGATTGGTGATTGCATTTTGAGCCAAGATTCTTTCTCTATCTTCTAACTCCTTAACGTAGAGTTTGTTTTCTACAATTTCTTTGGCTTGCTTCTCTGTGAGACACTGGAGGCGCTCTGTGTCTGACCTGGCGTAAAGTCTGCAATAAATAATCCAAAACCAAACGAAGACAGATGAACTCAAGTACTAAACGTGCTTGTGAAATGTAGCAGCAAAGTAATTTTGCAGAATAATTAGATGTCACTATGACGATCAAGAATGTATGAAGTCAGCATAATTAGATGGCAGAATACCTTGCTTCTTCCAAAGATCTCCTCAATTGAGTGATTTCAAGGCGTAGATTCTTCATTATCCTTTCCACTGTTGATGCCTTCGGAAATAATCATCAATTTCAGAACAGGCTAATACTTTGGACAAAAGTAGGCTACAACAATGGGAAGCCTTAAAGATATGTTCATATAGCTTTTTCTTTTGGATTCACATGAATGGCTTTTCTGTGCAGAATGGGAAGGTTTCCCCCAGTTGTGAGGACAGCAATACCAGTAGATGGAAGGTTTGGACATATAGTGCTTTATTGTAAAGCAACATCTGATCATGCCATCATTTGGATAAAAGAGAAGGCCAAAGGGCTCTGGATGTGAGTCTGCCATCCTTGTAATGGTTGCCTTTGTTTATTGAGGGAAGTTAAGGGTTTGTTTTGTTTCAAAAAATAATTTTCATTTTCTATTTTCTATCTATTTTCAGGATTTTATGAAAGAAATAGTGAAAACTAGAAATGAAAAATTAAAAACTAGATTTTATATTTTTTTAGTTTTTCCTTTACAAAATCTTGAAAAATACGAAACTAACTGAAATAGAAAATAAAAGCTAAAATCTATTTTCTAAAACCAAATGCACCTTAAGTTTTGTCCATGTCTTGCTCTTTCTCTATACTTGTTTACTATATTTATTTATTTTTGGTGAAAAACTATACTTATTATTATTTGCTGAACAAGGATCAACCTGAGGCATTTTGTTTCTGAAAATTGTGGTTGATGCGAGAGAAAGAAAAAGCTGGAGCTAATACCATGGAAGCCCCTGCACAGCAAACCATGGAGCGGCAGAAAACATTAACTAGACACAGTGAAGAATACAAAGCAGCATTACAAAGGGCTAAAACATTAGATGTTCCTCATGCTTTTACTCCACCATCACGATATGGTACTTTTGATGAGGAGGGGGAGGAGAGTTCAAGAAGGTCACAGGGTCAGTCTTCTTTTGGTTCAACTAATAGGAGCACAGTGGATGAAAGCTGCGTTGAATTGATTGAGCGCCTTTTTTATAAGGATGAACATGGCCACATTTTGCTAAAGAAACATTGATCATGTAATTTAAGCAGTCATATGAATAGAAGTTATAGTCATGAAAGCAAAATTCCTTCATTCTTTTGTAATTTTTGGTGTTAGTTGTAGATCAAAGATGGGACAGCATGAAATGAAGATTGATAAATTTGTTAGAAAATGTTGGAATTAGATGATATTCTTAAGGTGCTTCATATATGTAAGGGTAAATCAATGTATGAATACAAGTATCATTGTAGCACTGTAATATAAAATTACATATGAAATTTATCGATGAAAATATGTCTCGTGTGGCATTAAATATGCGTCTTATTATATTTTATTGGTTTAATAAATAAATAATAAAATCAATAGAAGGGAAGTTATTAGGGTAGTTAATTACCAACTTGATGGAAGTTGATTTCCGATGGTTTTATATCCATATTATATTCCTACATACGAAGTCTCTTATAATTCTTATCTTCACTAATGAAAGAAAAGAATAAGGAGAAGGTCAAGGAATAGAAACTAGTTTCTGTACAATTTGTAATCTTCTCAATTTGTTGTTTCTTCATCGTCACTATATAGATCAAGGTATGATCTTAGACTCCATGAATTATTGTATATGAGAATTATGAATTTTAAGGTCCTTTTATTATGATATAATGATAGTTCTTGAATTAAGAACCTTAGAAACTATAACTTAACAAATCTTTCTCATATCTTACCCTCAACCAAACACCCAATAAAACCATTTTGTTGGGATGATTAAAGGTGACTGGCAACCAATGAATATGTCATGAAATATTGTTTTGCAACCAATAAATATATTGATTGTTTGGGAGTAATTATTTTAAACTATTTCTCTTAAGAAGTCTAGTCACAAACCATTAAATATTTTACAACTTATATGGTATCATAAAAAAAAAATGTCAGATAATTTGGCAAATAATTAACCAGAAAGGCAGCAAGATAGGTACAGAGGGGAGGAGAGCTTCAGTTGCAGCATATTTGTTCAATGGGTCGATCCGTTGTGCTTCTTCCTCCCTTTCTAATTCAATTATGCCCTTTCTTTTCTTTACCATTTTGTTTATGCCTTCGATCTTTGCATATTCTCTTCTTGGATGCTGTTTTGCAGAAAGGTAAAACCGTTTCACATTTCTCTCTTTACTCCAACAAGTTTTATTATGGTTTTCTTATTGTTTTGGCTGTCGTATTTGCAGTTGCAGGTGAAAAAAAGTGGATGTAACATTTGTGTTTTCTAGATCAAACTGTTATGACATCCTAGATATGCAAATGTTGGAGCCAACGGTTTCTAGATTGATTCAAGGTTCCGAGTAATTAATGGATAGTTTGTGCTTTTCTTATTTGTACATGTGTATCATGTATGCAATATGTACATATGTAAACATAGCTACATGTGACCCGAAAAGAGTCAAAAACAAGGAATTGCCAGGAAACTCCCTTTCCACTAGGTCACTAAATTTGTCCCAACAGAATTGACCCACCACATGTCCAAATCTCTTGGCAACCAAGTAGGGTACCGTTTAAAGCCTGTTCTTGATCATTTGTCCTGTGATAAATAATCTCTTTGGGAAAAATGGCTATGGAACTGATTAAGATATGCAAATCTTATATGTACTCTCTTGTACGTTCTATCCAAGACCGGTTAGTGGGGGAAAGATCAAACACATCAATGATGGTTACTGTATTGATATGAGCAAAAAATCCTGTATACATGATTTACTCTCCCGATTATTATGGTGCATACAGAAAAAAGTTGTAAATTGTAAGGTAGCAGATCAAAGGGTGGCTATCCACTTAATCATCATTTTTTCCCCCTTTCCCATTATTGTGTTCTATGTTCTAGAGTTCTTGGCTCCACATAAACACTCACTGTCACTGCTATCAATGAAACTCTCATGAAATTTATAATTGTGCAAAGCTACAACATGAGAACATATTATACTCTCACAAATTATTAACTATTAAAACAACTTGATAATCTCTTTAGAGAGACACAAATTAATCTCCCTTTTTCTTTCTTCACTCTCACAAAAATATGGAAAGCCAACAAATCACAATTCGAAAATCGAAGCCATCTAGTTTAATATCATATACCTATCAAGAGATTGGTTTGGTTTCTTTCTTGAGTGAGTATGATGACTCAAAAGCCTCAATCTGTGACTGGCATTTGACATAGTCCCCTTTGTTCTCTTCCAAGCACTTCTTAAAAGCCTCAACATCACATGATGAAACCTTTCACTTCACACTGCCATTTTCTGCCTTCTGATCCATGGGTTCCTTCCTCCTATTAAGAATCAACTGGTTCTTACTGCAATTCAGATCACATTGCACTAAATTCAATTACAAGAGTACAATATGGAAAAAAATAATAATAATAAAAATAAAAATACAACAGCAATGAAAATAAATTAGTTCACATGTATGAATAACAGAACAAGCATTGAGGAACCCATATTCAAAAACTGCTGCATCTTTAATTTCCATACTCTCCATAGGATATTCATTCATAGAATTAATTGTTTAGAAAATATGAAAAAAGGGCGAAATTTAAGGTTGAATAAAATCTAGGAATTGTGTGCAGTTTGAAATAATCATCTGTTCAAATAATAAAGATAGAATAAAAAAAGGTTTGAGCTTTGAATTAGTAGATTGCACTTGGATCATGCAAGAGGAGCAAGCAAAATGTCGTACCGTAACGCAACACGGCGCGAAATTGTCGATGTCTTTGGATTTCGCGAGTTGGGAAAAATGAAGCAATGGATGAATTGTGATATTCTATTATTCTATGGCGTTGGAATCTGAAAGACGCAATGTTTGGAAAGAAAGACAAAGTGCAATTCTGCAAACCCTAACACCACGAGAACACGACGACAGCAATAGAAGCTTTTTTTTTTTTTGGGTAAGCAATGTAGTTTTCAGTAGAGTTATATTATTAGATTTAATTGAAATATACTAACAGTATAAAGAAATTTTACATATTCATCTAGTCATATAATGACACATAAATAAATATGTTTATTTTCAACCCCCACTATTTGAAAAGTCATACAACATAAGAGATGTGATTTTACACTATCAGTACATCAAAATTAAACTCCATATTATTTATACTCATAATGTATGAGACATTATATCGACTCACATCTCATCAATCATTGGATAAGATGTGAGTCGTCACAATATCTCGTACCTTATAATTACAAATAACATTCTTCTTTTTGTTAAATCTAATAGAAACATTTGAGAGTGTGATATATTTATGTTTTGTTGGTCCAATTTATTTATTTACTTATTAAAAATTAATTTATTGTAGTTAAATTCAAATAAAAAATTAACCGTTTAATTTGTATGTACTCACAATGTAAAATTTTTTTTATATTATCATCTAATCAAATATTTCCATTTATATGACTTTTGAAATAAATGGAAAGAGAATTGACTACTATATTTGTTAATGCGGCATAATGCAATTAGTTGACTGTACAAAATTTTTTTACAGATTGTACATTAAAATTATATTCTATATATAAAATTAAACATGAATCTCATCCGAGTAAAATTTATCGAGTTAAAAGTTTCCAAATACTACATATTTCATATTAAACTTTGACATTATAAAAAGGAAACTTTATTTGAGATAAAATTTTAAAGTTTGATAGATACATGAGATGAGTTTAATTTATGGATTTTTCTTTGGTACTAAAAAGATATCAGTACCTTGTGTATTTAATGGTTGTGATTTAATAATTGATTTTGTAGATTTAAACAATTTAGGTTAATGGAATACATGGTTAATTTTTAGCCATGAATAATTAAAAATATCAATACCCTAAAATTTTACAATGGTTTAAGAGAAGCCTCATGATTGATATGTGCTCTTTTCTTCTTCTTCTTCTTCTTTTTTTTTTTTATAAAAGATGATTTATATGTACTCTTATACTATGTTTGGTTAGGGGGAAAATGGAGTATAAAATTTCCCAGGGAAAACTTTGTCTAAAATCACACATGAATCATATTAGCAAAAGTGATAAATATCTTTGTTCAACAAGGATGGGAGATCTGAGGAGATGATGGATGATTAGTGGATTATGGGACTATCCATTTTTATTGGCTAGAATTTTTAATTAATGTGAAATCATATTATATGGTGAAAATTTTTTGTAAACCCCATGAAAAATTCTTATTTGTAAATAACCACATATCGTTAGCCTCAACAAGTGACAACCACACATATCTTTGACCAAACGGCTTGGATCAAAGTGGAGTTGTTAATAATTTCCAAGGTGGTAGGGCATTCACTCACGTGTATATATCTTGATTGGACAACAATGGTTTTAGTTATGTATATATTTAAACTTCAGGATATTTAGATTAAGGATACATGAAATATGTTAGGATATGAGAAATCTGTTAGAAAAATGTGACATCGACAACTATTTGAGATAAGGAATCTTGAAGGCTAAAGAGCTTGGTTATAAATAGATTCCATGAACTAGGTGTGTGGTAAAAAAAGAACAAGTGAGAAAGATGGATTGCAGTATAAGAAAAGGTGCACATGGATCTTTGAGTATGAGAACAAAATAATCTTGTACTATTTTCCTTCTACGGGTCTGTTTGGATACTACAACTTTTGACTTTTTCTAACTTTCTATAAGTCAAAAGTCATATTTTTATGTTTCCTCCAATTTGACTAAATAGCTCATTATTTCTTTAAAAGTTATTCTCAGTGCTTTTTGAGAAATTAAAACATCTAGCTTCTTAAGAAGTATTTTTTAAAATTCTAATAATAAACGCTTCTATTATTATATATTTAAATATAAAATAACTTATTTATAAGTTACTTTTTTAAAATAACTTCTCTATAAGAACTTAAATAAGCTACTTACCCAAATGAGGCCTAATGGTAAAAATGATGATCTTTTGAGATGGATATAGACATGACATTGAATATAAATTGAAGTCTATTGAGTTAAAAGCAAAGAAGAGTCACCGGTTCATTGCATTGAAGATTGAGAATCAAGAAATAGTGGTTGAGAAATTTGAAAGCCCACAACAAAACTATGAGAACTTTATTGAATGTCCATCTCCTAATGATAGTGTCTTTTATTTTGAGGAATTTTTACCAATTTAAAATATATATATATATATATAAAATATCTATTGATCTAAATTAAATAAACATTTGCTATAAATATGGTGAAGTGGCTATTGCCACTTCTATTTATCTATTGATACTCCTTATTTATTGTTTTTATTTATAACTTTTCTGAAATGCCGTTGATAAAAAATTCATTTTATATTTAGCTAAACTTCTATTTTCAAAACTTAATTGTTTTTATTTGTGGCGTTTTTTAATGTATTTAATTAAAAACTTATGTTATATTTGTAAATTGATACTTTAAATATGAGTTTAACCATAGAAAAGAGTAGATATTAGTAGATATTGAATTATTTAAGAGTTAAACATAAATATCAATTCATCATCAAAAAATTTTTATATCCTTTAAAAATACGCAATATGAAAAAAAAATGAAAGCCACATTTCTACTTCTAGAACTGAATTAAATTTGGCAATATTTTCAAAATTAGAGTTTCTAGTGGTAAATAGACTGTTTGACAATTAAAAAATAACTTCATATAAAACACAATAGTTATATTAGTTTATATAAAAATAATTGATTTAAAAATGAATAATGTGTAAAAGGTTACTTAATTACAAAAAACTGATTTGAAAAAAAATGTTATTGAATTGTATATTAGTAATTTTTTATGTTTAATCTTTATTATTACAATTATTAAACATAAATTTAAAATATCATATTAACAATACATTATAAATATAAAATAGATTTTTAATTAAAATTATTTAGAAATGTCACAAATAAAAATAATAAATAAGGAGCGGTAATAAACAATTGTGATTCTACGGTATAAAATTTAATTTAATTTTAAGAATAAAAATTAGCAAACTATAATACATTTTTTTTTTATCAAGGATATCTTAGGAAAGTTATGAATGAAAGCAATAAATAGGGAGTAGTGTTATGTATATTCATAATGCATTAGACACAATGTCTACACACTCCCATATATCCTCGGATAAGATATGAGATTCAAACTAAATGAGATTTACATCATATCCAAGAGTAAATGGAAGCGTATTGACACGGTATCTCACAAATTATAAGTATAAATAATATTTCTCATAACCAAATGGGAGTGTCAACAGTCACTCCAATCTTGACAGTTTTTAAATAGTGGTGAATACGCTATGAAACTAGTGATCAATTAATATATATGAAACAAAAGTACAAATCACCTTATTTTTATAGAAGATGGATAATAGCAGCTTTCTTCTTGTTGTAAAAAAAATAATTCCGCCCAAACAATTTGCGTATGTGTCATAATAGCATTAAGTTATTAGATGCTAAATTATCCACCCTACCTATGTTGCATGACTCATGGCATCAGGTGATACACAAACACAACACCAATCATATAGATTTTTGATGTCTTGAATGTATCGGTAATGACTATTTTATCATTTTCATTTTTATTACAGATTAGTTGACCACTTAATTACACCAATTTCCTTCAATTACTTATTATACACTAATACTGATTGATTAATTTATTTTAATTACTTCTTCTTTTTTCATGTCTTACATTAAACGCATAACCCATTATTTTCAATCAAATAATAACCATTCAGATCCTTCACCTCCCCATTTCGATTTTCTATGGAGGCTGGGCAACAGTTGAAGGAGTTCTTGTCTTTCTTATGATATCCACGTTTGTCTTTCGATTTAAGTTTTTATCTTGTCCGTCACAACAAATACGGATGGAAGGCAGCAAACAAATGAATCAAGCCCGGATTCCACCGTGTTCCCATTCTCCAGACTTCTTTCTCTCTCAAACATTATTATTATCTCTTCATTTCTCTCTACCACAACTTTGATTCTCCATTATTTTTCCTCTAATTGGTGATGTCAAAATAAAGAAGAGAAGATCTGTGAGGCGGTGGCTCTGTGCGAGACTAATGGTGGAGTGCGGTTGTTAGATGGCAGGATAGCTCGGCGGCACAGTCCTCGGTGGTGGATCTGCCTTCGGCACATGGTGGAGGAGAAGGCCCGGGGATTGGTGGGCGTTGATGGTGGGTTCGGCAGTTGGATGGTGCAGTGGTGCGATTGGTGGTGAGCGCTTGGGGCCTGCTGTTTGTGGCAGTGATGTGCGACAAATCTGCTGGAGGCCCGCGGTTCGTGGCGGATGAAGGCAAATCTGCGATGCAGAGTGGTGGTTTGTAATCTAGAAGCGACATGAAGCCGAGGGTGGTGGAGGATAGGTCATCACAGGTTCTTTGTTTTTATTGTTTTTTTTTTCTTTCTTTCTTTCTTCTGATTCATGGATATTAATTTTTATTGTATCTTGTTTCTTTTTTCTGATTCAGGATGACTCTGATTTTTTGGTTAGGGTTTCAACTGGGAATGGAAATCCTTTCTAGACGATGACACTGAAGGTTTCATCAATTAATCGTATAAATCACAATTCTTCCTTTTCAGTGATGTCTGTTTCTCTGTTGGTCATACTATCTGCATATTGCTATTTGATCAATTTGTATGTTGACAATCTGGATAAGATTCGTTTTCCCGAGACTGCATGTTGTAGTTTTTCTTTTGTGCAAAAAGGGTGTGAGTTTTTGGATTGTGGATGTTATTTGAATCGGTGGCTTTTTAGATTATAACTACTAGAGTTGTCGTTTGTGATGTGCAGAAATATGAAGATACACAGTTTTGTATGATGATGTGTATGGTCCTCTAATTTCTTCTCTTTTTTATTGAGACGACATAATGCAACTTTTTGTGATAGATAGGCGGTGTGATCTTTTCGAGACTGAGAATGTTATGAGCCATGTGTCTAACAAACTATTGAAAAAGTGATAATTGCATGTATTTGCATTTTATTGACTCTTCATAGATTGATTATGCTACGTTGTTTGACTCTCTATACTGACTCAACTATTTAACTTGATGTAGGTATGACGATAATAGATACTTTAATAAGTTAGACCTTATTTGCATGTGTCCTTTGTCACAGTATATGCTTCATATATGATTGAAACAAATTTGTAACAAAAATGCTTCATAGAAACTTTAATTGGTTAGTGCCTATTTGCATTTGTAATAAAAACGCTTCATTGAAGTTGCTTTTGCTTTTTGAGTGACATTTATAATGTTTCAATTTTGGCTGATCTATTGTTTTGATTTAGCCTTGAAGACAATTGATTTTGTGACCATCACTTTGATCAATCAGTATCATGTTCAGCCCCTTTTCTGGTTTTGACAGTTATTTGATATGGTTTTCTAAGTATTGTTCACTAAAGAAGGTGTGGTTGATCTGTTGTTTTTATGCAGCAATGAAGACAAATGATTGTGTCTTAACTTTGGCAAATCTTTTATTCCCTTTTTTTTTGGCTTTGTGGATTATTTATCTGGTTTCCCAAGTATTGTTCACTATAGGAATATATAAGATCAAAACCACTTTTATGACTTACTGATCAAATATCCAGTCATTGGTAATATGTTTTAACTATCAAAATCGATTTTATAATGCTAGACAGCATATGAATTCTGGCACGGAATAAAAACCACCAGTGGTTATCTGTACACATGAATTCATGGATCTTTGTTCATAACTGACCATAAATTAAGCTAATCTCTCCGTTTTTGCTACTGATATGATATCTGATATCTGTACATCATTTCAACCGAGCACTTTTAATATTAACAGAAGACCTGGGTGAAGGTATAAGGATATAAGATTTCTAGCATTCATTTCATGTGTCTTATTTATAGGTGTCTGATTTTAATTAATAGTTAAAGCAGAAAGTGTTTTTATTTGACTCTAAGAGCTGGTCGATGATGACAACTGATATGATTGGTGTGGATTAATGTCAATTTGCTGACTACTACTTCCAAATTGAAGCTATGATCATGATGGAAAGTATGTAGTGAAGGAGTCTTTGAGAGGTTTGGAGTGTCAGTCATGCATGTGGCATTACTCATTGCCCTATGAAAGTTAGGTAGTATGAATTTTTTATGATGATATTGTCAAAGTGGTAGGAATATGTTGTCTATGTGTATATATCTATTGCTGTTATTATGGTTGGACAATTAATACTTGGCCCCTACTTTCTTGGTTTGAATTTTTACATGACTTAGTAGCCATGTACCTTATTCACAAAATTCAGTTATCATTATCCATTTCCTTTCCTTATATTAAGTATATTTTGCTGGATTTTATTTTATATTTTTTATTCATTGTTATAAGTTTTCTATCTTCCTAGAACTTACATAGCGCATCTTGCTTCCCCTTTTATGGTGATTTTTTTTTTCGTTTTTGGGTTAGACTTTTATGTGCTGAATTGCTGATCTAGATTTGTTTTTATGGTTATCATGGTCTTATTTTTGCATAACAATTCTGCTTTTGGACATGTTTTACTTTATGCAGTAACTTATTTTCAAGCAACTCATCGAAGCTTTATATTCTTCTAACGTTGCTATTTCTAATTGAATACAGCTGAAGAAAATTAACATGGTTCTTGGTGTTTTTCTCAAGCATGGAATGAAGCTATACGAATCGAGATTGATTTTAAGGTGTGGTCTTTTGTGTTTATTGCTGTGGTATGGACAATATGATGCACTAAGAAAAAGATAGTTTTTCATAAGGCGGATTTTTGTTAGCAACATTCTTGATAGAAAATAAGCATGGATGCAAATTAATGGTTTTTTGTTAGGATTATGAGATAAGGTCTTATTCTGATAGTATTGATTAGATGCAAAACGTTGGTGTAGCAACAGGGTAAGCACGAAGGGGCTGGTTTGCTGCTAGGTGATAAATTTGATAACGATATCAGCAGCAGATCATGGTCATTGGTTTTGGTTCATGTTCTATTTTTTGTTTTCTTTTGTGGTTTATCTATATTTGTTGGTCCTTGACTCCTCTCTGAGAGTTTCCATTAATTGTTTACTTGAAAAAAATGCATGGATGATAATGGGATCTTAGTTTGTGCTTTGTTTTTTCATAACTATTTTTTCATTGCTTCTACTCTGTATTCTAAATTTGAGTAATTTTGATTTTGATAATGTTAGTCTGGTACTGCAATGGTTTCTAGAAGGGATACGATTAGAAAGAAATTGTCTCAAACGTGTTTTTTTTTTTTTTCATTTTTTTGGTCTCCCAAGGGTATCCACCATCGACAACGGTGATTAATCCCTTCGTCAGTTTGTGCAGGCGCCTCAAAGTGTGGGATAGCTGGTCCGGGGAAGCTTTTCCATTCCCAAAGGCAGGGATCAAATCCCTAACCTTTGGTTAAGGGTGAACGAGCCCCTACTGTTCGACCACACCTGAGTTCAAACGTGTTCTTTTTATTAGGAAGCAAAGATGGCGAAGTGTGATCAGGCCTGCAAGACTCAATGCATTGATAGGTTTATATGTTATGTTTGCTAGCCCAAAATGCTTAAAATGTGTGTTATACAGTAAAACTGATTCCTGGTGCAAGAAAGCTTTCTAATTTCCTTTATAAAAACTAGTGAATTGATAGACACTCAATTGACTACCAATTCACATTTTAAAAAAAATTAAAATATATTTTATTTATTTATTTATTATATTTAAAATTTTGTATTTTATTTATTTATTTATTATATTTTATTTATTTATTATATTTATTTTAAATAGATTATTTTTTAAAATTTTTTATAACTTTCTTTAATTGTTTTAATTTTTCTTAACTTCTATGTTATGGGCATTTTGGGAAATTTAAAATTTGTACACCAAAAGGTAGTTAAAGGAAGGAATTCCTTTTATATATAGTAAGTATATATATAATTTTTATGATAATGCCATAAATTCTCTATTTGTCCATAATTTTTAGATTTATATTTTTAATTGTGCAATAGTAATTTTTTTTGTTAATTTTTATTCATAACCCAACTTATAACAATATTTCACGCACAATAATTAGTAGCTCAGTTCATATATAATTTTTTAAATAATTTTGATACTTCAAGAGTAAGGTGATGATATCAAATATTAAAATTAAATCACGTAAGAAAAAATATATATTGACATTAAATAAGTAATGATTTAGCTACCTATTTTATTATTATAACAATTTATATTAAATTAAATTAATAATTTAATGGTGATGATACATTATCCGAAAGATAAAGAATCACACAATGCACTTGCAACTTTCTATTTAAGTAAACTATTATCTTCATTTTCCCGAGCATTGCATGGGCAATTAAACTAGTTAAATCTAAATTATGGGTTTCTTCATTCAATAGGAGACTAGACTTTTGGTCTAAAACTAAATATGTAGCTTGCTAATCTCACATGAAGACATAGAGGTTAGTAGTCCTATATATATATATAAGTTTCTTTCAATGTTTTTCCGTTATTAATTAATTATTTATTTTTTGATAAAAACCGAATTAATCTTTCGAATTTTCTTTCTTAATATCCTCTTGAATTATTTTTTGATTTAGAGTATATTTATTTAACCAAAAAGTAATAATAAACAGTAAGCAAGCGTTTTAAATTTTAGTATTTTTTTTAGATATTTCTTAAATCATTGAATAATTGTTTATATTTTTAAATAGATTAAAAAATTGAAATTGTTATTTAAACGTGAACAAAACTTATTTTTAAAAACAAAGTAAATAAAGTTTTACTTGCAATATTATTTATTAGTGAACTTGGATAATTGGTAACACAAAACTTTAATCAATTTACATAAAATCTTATTCATTTATTTTAATTGAATTTAATTCATTAATTGAAAACTAAAATTTTTTAGTGATCATTAGTACTCCCTCTGTTTTAAAATAATTGTTCTTTTTTACTTTTTAATATTTTAGAATATCTGTCTATTTATAATATTTAAGTAACATTAATTTTTGTCTTCTATTCATACCTTTAGGATAAATATGTTAGTTAAATGTAATCAAAATATTTATCAAGATAAGCAATACTGACTATAATTGTTTTGTCAACTCATAATTTTATATATTTATTAAGATTTTTTGGTTTTCTTAAATATATGTTATTTAATTTTTAACAATTATTCTGAAATAGAGGGAGTATTGTATTTAAAATTTACCTAGGAACTAATGAGAGATAGAGTGGGAAGAGAGAAGAGACGGTTGTGGTTCAAAAAACCAAAAAAAAAAGAAAGTAGTTTACCATAATTAACTAAGATAAGAGATAATTATCAAACTATCCCCTTACATTAAACCTACTCATTTATCAATCAACATATTATTATGGGTGCATTTATAATTTTATCTTATCCACATTAATTACTCCTTTAAGTTTTTCTCTCACTTCTAATTAGTATTCTCTTTATTATTCTTTCTATTTAAATAGTATTAGTTATTTTTTATTTTTATGTTATCTGAAAAGTAAATAACTGATGAAAATTTTAAATAATACCATTATGTGTTGGTATAAAATACTTTTTATAAAATTTGTAAAATATTAAAATAATATCAAATTTCAAATAATAGTAAATAATTTAGGTATTAAATTTAATACTAATTCGCGTTTTTTTTACATGCCATTCACATATTGTTTACCTTGGTTAGTTGGTTATCTGAAATACAACATGATAGTTGAGTTTTATGATATTGTATTAATATATAATTATTTAATCATTTGTATATTATGCAGATAAGATAAAAATGGAAAGAGAAATATACTTCAAGCGGAAAGAACAATGGAGAGAGAATATTAATTAGAAGAGAAAAAAAGTTAGAGAGGTAATTAATATAGATAAAATAAAATTATAAATGTACCCACATGATAAATTGATTAAAAGAATAAATGAGTGAGATTTATGTCCAAAATAAAATGTGGAGATCACTAACCTTTACATGAAGGCTAAAGGTTAGCAATCTACTATTATAATATTTGAGAGTCATTTCATCTACTATTATAATATTTGAGAGTCATTTCATCGAAAGTATTACAAGTGTCTTTCATACAGAGTTTTATGGTACATGTGTCATTCATATAGTGATTTAGGGCCCACTTTTTAAAACATATATGTATAAAAAAAATTTTACTTAATTTACAATTAAATTATTAATTACTAATAAAATCAAATATACTATCATTAAAAATTACGTGAATCAATAAAATTAAAATCATTAAGATATATTCATGGGATTACAAATCATTAAAATTACGATTTGCAATTAAAATTAAGAATAATTAAGAATGGAAAACAAATATAGAATTAAGAATCATTGAAAAATGGATTAGATATAAATGTATTGAGGTGATTAATGTAATACCCCAATTACTTTGGTTAATTAATGGATAGTTAATCATTCATAATTAATTTAGCATCTCAGTAAAATTTGTTTTCTTTCTTGTGTTTCCTTTTGACATTTAAACTTCAAAACGGATTAATTAAATAATCTTTACTTGGAATTAGAGGTGTGTGAAAATAATATAATTAAAGAGACATGCTTACATGGAAATATACTAGGTTCATTCATTAAATGTCACAACATACATAAATGGCTATCCTGATATAAGACATCAAATACATCATAATTAAGATCTTTTTATTTAGTCTTATCTACCTCATAACTTTCGTATTTCTATCTGTTCCTATTCATCTCACTGTTATTTCCTCTCAATTAATTCTGGTTAGATACTTTAAAAGCTATAATAAATGTAACTCCCTAGTACTCATTTCTATGTGCTCGAGTTTGCATAAAAATGAATACCAAGGAATCACGTCCTATTTTGTGAGCTTTTCAACATTTGACATAAAATATTGCTAAGCATTCTAATGAAAATTCGGCATGATAACGGCGTAAATACCATGCTCCTACAAGACAGAAAATCATAAACAGGGTAACCAGTCATTCATAGCTCAACATACTTTTCAAAATACAATACTTCAACATATCATATATCATCATTATAAGGCACACAATGCCATTTAATCCATAACATAACATAGTAATGTAATATCAAAGATAAACAGCCACATGGGTCAAACCAGCTAAGAATATACTAAGTCATAACCTCAAGTCACAAGATACAAAACATATAAGGAGAAAGATCTCATGATCCAAATACAAAGTTAAGATTCGATAATATAGCACAGTCTCAAGTAGCAGAAAAAGCAACTATACTTGACAAAAACAACAATACTTGACAACTAACTCTTTGCATCGGGATCTACCGCTCATCTAGAGATGATATGGAAAAAAAGAAGAGAGGTGAGAAATCAATTGAAATCTCAGTAGGAACATATGCAATTAACATGACATCATTATCATCTCTAGTCTACCTTGGTTTCTTTTGAAATCATTTACATACAATTATGAGGTTCGATTTTAGAATTTCGTAAACAATCTTTATCAAGGTAGAGGTGTCTTTTAGCATGGTCTTGGCATGATAAGTATATGCATGTATGAAGGAACTTTATTAATATAATTAAAGAGACATGCTTACATGGAAATATACTAGGTTCATTCATTAAATGTCACAACATACATAAATGGCTATCCAGATATAAGACATCAAATACATCATAATTAAGATCTTTTTATTTAGTCTTATCTACCTCATAACTTTCGTATTTCTATCCTGCTCATTCCTATTCATCTCACTGTTATTTCCTCTCAATTAATTCTGGTTAGATACTTTAAAAGCTATAAGCTTATACTTAACTGGTAGACACCAATTCCTTAATACTGACCGAAATCAAAACCCTTATGTGCACTATAAAGAAAGTAAATACCCAGTCGTCACTTGGTCCTTAAAAGCGATTGATGTCAGAACCCTCTTTGTCGACATAAATCGACCTTTAATCTTTATGTCATAATGCTAATTTCCTTTTGCTTAGTTCTTCCTCTTTTTCCTTTTTCCTCAAAGTTATTTTTTTTCTCATAAGCCATGCAAGCATAAGTTTCAATAATGAATTCTAAAGTCCTTTCCTTTAAGATGATAAAAGAAAATAACCATAACAACTCAACGGGTAAGAGTAAGCATTAATAACCAATCATTCATTATGCTAAGACTAAAATGTCACTATATGATAAACCAAAACTCATCTAAACTCCACTTTTTTTGTTTCCAACAAACATGTAGAAACTCAGTCCCAAACAACCTTTACTCTCATTTAGAAATTTTATCAAACACATGGCATATACATTTACTCAATTTTCATGCATTTTTCACACCTTGTAACACTACATTACTATGTTATGTTATGGATTAAATGGCATTGTGTGCCTTATAATGATGATATATGATATGTTGAAGTATTGTATTTTGAAAAGTATGTTGAGCTATGAATGACTGGTTACCCTGTTTATGATTTTCTGTCTTGTAGGAGCATGGTATTTACGCCGTTATCATGCCGAATTTTCATTAGAATGCTTAGCAATATTTTATGTCAAATGTTGAAAAGCTCACAAAATAGGACGTGATTCCTTGGTATTCATTTTTATGCAAACTCGAGCACATAGAAATGAGTACTAGGGATTTAAATTTTATCAAACACATGGCATATACATTTACTCAATTTTCATGCATTTTTCACACCTTGTAACACAAATTTATTAGCATATCAAGTAATGAATTCAGAGGCTATAAAAATTATCTAAGACACTTCAATGTGTCCACAAGGTCCTGTAAAAATTTCAAAGCAAGAATTATTCTCTAACTATGCTAAAATAATTAGACAAATTCAGAGGTCAGAAATCCCCTATTTACAGCCAACAACCATAGTTCCCAATTTTATTGCCCTGTCAAATGATCATATTAACTCATACAAAAATTACTGGTTTAACTTCAAGATGTCCACAACATCCTGTAAAAATTTCAAGACGAAATTAGATCATTTGGTATAGTAAACAAATTATACAAATTCAGTGCTTCAGAAATTACTGTTCATACCGAAACTGAAATCTTCACAGTTTCTGAATTTTTAAAAATAGAAAACGTCACCTAAATACCTCAATAAAAATACTGAAGATACCTCCATATGTTAGCTTCATCATATAAAAATTTTAGCTCAAAATATTATCTCTATCTATGTGAATTAAATCATACAAAACTGAGCTGTCTGCATAAATACGAAAAATTTCAACAACAACATACAATTTCTTTTGATTTTTCATGCATAATCATTCATCAAAACTCAAGATTTCTTAACAAAATCATAAATAAACAAGTTTAAACATAAACCCCTACCCAAAAGATGATCTTTATTGAAGATCTAGACAACCACAAGCTCTTTGAAGTTTGATCTCCCAAGTAAGGAAACAAAAGCTCCTTCTTTCCTTTCTACCCGAATTTTGTCTGCTCTAGAACAGGTAGAAGAAAGCTTTTTCTTGAAAAACTGATGCTGGATTTGTGTTTGTTAGGTGGAAGAGCTATGGAAAAGTGTATTTATTTGTTGGATTTGGTGAAGAATTGAAGGATTTATGAGGTTGAGATGGTGGATGAAGATGGAGAGAAAGAAAGGAAGAAGATGAAGAAATGGAAGAAGGAAAAGAAAGAAGTGTGTGTGTGTGTGTGTACCGTGAAGGGGAGGGGAAAAAATGGGATTTGGGATTTTATTTTCCTTTTTTTTTTTTAAAGTGTGGGTGTATGTGAGAACAGTAGTTTGACAGTTAGATATATATATAAATAAGGATAACCTAGGAATTTCACAAACAAAATCACTAGAATAAATATAAAACACCCATAAAAAAAAATTATTATTTTCACACACCTCTAATTCCAAGTAAAGATTATTTAATTAATCCGTTTTGAAGTTTAAATGTCAAAAGGAAACACAAGAAAGAAAACAAATTTTACTGAGATGCTAAATTAATTATGAATGATTAACTATCCATTAATTAACCAAAGTAATTGGGGTATTACATTTCTCCCCTCCTTAAAAGAATTTCGCCCTCGAAATTCAAAGTACCTGAAAATAACTATGGATAGCGCTGCCTCATTTCGACTCTAGCTCCCAAGTAAGCTCCTCGGTGCTACCCGTTCCCCAAACCACTTTAACCAAAGGCACAGACTTGTTCCGTAACTGTTTGATGCCACGGTCTGCTATGCGAGCGGCCGGTAGGGTGAAGGTTAGGTTATCCTTTAATTGTATGGACTCAGGTACTAACACATGACTCGGATCAGGATTATATTTGCGAAGCTGTGAAATATGAAATACATTGTGTAGTTTAGACAAGTGGGGTGGAAGGGCCACTCGATAAGCAACTGGTCCGACTCTTTGTAGAATCTGGAAGGGACCAATGAACCTAGGACTTAACTTCTTAACCTTCATTGCACGCCCTATTCCTGTTGTGGGGGTAACCCTCAAAAATACATGATCTCCCTCTGCAAACTCAAGTGGTTTCCTCCTCTTATCTGCATAGCTCTTTTTATGCGCTCTGCAATGCGGTCGAGAATCTTTTCCTTAATCCGTCGGATTCTCTCAGAGGTTTGGTTTATAATGTCTGGTCCTAATACACTCTTCTCACTGGTGTCAAACCAACACAAAGGGGATAGACATTTTCTTCCATATAATGCCTCAAATGGAGCCATGCCAATGCTAGCATGATAGCTATTATTGTAGGCAAACTCCACTAAAGGCAAACACTTGTCCCAACTCCCTCTCTCATCCAAGACACATGCCCTCAACATATCTTCTAATGTTTGTATGGTTCTCTCTGACTGTCCATCTGTTTGGGGGTGATAAGCTGTGCTAAGGCATAACTGTGAACCAAAACCCTCTTGTAAAGCACCCCAGAAACGCGATGTAAATCGCGGGTCTCTATCCGATATTATCGTCTTTGGCACCCCATGCAATCTCACAATCTCCTCCACATACATCTTAGCTAATCGCTCCAAGGAATAGCTAATCCTAATGGGTAAAAAATGAGCTGACTTAGTTAGTCGGTCCACTATAACCCAAATAGCATCGTGACCTGCTTGGGTCCTTGGCAAACCACTCACGAAATCCATGGAGATGCTCTCCCATTTCCACTCTGGAATAGGCAAGGGTTGCAGCAAACCCGAAGGTCGCTGATGTTCTATCTTCACCTTCTGACATACCAAACACCTACTAACCCAATCCGCCACGTCTTTCTTCAAACCAGGCCACCAAAATATCTCCTTCAAGTCATGATACATCTTTGTAGTGCCAGGATGCACGGTGAAATGACTTTTATGAGCCTCCTTCAGAATATTCTTTCGAAGGTCACCGAATGCTGGCACACAAATCCGTTTTGAAGTTTAAATGTCAAAAGGAAACACAAGAAAGAAAACAAATTTTACTGAGATGCTAAATTAATTATGAATGATTAACTATCCATTAATTAACCAAAGTAATTGGGGTATTACAATTAAAATATTAATGGGGCCATTATAATAAAAAATCGTGTGATATGAAAAAAAAAATAAAAAAAAAGAGAATGCCTTAATCAGATCAACAAAAATTCTCCATTACAAAAAAAAAATCATGTGATATAAAAAAAAGGGGGAATGCCTTGATCAAATCAATAAAAAAGTCTCATATTTGTCGTGCCACTATGGCATGTAGGATCTTTTGGGGGCAAATCTTTCTGTTTTATTTTTTATCCATTGTTATTAGATTTGATTTTGTTATATCCATAGGATTCCTTGATCTGTCATGTAACCATAACAAAAGATAAAGCAAGACATGTCCATTATTATTGCTCACTGAATCCTTATATATATTTAATCACCGATTTAGGTGTAAAGTAAAAATTTGTTAATTGCATTTGGATCACACTACTAATGATTAACAAATCTAACAAACTGACAAATAGATTCATTTGGCTAAAATAAAAGGTAGTGAACCAATTCGTGATTATCTAATCTAATTTGTCTGATACTTAATGAAGAATTTCGTTAAGCTGATCATAGAAAATAGATGAACTTATCATAGGAATTTTACAGAGGAGCATTTTTTTCTATCAATCTATTTCATATTGAAATGAAAGCAAGCATTTGTCATTTCTAAAATTAAACAAAGTAAATAGCCACATATAAAAATACAAGGCATCCTCTATGACTTGCAAATCTGTAAAAATAACAAAACATAGTCTTTTATTTTTTCTTTTTTGGAGCGAGATATTCATTTATACAATAATATATATCAATTGAAAAATATACACAATATTATATATTATATGAAAATTATATTATTATTATTATTATATTATTGTTATAATTATATATTATAAATTTACTATACTAATGTTTCATATTCATTTTATGGAAACTATTGCACGTGTCATTCATATGGTAATTTAGGCTTCACATGTCATTCATATAGTGATTTAGGTCCTACTTTTCTTAATCTTTATGTCTAAAGGATTTTTTTAAACTTAATTTACAATTTACTTATTAATTATTTTTATATGAAATAAAATCAAAAATTACAATCATTAAATAACAAAATATTACAATCACTAAAAATTACAATTTGCACTAAAAAAGAACTCATGTTAATATAATTATGACTTACAATTAAATTAAGAACCATTAATAGCATCACATTATGAAGGTAATATAAAAAATTATAAAGTAAATATTTCCAAAATAAATAAGCTTTAAAATTAGTATTTTTTTGCCTAAAGAAAACGGACAGGTCAATTTGTTAACGAATTACTAATTGATTAATTTTAATATGATAATAATACAAAATTCAATTTCAACCAAATTTATTCTTAATCAAATATTTAAGAATCATTATAATACAAATATGATAATTTATTTTTAATCAAATATGATAACAATTGATATAATACTAATATTTAAGACTCATTACATAAAAAATTTTCCATGCGTTATTCATAGAAAAATTATACCCTATCATTTGATAATCTTAATACTTAAAGTAAGTCTTTGAATTTAATTTACCTTCTAATTATCAATTATCTTTTCCAATAATACCTTTATATCTCTCTACCATTAACAAAAGTAATATAAAAATAAAAAAATAACATAAATAAAATTATAATTCAATATATTATACCATAAAAATTATATATATAATTATAGTATTAATCATAATAAAGCTATTATATTTATGTTGTATTAGTAGTATTTTTTATTTTGGATATTTATATTTTAAAGTTCAAAGTATTTTTAAATTTTTTTAATAAACCCATAAATATCAATAGGGATTTAAATCTTCACGTGGAATGAGGAATAAAGACCCATAACGGGGATGTAGATGAGAATGGAGGCAAAATTCTAAATGAGGATGGGATTAGAGGAAAATTTTCTAACTTCAAAGTTAGCACTTTTGAAAATCATAATAAAAAAATTATCTATCTACCTATATCACTATATTCTATTTAATTTTTTACAACTTAAATATTCCAATCTATTAATTCCATAATTTTTTCATACTAATTTTTTTGAAAAAAACACCTTTAATTTTCCAACTCTAAAATATTTAGAAAAATTAATTTCACAATTTACACTTCTTTGATAATGATACTAAATATTTATTAACTTAAAAAATTAAATAATTATATTACTTTTTATTCAAAATACTATTATAATTGATATACTACTCTAATAATTGAGATTATATAAATTAGAATTATATTTTTTTACTAATTATTATACATTAATTATAACATGTATTTTAAAATTGATATTTTAATTTATCAAAATGATGTACAAGGAAAAGACGTGTAATTGAAATCGTATAAATTAAATTTATTCATTATTTTTTAATTATAAAATATATTTTTATATTTTTATAAATTAAATATTTTAATTTACTGAAAATATATAAACGACTAGGAATGATAAAAAAAAAATTGAAAGTGGGTACATCCGAGAATTACCCACAATAGGAAAGGGAGTTGAGACATATTTTGTCTTTATAGGGATGATCGATTGTGCTAAGTCCCCCGTTTGTTAAACAAGATAGCGACGGGAATAGCACACCTCTATTTTTTTATTTCTTTATCATATTTTCATTATGTATGCATTTTAATTTTAATTTAGATTATGTTTCATTAATAGTATTTGTTATTATGAATATTTATTTTTCAAATTATAAAATATTTTTAAAATTTTTCTCTTTTTGAAATTTGTTAATGAACTCCTGAATATCATAGGGATTCAAAATTCCTACGGGAAAAACCATAAGGGAGATGGGGATGAGGATGAGAGGCAAAATTCTAAACAATGACAGGAGGCATGGGATATGTCCCCTTTCTCATGGATACTCATTGTCCTCCCTATAAGTGGCTCATGATGTAATAAAATTATTCATTTATTATCTTTCTTTATTCAACAATTTAAACTTTCGAAATGTGCAAAATGTTCATAAACTAGGCTTTTTATTGTTAGTTGTAGGTCATCTATCAAGATTTTTTCAACCTTATAAACATGATATTCAAACTAAGATATAAAATAAAATGACATATTTATATTTTGTCCATTTATTTAATTATTTAAATATTAACTTACTTTTAAGATAAATTTATATACTCAATTTTCAATAAGACATATTTAAATAAATTATCATTTATTTCTGATAATGATCAACAAACTATTTTTTATTAACTCCCCGTGCATCGCACAGGTCCAACGACTAGTTCATATATATAACCTTGGTGGAATTGCTTGAATAATACTTTTAAAAGGAAATTACACTAATGCAGCATGAAATTTATGGCAATTACTTGACTCTTCTTTTGTTTTACAAAAATATCATTTATCTCTACTTGTAAATAGCGGTTTATTAATTTAAATGATAGAAAATATAATATGTGACATATTCATAATTATTAATGATAAAATTATAATATTTCAAATTACAAGGTTTATCACAGTTGGTAGCTAGTTGGCTCTCTTTAAACATCTAGTAAGTGGCTTGATTATTAGTCGTATATATGGAGAATGTTTCATGGCCAAAGGCAAGATCCACATTTGTTAACTCTACGCGTTGAAGAGATTAGTTACTACCTCCGGTGATGAATACCATTGGTTTATCAAAAATAAAAAATTATAATATTTTGGTAATATTTAATATATTGATTAAATAAAAATAAATTTTACCGCATGGAGATGAAACTTAATTATATCTATAACTTACAGTGAAAGAGAGATATTTTAGTTTGTATAAATAGGATTTAATTTAAATATATTGTCAGTGTAAAACTTTTTTTATACTATTAATTATGTATTACCACATCATCAAATACATTTAAGTCTCACATTCACTATTTAAAAAGTCAAGTAAATAGAAGGATTTTTTTTGGATGGTAGTGTAAAATGAAATATATTTTACACTTTCAGGGCATCAAATTAATTTCATATAGATATTAAATAGATAATTTTGGCTTTACTAATCATGTATATGTCATGCGTTATCTTTTTTATCATTTAAATTAATAAATTAACATATACAGAGAAAATCAATGTTATTTTGTAAAATAAAGGAGTGACAAGTGTAACATCCCCTACTGCTTTATGGATTGACGACTGTCCCCACAAACCAACACGGGTCTTTTCAGCATGCTTTGTCCTCACTCACATGCTTCCCGGGAAAACTTCCCAGGAGGTCACCCATCCCAAAATTACCCCAAGTCAAGCACGCTTAACTATGGAGTTCTTTCAGTTTAGGTTACCGAAAAGAAGATGCATCTTGTTGGTATAAGTAGTACAAATCAATTCATATAAGCCCTCCTCAACTGTATAGTCTCATACCTATACAGTCTCATGATCCCTCTCATTCGGGTGTGTAATCGGTTCATTCATGTACCCCTCCGCTTAGAGGACCTTGCGAGGAGCCGCTCCTTGTTCGTGCCCTCTTTGCACCGGCGATCACTCCCCATCCTCGTCCCCGGGCGTTACAACAAGTGTAGTTATCCTAAACTTGAGAGAGATTAATGTAATTTACTATAATTTTAATCACGTAATGAATATCTTATGGTATAAGAAGGTTGAAGTTGGATATGATATGCAAGTGGAAAACCAAAAAGAAGAATTTACGTGATAGACTATGGATTTTTATTTTTATGTGCATAGATAATGGATTCTTACTTGTAAGTTTTTGTAAGTATTCTAAAATAAGATACATGCATAATCAAATATACTTCACAAATCTAGTTGAAAGAAACAGTACAATTTTATCGTGACAGAGATCCAAAGGAAACAAAACTATTTTCAATGGCTAAATAACTTAACAGAACTATTTTCAATGGCTAAATAACTTGAAAATCTGAACTTACATGTGTCGGGTTTGTCTTTTATTTGTAGTCTATATATATATATATATATATAGTGGAAGTAACACACATGGTGCAACTCGCGGTAACCTCTTGGTGAAATCTAGTTAAGCATGCATACCGAGGACCTGCAAATTATGTACATAGTGAATGTAACTTGCAAGGGTAAGCAAGGATTGTCAATTTTCAATATAGTTGAAATATTACCATTTAAAGCGCAGTACAGACTTGGATTTCAAGAATTGAAAATGGAAAAGCGAAATTATAAGTGCTTTTTTGGCTTCTTCTACTGTGAATCCATTTTCTTCCTACGGATACTTTTTTGGGTACATCTTCCATCTGATTTTTTTTGGAAGTTTTCAAAAATTATATCTTTATATTATTGTTTTGTTATAACATAACCAATTATCCAACATGTTGAATTGATGTTACAAATTAAAATGTGTTAAGGGTAGTTAGCGAGGTTACAGAAACAGATAAAACACAATTGAAACAGGAGTTGACAAATCTTGTATAATACTATTTGTGAACACCCAATTTTGTCCGACCAATAAAACAAAAATTCAAAAAATTAGCATATCTTCATGTTCTCTTAGTTTATTAGCACACATTCAGTTTAGATTAATTTTAGGTTCATTCTAGTTTTTGGTCTATATGCATTGATATATAAAAAATAAAAAAAACTGATCCATCAGTTTAATGTATTTAAAATTAACCCAATTCCTTTTCAAATTATTTGTAACCTGTTCGCGTTTAACCCATCCATTTCTTTTCATGTCAGTAGTTTGGTTATTTTGATCATTTGTCCCTGTCCAACATACAAAAAAATAAAAAATGCTAGCATAGTGTGCTTCCACTCATTTGTGTATTGAGAGAGCCTCCCGTGACACAGCTCAATAACGCAAAAGTAGAATTTAAAAAAAAAAAAAAAAAGAAAGTTGGTCAAAGAGATGACATAATGATGAGTTTCTGTTCTTATTCCTAGCAAGAAGATGAAATTCCTTTCGGCTGCAGATCACGGACATGCTAAAATCCATATAGTTAACCTGCAAAAGTGAACTAGTAATGATGGGGAGCAAGGATTCTAATCAGAAAAGGGGTTCCTTTTTTTTTAAAAGGGGGGATAACAGAAAAAAGATGGAGGAGGGTGATTACATTTTTGGGTTCCCAGTATTTCTGCAAGGTAACAGGAATGAATTCAAAGATATGCACAACATCATCCTTAGCTGGCTCACATCCTTCTTTGTTTTTCACGAATAATAGCATAGATTTATCATCATAGCTTTGTTTTCATCTACATAGCCAGTATCATTAACACAACACCCTTAATCCTAATATTATTTCCCAGCCACTATCATCAAAACACCTTCATCATTCCACCACCATCTTCAACCTACAAATCAAACCCTCCTCCATTCCCAATCGGTCTCTCTGTTTCCACTTTGCTGCAGCCCCTCATTCTTCCTTTCTCAACCTTGAATCACCATTATCATCATGAATCAAACATTAATCTAGTTCAATCAACTATCTCCACAGTTTTTTTCAAAGCTCCTTGAATCAAACACAAAATTTCAGTTTTGCAAGAAAGCAAATAAAAAAAAAGATACAGAAACAAGAAGGAAAAAGATAGATCCCAGGCACTGTCATCCTTCTCCCTATCATTCCTGCAAACCGCACCACTGCTCTCCTTTCCCTTTGCTTGAACGTCGCTGTCCTCTCTCTCTGCCATGAACGGCGGCGCGATCTGCACCTCCTGCAGTGTGCCTGCGGGTCTCTGCCTCTTCTTCCCCATGGCTACCTTTCCTTGGCCGCAAGTCAGCCACGATCCCCTCTTTCCTCAGCCCAGTCGTGCAGCAGATCAGCCCACAAGGACGCCGTTCACGCAGCGCCCACTCCACTGCTCGCGACGGCGTCCCTCCGCTCCCCATCTCTTCCTCACGCTCGCAACCTCAACTCCTCCCTCCGCCGCAGATCGTTGCCACCCATCACTCTCTCGCGCGTCCCCTCTTTCTGCCGCCCATCAACCACCCCAGTCGCGCGCCAGCCACCACTGCTGCGAGCCGGCCGGCTCCTCCCCCTCTGCCTTGGCCATGACCTCTTATGGTCACCATCCCTTCCCTCTGCGTGCAGCTTCTCCGAATCCCCCTCTCCCTTGTGTGTGCTTGTGTCCGTGTGTGTGTATGTGTGTTAGTAAGGGAGGGATTTGTCTGTGTGTGTGTTAGTGAAAGAAAGATGGGTATGTGCATATGAGAGAGAAGGAACTGTGTGTGTTGGGGGGGGGTTAGTAATTAATTTTGTTTTATTTTAAATTTTAGGACTAGACCACTTTTATTTTTTGTTATATCTTTTTAGGTGGGTGGGTCTGGGTTTTCCTTTTTTTTTTTCCTTTCTTTTAGATGCTTCACGTGGTTTTTTTTTTTTTTTAGGCTTAATTAATATGAGGGGTTTGGGTTTTGTTTATTTATGATGTTCTCATATGATTTGTGTAGTTTATTTTCTTGGAATGTAAAATTTTGGGTCATTGTTTGGGTTTAGTCAATCTTGATGGGTTTGGACTTCATTTTTTTTTTAATTGTGATGTCTAGGAATAGAGTTTTAGTGTGGATTTTAATTTTTTTTTTTTAATAAAAATCAATAAACACATTCTTCATTTCTATTTTCTCTTTAATTAAAAATTCATCAAACACACAAATATTTTCAAAAGAACTACGTGACTTTGAATTCCTCATCGCACTGCAGGATACGTAGGAGCAGGTGATTCCTGTCAAGTCAAAATTAGATTTTATTATGTTATTTTATGTTATTTCATTTTTGATTTGTAAATATTTATTATTATTTCTGTTTATTTATAAATATTTATTGTCTTTTATTATTATGTGTTATTTCAATTTCAGCTAATAATCAAATTGTTTTAAATGTGGATGTTAATTTAGCCGTGACGGCTTATTAACTCAGTTAAACATCTGAGCTGTGACAGCTTGGTGTTTCAAATTTTTAAGCTAAAAATAAATTTTTATGATGTCATTTTACTTTGTTTAGCATGTAAATATTTTTGCCCGTTATTATTATTATTGTAAATGTTTTATTATATTTTTATTATCATTATCATTATTATTGTTATTATTATTATTATTATTATTATTATTATTATTATTATTATTATTATTATTATTATTATCCTTTTTCTTTATTATATTAATTTGAGTTAACCATTGAATTGTATATGATTTGTTTCAAACAAAGAGGTTAATTTAGCCGAGACAGCTTGTTAACTGACATCTTAGAACATCTGAGTTGTGACAACTTGATGTTCTATTTTCTTTAATTTTTTAATAAAAACATAAATAAATATTTTGAAAAAGGTTATTAATAATTTGCACAATTAATTAAGGTACCGTTTAAAGGACGGGTGTGTTAGGGGTGCTGTAGGATTAAGTTCCTACCCTTCCCTAAGCATAATCGACTCCCGAGCTCAAATCTGGTTTCAAAGATCATTTTCTTTAAATTAAATGGGTTTTTCCATAATTTTTCCCAATTAAATAAAAATTTGGTGGCGACTCCAATCCATTTTAAACAAAAGATCATTTTGTTCGCCGTCCCGTCGCGATCCCGGTTGCGACAGATGGTGACTCCACTGGGGAATGTGAGAGTCAGGCCTATAATAATTGATTGTGCATATTATTATAACCTCATTTTTTTGTTTTTGCATTTTTATTTTATTGTTAGTCTTCTATTATTCCCTTTCTTTTAAATTTTGTTACCATCGTATTTGTATATATTTTCATGTCTAATTCTTTGTGACTATCCTAGAATAAAATATTTTACTCTGTTTGTATATATTTATTCATATTTAATTCTTTGTAACCACCCTAGGATAGAAGACTTTGCTCTATTTTTATTTATATTTAATTCTTTGTGACTATCTTAGGATAGAAAACTTTGCTCTGTCTGTATATATTTATTTTGGTTTCTTTGCACTCTAGGATAGAAGACTTTGCTTTGTCTGTATATATGTATTTTGGTTTCTTTGCACTCTAGGATAGAAGACGTTTGTTCTGTATTGTCTATTTTGCAGGTGTTGTCATGGGTAGTTTTAGGATTCCAGGTTTGTATGCTCTCTTCACACACAATACTTACACATTAATCACACACGAGTGGGGCCCTATACCCGGGTCTGAGTGCAACTTGAGATAGGTAAGAGATTGTGTAGTGGTAGCCATTTTGGATGTTCATCCTGTTTGGTTATCACGAAAATCTCGTCTAGAGTGTGACTCTTTTGTGAATATTCCACACTTGGCGGTTTACCTGCTGTTGTGGATAGTATTCCGAAACGAGTCTTAACTCTAGAGGCCGTAGAATCCTGAGAATATAGACCCACCTGTTGCAAGTGTTCACAAAGTAGAATAACCATAGAACTATAGATTGACCTCCAGATCTCACCTCAAATAGGACACAAAGAGAGCATACTCTTTCTTTAATTCATTTCCTTGTACATAAATTCTTTAACATGTTCAAAGTATTTATTATTTTCTTTTACATTTAAATGAAAATCATCACATTTTTTTTTGCTTTCCAGGTTTGTTAGAGAATCATATCAGAGTCTTGTTGTGAGTATCTTTGGAAAATGGAAATAAACATGAAATCAAACAATCATGAAGGGGAAAAGTTAAAGAAGACGTTACATCTTAAAGCTAAGAAGCCTGACATAGAAGGTCTGAGATCCCTAGGTCAACTGTTGAGCACGCCGCAACGTCTTTCTCTTGCAAGGAAGTATGGAAAAATTTTGAATCTGTTAGAGGTGGAAGAACAGGTAGAAGCAATCACTGCATTAGCACAGTACTATGATCCTTCTCTCTGATGCTTTACCTTTCAAGACTTCCAATTGGCACCGACTCTTGAAGAATTTGAGCGAATCCTAGGGTTACCACTAGAAGGAGAAATACCTTATCACTACCAAGGTCATTATCCTTCCTTACATACCGTAGCAGCTGTTTTAAAGGCCAATGTAAGGGATTTGCATGAAGCACAGAAGTGTAGAAATGGAACCAATGGATTCCCAAGGGATTATTTGGAGAAGCATATGCATGGCTTAGCTGAAGCTAAAGATTAGGACACCTTGGTAGATGTATTGGCTCTAACTGTTTATGGCACTGTTCTGTTTCCAAATATTGAAGGTTTTGTAGACTTCGCTGCTATCGATGTATTCCTTGCACGCAAATTTCATGGTCACAATCCTATTCCAGCCCTCTTGGCAGATGTTTATTGTACCCTAAACTTTTGCTATGAGAGGAATGGCAAAAGAATTTTATGCTGTCTACCGATGCTTTACGTGTGGGTCACTGCACATGTATTCCAAAGAAACTACAAAGCACCATGCCCGATTGAAGACCTAAAAATGCATCACATCAAGAAGAAGAATGGACAAGAATGGGCCCAAGACCTAGCCAAATTGAGTGAAAAGATGATTCGATGGTACCCTTGGTGGGAAGACGGGCAGACTTTGATCTATCAGTGTGGAAACTTCTCAAATGTTCCCCTCATGGGTACCCGAGGATGCATAAATTACAATCCAGTATTGGTATTGCGTCAACTTGGTTACCCCATGATGGGACCACCTCCCGAAGCTGCAATCACTCCATTTGTCTTGTATTACCAGGACTTTGAGGATCTTGGCATGTTACAGAAAGTCCGATTTGCTTGGAACAAGGTTGTCAGGAAAGGAAAAGAACTGGGAGTTAGAAGTCGTGCAAAGAAAGAAAGCTACCGTCAATGGGTGAAGAATTGGGCTCAAGAGATTAAGCTGCCATTCAGCATGGACTGCAACTCCACCTAACAAGGCATCATCCTCACATCTTGACGATGATGAGGAGATCAAAGAAATAAAAGAGAAGTTGGACAGAATTAAGCAAGAAAAGATGCAAGTTGAGGCTGCGTTGGAAAGTGCTCACCATAATTACGCAGATTTGAAGCGAGAAAACACTGAGAGAAATCAAATTCTAGAGGGCACCACTAAGAAGTTAAAAATGGGGTATGAGCACATGATGAAGACCAAGGAATGCTTCCAAGCTGCTAATAAAGAGCTAGGGCTTCGAAGGCAAAAGCGTGACCGAGCAATAACCGAAAATCAACAGTTAAGGAAGCTACTTCAAGATACCAAAATTGCCGAGGAAATCAAGGCTAGCAAGAGAGGAACAAATGAAGCAAGAAATGAGAGAAATAAGCAAGGAATACCAGAGGAAGGCCGGGGAACTAAAACAACACATGAAATATGAGACCATGAAGTTTCAAACTGCCTTAGAAGAAGAAAAGAAAAGAGTTACAGATTTGGAGTTTGAGGTGCAACACCAAAGTCATATCATTCATGAGTTGAAAATTCGTTTTTTAAATTTGGCAGGACTAGCTAACACAGCAATAGAAGATGTTCCAAGATACCTGGAAATAGCTGAGCAAGCAATTATCCCTTTTAAGACCCCAACTGGAATTCACAACTTTGTCACTCATCGCAAGGATTTGGTTGGAAGGATGAAACAAATAATTGCCGAAAGAAGTTGAAGAGGCATTACTTTTTAGTGATGATGTTTTTAGGATCGATATCTAGCTTTATGATGTACTTTTTTGTCATTTCTGGGAATGGATATAAAAAAAAAAAATGATGATTGTAATCTACTCCTCTGATGAATGAATGGTTGTTTCATTATTTTGGTCTTACGACAATATCCATTAAAGATAACTTATTACCTTTGAACGAGACGTTCTAGAAAAAGTTGTGACCGAAGATACTCACATCAAGACTCAGCACGATTGACGGTCTCTAACAAATCGCGACATTTTTATCTTTTTACTTAAACTATTTTTTTATATATACAGGTGAAACATTGCAACCATTGGGCGCCCAAGGAAAGAAGATACCAATCTAACTCGTGTTCATAACACTAGAGCTCGAACCAAGATGGCCGGTGGAAACACTGAACCAGGAAAGACTACCCGGAAATGCGCAATTGCTTCTGAATCGGGAAGAGCTATTCCAACTGTAACCACCTCGGCTATAATTACTTCTGAACCCGGAAGAAACTTAAGCATGGAAGTTGATATAGTGAGAGGAAGACTGAACGAGTTGTCAAACAACCAGGGAAGAATGGAGGAGATGATGCGGGCTATGATGGAGTCACTCGACTTATTGAGAGCCCACCAAAACTCAGGAGGTGTACAACCAAGTGCTACAACGATGACTATACCTGTGGTATCAGATGCAGCTCTAAATGTCACTCAAGGGATGAATGACGGGGATGGGATTCCGAATAACTCTCTTGGACAACCACCACCTACAATGCCGTAATCCCTATTGGAGAAGGCTATCGTCCCTTAGAGAATGTTCATACTGATGGGCATGGGCATGTTACCCCTATTTGGGAGCCACCTCGTGTTGTCATCCAAAAGCAACCATTTTCCTCGAAAAATAGCCGTGCAGAGGCAGAAAAGGACAAGTTCAAAGAAGAATGGATGAAGAAGATTCAGGATCAAATTAAAGCCATCCAAGGGCCTAACACTTATGGCTATATGGAAATTGAACAAAGCTACGCCCTCCTATCGATGCAAAGAGTTCCAAAAGACTTCAAGATTCCTGACTTCTCAAAGTATGATGGAACGGGTAACCCTTTGTTCCATTTGAAGAGTTATTGTACCAAGATGTCAATTTGGTCTAAAGATGAAAAGTTTCTCATTAGCTTTTTCCATGAAAGTTTAACCGGACCTGCTCTAGAATGGTATATTCAATTAGACCATTCAAAGATTTCTAGCTGGAGAGAACTGGTCGACCAATTCATGAATCAATACAAGTTTAACATGGAAATAGCACCAACTAGAGAACAGTTGAGCACGATGCAGAAAAAGAAGGATGAATCTTTTAAGCAATATGCTCAAAGATGGAAAGACCTGGCTGCTCAAGTGCAACCGCCACTTATCCTATCCGAAATGTGTTCGTACTTTTTGGGAACCTTGGGATCTCCTTATATCGGAGCCATGGCAGGAGCAGCATACAAAGATTTCTCTGAGTTGATCAACTCTTTGGAGAAAGAATTGAGAATCTAGCCAAAACAGGTAAACTTCCCATGAGCAATGAAGACACAAGAAAAAGTTTCCCACTTAGGAAGAAGGAGACTGATGTAAACTATGTGCAGAGTCAGCAACCCTTTAACCCAAGACACGCACCAATGCACCCAAGACCCCAAACACCACCATACCAAGCCTCAACCACTCCTTACCCATTTTACCAAACCACACAAACCACAAATACCATCCCATATTCCCCACCACAAGTCAATAACATTCACATACGACCATACCAACCATTTCGACCAACATACGCCTATAACTCAACTGCATCCTCGTAACTTCTCAAACACCACACCACCACGACCAAATGCTCAAAATCAAAGCCGTTCCGATTCCGATTTGCCACCTTTCCCTAAACTATCCATTTCAAACGTTGATCTCTTTCAACGATTAGTTGATGCCCACTTGATCTCGGCTTATCCTGTTCGCCCATTAGAACCACCATATCCAGCTTGGTACAACCCGAACCTTACTTGCAAATACCATATGGACATAGCAGGGCATTCAATTGAAGATTGCGAAGGCTTCAAGACGGCAGTAAAAAGATTGATTGCTTGTGGTAGACTAGACTTTCAAGAGGAGTCAAAACCAGATATTGTCCATAATTCAATGCCAAATCATGAAAGAGGAGGCCGGGTAAATGCTGTAGAGAAAGAATAACTCCTGATAAAGAAGGTTTTGAATCTCAGAACATCCATGGAGAGAATTTTTGTTGGCCTGAATGAGTCTGGTTACAACATCACGGCATCTGCTCCGACAATAAAGGAGAATGAGAAATATGACATGAATTCAAGTCACTGTATCCTTTGTGGGGCTCTTGGCCATGACATAGAAAATTGCTGGGATTTCAAGGCTCGGGTACAGGGATTACTCAACTTAGGAGTAATACAAGCAAAAAAGAGGCTGAATATACCTGATGAGGTGAATGTAATCGAACCTTTCATACTTCGAGTACCACCACTTAATGTAGCTCCTAAGCCAGAAAAAGTGGTCATTACTGTCAAGAAACCCACATCATTTGAGTATAAGACTACACATGCTGTGCCTTGGAATTATGAGACTCAGGTCAAGATAAGCAGAGACATCGAGGAAACCTCGAAGGCTCAAGAAAATGAAGAGGTGACTGGTGTCATGGAGGTGAAAGGAATAACAAGAAGTGGAAGAGTTTATGGACCCGGGGAGCTGGAAAAAGGGAAGTTTGTCAATGAAGGATATGAGGGAAAAAGTTCAGATTTAGAAAGAAAAGAAAAAGAAAATGAGGAAGAAGAGTTTCTGAAGATCATGAAGCAGAGCGAGTACGATATTTTGGAACAATTAAAGAAGACTCCCGCCAGAATATCTCTTTTATCATTAATCATGTCGTCTGAACCTCATCGAAAGGCAGTAATAAAAGTTTTGAAGGAAGCTTATGTCAAACCTGATGTCTCATCGGAAAATGTGGTGAATATGGTGGATCCAGTGAATCGTGTTAACATGATCACGTTTTCAAATGAAGAAGTTGTTTCACAGGTCAACCCATGAGCACTATACATAACCCTCAAATGTAAAGGATACATAGTGCCCAGAGTTCTCATTGATGGAGGGTCGGGATTGAATGTCTTACCTGTGTCGACTTTAAGCTATTTGTCGATGAGTAAGGAAGATATACTACCACAAATGATGGTAGTGAAAGCTTTTGATGGAGCAAAGAAAAGCATCCTAGGGGAGATGGTGTTATTATTGGAGATCGGCCCAAGCAAATTCGATGTATTGTTCCAAGTGATGGAGATCGAGTCAGACTACAATATGCTGCTCGGAAGACCATGGATAAATGGTGTTGGTGCTGTCCCTTCAACCTTGCATCAGAAGGTCAAATACATTGAAAATGGTTCAGTCATCACAATCCACGGAGAAAAGGAGATCCTGGTATCTAAACCAGTGACATTGCCATATGTTGAAAATGTGGAGCTAGTGGAGAGCAGTTCATGGCATAACCTGGAGGCAGTAGGGCTGAGACAAGAGCAAGATAAGGCATTAATGCAAAATCAGGTAGTGGCTCACATCATGGCTAAGAATGGATATCTAGAAGGAAAAGGACTAGGATCACAACTGCAAGGCTCCCAAACTCCCATATCGGTGCCAGAGAAGGCTAACCGATTTGGTCTAGGATATGAGACCTCCCTGGATGACAAGATGAGTGCCTTGGCTCTGGAACAGAATAAACAGAAAGGGAAAATGAAGCTGATTCCTCACTTGAAAGAGACATTCCCTGGTCCAGCTGAAGTGATTATGGCCGGTGAAGTTCGCTCACCTTGTTATTTCTCCACCATCAACACCTTGGATGCTGAGAAAATTGAGGAAATCAACAAAGTCCATGTTGTTAGCAATGATGAGAGACTGATGAACTGGACAGCTGAACCAATGCTTGATGTTATTGCTGAAAAGTAATTTGTTGGGTTGTATTATTCAAGAATTATTTATGCTTTTGTTTATGCTACTCAGTGACATCATTTGAATGAAGTTGCATGATTTTCAATAATCTTTCTATATGTTTTCCATTTGCCTCGTTTTTGTTTCTATTCCTTTTGCTTTCTCCTTTTCTGTTATGTTTTTCCCTTACCACTCTCAGCTTGTTAATTTGCATTTTCCATGCTGTTTTATAATCCACCATTTGGTTTAGCATTCCAATCCACCACAATTACTTTCCAGGAACTTGAATGTCATAGAAATTTTGCCACATGAAAAGGAATTTGGGAACTTATCAATTGATTCTCTTGCTGCACTTGACTGCGATAACCATGAGTTCGAGGATGATGAAGAAGTTATTGAACAGTTTTCAAACCTCCTAGATTATTCAGAAAAAGGGTTTGACTTAGACAATGAGGTGGTCGAGGTGATTAACATGGGCACCGAAGAAGACAAAAAGGAGCTGAAAATAGTGGAAAATCCTGAACGCTCAGAAATGATTACATTGTTTAAAGAATTCCTGGATGTGTTTGCATGGTCCTATCATGATATGCCAGGGTTAGACCCAGAGATTGCTTCACACAAGATCCCTTTGTATCCCGAAGCTGAGCCGAAGAAGCAAAAATTGAGAAGAATGCGACCGGACATGTCATTAAAGATTAAAGAGGAAGTGACTAAACAGCTGGAGGCTGGATTTTTGGAGGTATCAAGACACACTGATTGGGTGGCCAACATTGTACCCGTGCCTAAAAAGGATGGGAAGGTCAGGATGTGTGTAGATTATCGGGATTTGAATAAGGCTAGCCCGAAAGATGATTTTCCTCTACCCCATATTGATGTTCTTGTTGATAATACTGCTGGAAATCACCGATTTTCCTTTATGGACGGATATTCTGGGTATAACCAAATTCCCATGGATATTCATGACAAAGGAAAAACTACTTTCATAACTCCGTGGGGAACATTTTGCTATACAGTCATGCCGTTTGGATTGAAGAATGCCGGTGCCACCTTCCAACGTGCCATGGTTGCATTATTCCATGACATGATGCATAAAGAGATTGAGGTGTATGTAGATGATATGGTCGCCAAATCTAAAGAGAGAGAAAGTCATGTGACAGTTCTGCGAAAGCTGTTTGAAAGGCTCAGAAAATACAAGTTGCGGTTGAATCCGAATAAATGCATTTTTGGAGCTTCTACAGGGAAGTTACTCGGGTTCATTGTCAATAGAGATGGGATAAAAGTGGATCCTGACAAGGTGAAGGCGATACAAGAAATGTCTGCTCCCCGAACTGAACGAGAAGTGAGAAGTTTTCTTGGAAGGCTCAACTACATTGCTAGATTTATTGCTAATTTGACTAGCACTTGTGAGCCTATATTCAAGATGCTACGGAAACATCAACCTGGGGAGTGGAATGAAGAATGCCAAGAAGCTTTTGATAAAATAAAAGCTTATTTGATGAAGCCTCCGATTCTAGCCCCACCTGTACCAGATCGTCCTTTAATATTATATCTCACAGTGTTGCCCATGTCACTTGGGGCAATGTTGGGTCAATATGATGAGTCTGGTAAGAAAGAACGGGCAATTTATTATCTGAGCAAGAAGTTTAATGACTGTGAATCTCGTTATCTGGCAATTGAAAAGACTTGTTGTGCGTTAGTGTGGGCTTCCAAGAGGTTGAGGCAGTACATGTTATACTACACTACCTGGTTAATCTCTCGAATGGATCCATTGAAATACATATTTGATAGTCCTCATGTGTCGTTGAGAATGTCAAAATGGCAAGTGATGCTATCTGAATTTGATATCAAATATGTGACTCAGAAGTCTATCAAGGGAAGTGTAATTGCTGATCATCTAGCCGAAAATCCTCTTGAGGATATACAGCCTATCATGTCTGAATTCCCCGATGGTGAGGTGTTAACAGTGGAAAAAGATGGGATAAAAGAGGAGAATGTATGGAAAATGTACTTTGATGGGGCCGCCAATATGAATGGGTGTGGAATAGGAGCTGTAGTAGTGTCACCAGCTGGAAAACAGTACCCAGTTTCCATCAAGTTAGATTTTGAATGCACCAACAACATCGCAGAATATGAAGCATGTGCGAATGGTTTGCAAGCTGCAATTGACCTAGGGATCAAAGAGTTAAAAGTGTTTGGAGATTCCGCGCTCATAATCTATCAAGTTAATGGAGAATGGCGTACGAAGGATCCGAAATTGGTGCCTTATCAGAAATACTTGTCTCGATTAATTGAAGAATTTGATGATGTGTCATTCTCTCACTTAACTCGAGACCATAACCAATTTGCGGATGCATTGGCAACCCTGGCTGCAATGACAAAATTGGAAGTCCATACCAATGTCCAACCCATCCACGTAGAGGTGCAAAGTGAACCAATATACTGTGACAATGTGGAGGTTGAGCCAGATGGACAACCATGGTATTATGACATCAAGCAGTACATGCAAAAAGGAGAATACCCTACTGGAGCAAATGAAGTGCAAAGAAAAACAATTCGACGATTGGCCATGGCCTTTTTCCTAAATGGTGAAGTCCTTTATAAGAGAAATCATGACACCACTCTCCTCAGATGTGTGGATGCTCATGAAGCTCAAATGATCATGACGGAGATCCATGAAGGAATTTGTGGAACCCATGCTAATGGGCACATGATGGCACGCAAAATCCTAAGAAGCGGGTATTACTGGTCCACCATGGAGAATGATTGTATCAATTATGTTCGAAAATGCCAAAAATGCCAAATATATGCAAACCGAGTCAATGCTCCTCCAGTTCCATTGCACAACATGGTATCTCCTTGGCCTTTCTCAATGTGGGGCATGGACGTCATTGGCCCTATCAATCCTAAAGCCTCAAATGGTCATAGTTTCATTTTGGTGGCGATAGACTATTTCACAAAGTGGGTGGAAGCTACTTCATATGCTAACATCACACAGAAAGTGTTTCTCAGATTCATCAAAAGAGATATCATCTGCAGATATGGGATTCCAGAAAGAATTATCACAGATAATGCTCCTAACCTCAATGGTGCCGAAGTTCAAAAATTCTTTGAGACTTTCAAGATCAAGCATCACAACTCAGCTCCTTATAGACCTCAAATGAATGGTGCAATGGCGCAAATAAGAATATCAAGAAAATCATCGCCAAGATGGTGGTGAATTATAAAGACTGGCATGAAATGCTGCCTTATGCTTTACATGCATATCGAACCAACATACGATCAAGCACAGGGGTAACTCCCTTCTCATTGGTCTATGGAATGGAAGCGGTATCTCCAATAGAAGTGGAAATCCCGTCCTTAAGGGTTCTGATGGAGTCTGAATTGGGAGAATCTGAGTGGGTGAAGACTCGATATGAACAGCTGAACATGATAGAAGAGAAAAGACTAGCAGCTATCTGTCATGGCCAGTTGTACCAAAGCAGAATGGCTAAGGCTTTTAACAAGAAAGTCTGTCCTAGAGATTTTTATCCAGGAGATTTGGTTTTGAAGAAAATTCTCCCTAATCAAGAAGATGCACGAGGAAAATGGGCCCCAAGCTACGAAGGTCCTTACATTGTCAAGCAAGCATTCTCAGGTGGGGCCTTGATTTTGCAAAACATGGATGGACAGGAATTGCCCAAACCAATTAACACTGATGCAGTCAAAAGGTTTTATGCTTGAAAAGATGTTGAAAAAGCCTGTTAGGTTGAAAACTCGAAAGAGTGACCTAAGCAAAAGTTAGGGTAATATAAAAAGAAAAAAAAAATTAGAGCAAAAAGATAAGCATCATCTCAAGCAACCTATACTGGGGCAATTTTTGAGTGTTGAATTTGTCTAGTGAATCAAGCTGACCAAGATTGAAACTGGGGCAATTTTTGGAAAGAAAAGGTTTGAAGACATCATTAAGGATCATGGCTATGGTGTTCAACTTGCTGCGAGAAATCGATTGATTAAGTCACAAAGAACTTAAACTGGGGCAAAATTCCATGTCTTTCACAAGCTTGTCTTTCAGTTTTGTGTTGTAATCTCTTTTTCAAACATCTTGTCATCCAATACACCAAGCAATGAAGATGCCTATTCAGCCAATTTTTTGTTTCCTCTTTAAATGCATATTTATTTATGATGTCTCGAGTAAGCATAAATTTAAGTTTAAAGTTATACAACCTAATAATTCTTACAGCAATACATCCATGACTAGCATCACACTAAGAGAATTCCGAAGTTTCAGTCAAACTCGGTAGAAAAGCAAGCATCATCCTAAAAAAGGGGAAAAAGGAAAATGAGAAAGAAGTGAGCAAAGGTCCAGAAGTAAAGAAAGTTTATGTCAGAAAGTCCAGCGCATGAATTACGAGTTGGATCGGTTATAGTCTTCCTTGAGGCGTGCTTGATTTGGTTACGGTTAGTTTTTCTGAAATAAATTGAAAATTGATAACTTGTGTATATAACCTAAAAAAAAAGAGATATTGTGAAAGTCTTTGTTTTCCATTATTTACCAATTTACTTTCCAGTCGGCCTCAGATTGCCAATTTACATTTCATATTGGCTTCAGATTGCCAATTTACATTTCCTGTCGGCCTCAGATTGCCAATTTACTTTCCTGTTGACCTCAGATTGCCAATTTACATTTCATGTCGGCCTCAGATTGCCAATTTACTTTCCAGTCGGCCTCAGATTGCCAATTTACATTTCCAGTCGGCCTCAGATTGCCAATTTACTTTCCTGTCGGCCTCAGATTGTCAATTTACTTTCCTGTCGGCCTCAGATTGCCAATTTACATTTCATGTCGGCCTCAGATTGCCAATTTACATTTCATGTCGGCCTCAGATTGCCAATTTACATTTCCAGTCGGCCTCAGATTGCCAATTTACTTTTCTGTCGGCCTCAGATTGCCAATTTACATTTCATGTCGGCCTCAGATTGCCAATTTACTTTCCAGTCGGCCTCAGATTGCCAATTTACTTTCCTGTCGACCTCGGATTGCCAATTTACTTTCCAGTCGGCCTCAGATTGCCAATTTACATTTCATGTCGGCCTCAGATTGCCAATTTATCTTTCAGTCGGCCTCAGATTGCCAATTTACTTTCCTGTTGGCTTCAAGATTGCCACCAATTTACATTTCATGTCAGCCTTAGATTGCCAATTTACTTTCCTGTCGGCCTCAGATTGCCAATTTACTTTCCAGTCAGCCTCAGATTGCCAATTTACATTTCATGTCGGCCTCAGATTGCCAATTTACTTTCCTGTCGGCCTCGGATTGCCAATTTACTTTCCAGTCGGCCTCAGATTGCCAATTTACATTTCATGTCGGCCTCAGATTGCCAATTTACATTTCATGTCGGCCTCAGATTGCCAATTTATCTTTCAGTCGGCCTCAGATTGCCAATTTTCTTTCATGTCACCCTCAGATTGCCATTTTACTTTTACATCATCTTCAGATTATTCTTTTACTTGTACAGATTGTCTCAAAGTGTCATTTTTCTGATTAGTCTTTTAACATTTCTTATAAGTTGTGAATTTGAGTCAAATTGGTTAGCCATTGTTCTTTGAGTGATTCACGCATATTTGATTTCTAAACCGCATCGTCTCATGTGACTTTACTTGAAAGTTTATGTCATTTTTGCTTCGGATTTAAAGTTTATTGCATTGCATGCATTGCCGAACAAAATCGATGTTCATTTCTTTACTCATTCCTTATGAAGACAATATTTAAAATTCAAATTTTTGTATTTCCTTATAAGAAATGAGTAAAGAGGGGCAACTGTGAACACCCAATTTTGTCCGACCAATAAAACAAAAATTCAAAAAATTAGCATATCTTCATGTTCTCTTAGTTTATTAGCACACATTCAGTTTAGATTAATTTTAGGTTCATTCTAGTTTTTGGTCTATATGCATTGATATATAAAAAATAAAAAAAACTGATCCATCAGTTTAATGTATTTAAAATTAACCCAATTCCTTTTCAAATTATTTGTAACCTGTTCGCGTTTAACCCATCCATTTCTTTTCATGTCACTAGTTTGGTTATTTTGATCATTTGTCCCTGTCCAACATATAAAAAAATAAAAAATGCTAGCATAGTGTGCTTCCACTCATTTGTGTATTGAGAGAGCCTCCCGTGACACAGCTCAATAACGCAAAAGTAGAATTAAAAAAAAAAAAAAAAAAAGAAAGTTGGTCAAAGAGATGACATAATGATGAGTTTCTGTTCTTATTCCTAGCAAGAAGATGAAATTCCTTTCGGCTGCAGATCACGGACATGCTAAAATCCATATAGTTAACCTGCAAAAGTGAACTAGTAATGATGGGGAGCAAGGATTCTAATCAAAAAAGGGGTTCCTTTTTTTTTAAAAGGGGGGATAACAGAAAAAAGATGGAGGAGGGTGATTACATTTTTGGGTTCCCAGTATTTCTGCAAGGTAACAGGAATGAATTCAAAGATATGCACAACATCATCCTTAGCTGGCTCACATCCTTCTTTGTTTTTCACGAATAATAGCATAGATTTATCATCATAGCTTTGTTTTCATCTACATAGCCAGTATCATTAACACAACACCCTTAATCCTAATATTATTTCCCAGCCACTATCATCAAAACACCTTCATCATTCCACCACCATCTTCAACCTACAAATCAGACCCTCCTCCATTCCCAATCGGTCTCTCTGTTTCCACTTTGCTGCAGCCCCTCATTCTTCCTTTCTCAACCTTGAATCACCATTATCATCATGAATCAAACATTAATCTAGTTCAATCAACTATCTCCACAATTTTTTTCAAAGCTCCTTGAATCAAACACAAAATTTCAGTTTTGCAAGAAAGCAAATAAAAAAAAAAGATACAGAAACAAGAAGGAAAAAGATAGATCCCAGGCACTGTCATCCTTCTCCCTATCATTCCTGCAAACCGCACCACTGCTCTCCTTTCCCTTTGCTTGAACGTCGCTGTCCTCTCTCTCTGCCATGAACGGCGGCGCGATCTGCACCTCCTGCAGTGTGCCTGCGGGTCTCTGCCTCTTCTTCCCCATGGCTACCTTTCCTTGGCCGCAAGTCAGCCATGATCCCCTCTTTCCTCAGCCCAGTCGTGCAGCAGATCAGCCCACAAGGACGCCGTTCGCGCAGCCACTCCATCGCTCAGCGACGGCGTCCCTCCGCTCCCCATCTCTTCCTCACGCTCGCAACCTCAACTCCTCCCTCCGCCGCAGATCGTTGCCGCCCATCACTCTCTCGCGCGTCCCCTCTTTCTGCCGCCCATCAACCACCCCAGTCGCGCGCCAGCCACCACTGCTGCGAGCCGGCCGGCGGTTCCTCCTCCCCCTCTGCCTTGGCCATGACCTCTTATGGTCACCATCCCTTCCCTCTGCGTGCAGCTTCTCCGAATCCCCCTCTCCCTTGTGTGTGCTTGTGTCCGTGTGTGTGTATGTGTGTTAGTGAGGGAGGGATTTGTCTGTGTGTGTGTTAGTGAAAGAAAGATGGGTATGTGCATATGAGAGAGAAGGAACCGTGTGTGTTGGAGGGGGGGTTAGTAATTAATTTTGTTTTATTTTAAATTTTAGGACTATACCACTTTTATTTTTTTTTATATCTTTTTAGGTAGGTGGAGTGCAGGTTTTCCTTTTTTTTCCTTTCTTTTAGATGCTTCACGTGGTTTTTTTTTTTTTTTAGGCTTAATTAATATGAGGGGTTTGGGTTTTGTTTATTTATGATGTTCTCATATGGGCTGTGTAGTTTATTTTCTTGGAATGTAAAATTTTGGGTCATTGTTTGGGTTTAGTCAATCTTGATGGGTTTGGACTTCATTTTTTTTTTAATTGTGATGTCTAGGAATAGAGTTTTAGTGTGGATTTTAATTTTTTTTTTTTAATAAAAATCAATAAACACATTCTTCATTTCTATTTTCTCTTTAATTAAAAATTCATCAAACACACAAATATTTTCAAAAGAACTACGTGACTTTGAATTCCTCATCGCACCAGAGGATACGTAGGAGCAGGTGATTCCTGTCAAGTCAAAATTAGATTTTATTATGTTATTTTATGTTATTTCATTTTTTATTTGTAAATATTTATTATTATTTCTGTTTATTTATAAATATTTATTGTCTTTTATTATTATGTGTTATTTCAATTTCAGCTAATAATCAAATTGTTTTAAATGTGGATGTTAATTTAGCCGTGACGGCTTATTAACTCAGTTAAACATCTGAGCTGTGACAGCTTGGTGTTTCAAATTTTTAAGCTAAAAATAAATTTTTATGATGTCATTTTACTTTGTTTAGCATGTAAATATTTTTGCCCGTTATTATTATTATTGTAAATGTTTTATTATATTTTTATTATCATTATTATTATTATTGTTATTATTATTATTATTATTATTATTATTATTATTATTATTATCCTTTTTCTTTATTATATTAATTTGAGTTAACCATTGAATTGTATATGATTTGTTTCAAACAAAGAGGTTAATTTAGCCGAGATAGCTTGTTAACTGACATCTTAGAACATCTGAGTTGTGACAACTTGATGTTCTATTTTCTTTAATTTTTTAATAAAAACATAAATAAATATTTTGAAAAAGGTTATTAATAATTTGCACAATTAATTAAGGTACCGTTTAAAGGACGGGTGTGTTAGGGGTGCTGTAGGATTAAGTTCCTACCCTTCCCTAAGCATAATCGACTCCCGAGCTCAAATCTGGTTTCAAAGATCATTTTCTTTAAATTAAATGGGTTTTTCCATAATTTTTCCCAATTAAATAAAAATTTGGTGGCGACTCCAATCCATTTTAAACAAAAGATCATTTTGTTCGCCGTCCCGTCGCGATCCCGGTTGCGACAGATTGTAATATAATCTCAGTCTGATTATTTATTTTTATTGAAAAAAAATTCAACTATGACCATTTAAGTAAAAGATAAATACTCAACAAAAAATTGTTTCTTTACGTACTAGCTAGTTTATGCTATAGCGATTTCTGAAATTCCAGTGGACAATATTCATCTTTAGGAGCACCGGGTCACACAGTAGGCTAAGAAATCTAAAATATGCATGCCTACATCTCTTATTGAAGAAAATGACACTCAATACTCCCCAAAATTCTGTGGCAAATCAATTCCCAAACCTATATAGAACCATGAATGTAGTTGAGATTCTTCATCATCCTTATCTTCTGCCATTGGGTTCATATTGATTGCTTTTCCACCTTGTGTGCAGTTGTTTATGAGTGGAGATCCATAAAGTTCAGGATTTCCCATGTATTTAAGGTTTTTGAAACCCTGTAGTTGTGTCCCCGATGGGATTTCGGCCATGAAATTATTGAATGAGAGGTTCAAGACTTCAAGAAAAGAGATGCCAGACATGGATTGGGGAATTTGTCTTGAAAGTCAATTGCATGAGAGATCAAGGGATTTCGGCTGTCTTAAGTTGCCAACCTCTTGGGGTATGATTCCCACCAAGTGATTGTAGGATAGATTCAAAGACTACAATCTAGTGAGCATAAATAGCTCTAATGACACTGCTCCTAACAAGCTATTACTTGAAAGGTCTATAGCATACATAGACTTGAAATATTGTAATTCCATGGCTTTTGTACACAACATAAGATCAAAACTAAACTTTGTTGATTGGTTTAGTATATTAATGTAAATGAAGAACTTGTCAAGTGAAGCATATTCAGAAATCATGCTTGTCATGTTGTGCAAACAATTGGGTATTGATCCCGACAATCTATTATTTGCAAAATTGAGTGCCTTGAGAAAATGAAGTTGGCATATTGCAGTTGAGATATTATTGCTAAATTCATTGGATCTCAATTGGAGAGCTTTTACATTCGGGCCCATCCAATTTGGTATAGCTCCAGAAAACTTATTTTTAGCCAGATTAAAAAGCCACAATTTTTTGAGGTACTTCTCCAGATAGTTTATTATAACTTAGATCCAATAAAATTGGATTAGATAAAGAGCCCATTGAATGAGGAATTTTTCTGGTCAAGTTATTTTCCCCCAAGTTAACATGCAACAACAATTTCCAATTCATCCAACAATTTGGAATTTCTCTGGATAAACTATTACTAGAAATGTCCAAATACTCTAAATTATTTTTTTTCCCCTTCATCTTGTGAGATAAGAGAGGAGAAATTGATCCAGATAAAGAGTTCCCACTTAATTCCAGAATAGTTACATTTGATGATACTTGAGGCACTTCACCTCTCAAATTATTATTGTTCAACCATACAACTTTGGAGTTTAGCAGCACATTTGACATGTCTGCATCGGCCGAGCTGTTTGCTAAGGAGAAAACTCAAGTTGAGCTGCAAACTTCCAAAATTGGTTTTTAGTATTTTTAGTATTTTTTTAGATATTTCTTAAATCATTGAATTATTGTTTATATTTTTAAATAAATTAAAAAAATTGCACTTGTTCTTTAAGCATGAATGAAATTTATTTTTAAAAACAACGTAAATAAAGTTTTACTTGCAATATTACTTGTTCTTACCTAGAAATAGTGGTAAGGATGCAAATAGCTCCAACGCCCATGGAAACGGGGGGTGGGGTACCCGCAAAGACACTGTGACGCTCAAATTAGAGAATGCGTGAGGAGTGAAGAGATGCTTATATGATAGAAATTGTGTCATACCTGGGGGTGATAGTCCCCTTATATAATATGAGGTTTTCTCGTGATAAATCTGTTATGATCTCCTTTAGATATAGGAGATTTACCTGCAATTTGATTAGTATGATATGATATGATAATGATAGGATAAGATATAGAGATTCCATATGGGATTTACGAGATATCCTTAACTAAATCCGGGGTAAATTCGTAGGGGATTTAAGAGATATTATGGCCGCATCTTTAGGGAGGGAGAGAGTACTGGTTGACCAAATTTTTAGGTCTATATTCGAGCTCTTGTAATTTTGGGCTGAGGTATAGGTCAATATTTTCTAGTCCAGTACATTACTTATTACTGAACTTAGATGATTGCTAACACAAAACTTTAATTAGTTTACGTAAAATCTTATTCATTTGTTTTAATTTAGTTTAACTTATTAATTGAAAATTTTTAGTGATCATTAGTACTCATTTCGTTTTAAAATAAAGGTCATTTTATTACTTTTTCATATTCCAGAATATCTGTCCATTTATAATATTTATGTAGCATTAATTTTTGTCTTCTATTTATACATTTAGTATAAATGTGTTAGTTATATAATGACTATAGATCAGTAATAATGACTATAGAAGGATAATTTTGTCAACTTATATAATTTTTTACATGTATCAAGATTTTTTTTGTTTTCCTGAATATGTGTTATTTGACTTTTGATAGTTATTCTGATATAGATGAAGTATAGTATTTAAAATTTACTAAGGAACTAATGATAGAGATAGAGAGGGAAGAGAAAAGAGACAATTGTGATTCAAAACAAAAAAAAGTAGTTGAGCATAATTAATTAGGATAAGAGATAATTATCACGCTATCCCCTTACATTAAACCCACTCATCTATCAATCAACATATAATTATGGGTACATTTATAATTTACCTTCTCCACATTAATTACTCCTTTAAGTTTTACTCTCACTTCTAATTAATATTCACGATACCGTTTACCTTGGTTTGTTGGTTATTTGAAATACAACATGATAATTGAGTTTTACGATATTGTATCAATATATAATCATTTAATCATTTATATGTTATGCAGGTAAGATAAAAATGGAAAGAGAAATATTATTTAAGCAGGAAGAACATTGGAGAGAGAATATTAATTAGAAGAGAGGAAAAAGTTAGAAAGGTAATTAATATAGATAAAATAAAATTACAAATGTACCTACATGATAAATTGATTAAGAGAATAAAAGATTGAGTTTCATGTCCAAAATAAAGTGTAGAGATTGCTAACCTTCACGTGAATATTGGAGTTGATGGAATTCATTGAATAATACTTTTAAAGGGAAATTACATTGACATGGCATGAAATTTATTGCAATTACTCGACACTTCTTCTTTTGTTTTACAAAAATATCATTTACCTCCCCTAGATCACTAAAATTACATTAATCTCCAGTCTGCAGATAGTGATTAAGTAATTTAAGTGACGAAAAAGATAATATGTGATATATACATAATTATTAATGATAAAATTATAATATTTTGAATTACGAGGCCCATCACAGTTGATAGTTAGTTGGACTCTTTAAGTATCTAGTAAGTGGTTTTATTATTAGCCATATATATGGAGAATATTTCATAGCCAGAGATAAAATTCACATCTATAAGCTCTATGCCTTGAGCGGATTAAATACTGCTTCCAATGATGAATACCATTGATTTATCAAAAATAAAAAAATCATAATATTTGGATAATATTTAACATATTGATTGAATAAAATATTTTTTTTTATCTCTTGGAGATGAAACTTAATTATAATTATAACTTATGATGAAAAGGGAGATATTTTAATCCATATAAATAGGAATTAATTCAAATGTATGGACAATGTAAAATTTTTTTTATACTATTATTTAACTAAGTACTGCCACATTAGCAAATACATTTAACTCTTATCTTTACTACTTTAAAAGTCAAGAAAATAGAAGGATTGTATTAGATGATAATGTAAAATGAATTGTATTTTATATTGTCAAGGTATCAAATTAAACTCATATAAATATTAAACATATAATTTTGTCTTTACTAATCATGTACATGTCATATGTTGTTTTTTTTATCATTTAAATTAATGAATTAACATATATAGAGAAAATCAATGTAATTTTGTAAAATAAAGGAGTAACAAATATAATTATCCTAAACTTGAGAGAGGTTAATGTAATTTACTATAATTTTAATCATGTAGTGAATACCTTATGGTATAAGAAGGTTGAAGTTGGATATGATATGCAAGTGGAAAACGAAAAAGAAGGATTTATTTGATAGAGCATGGATTTTTATTTTTATGTGCATGGAGAGTGAATTCTTACTTGTATTTTTTTTTTTTGATAAGTGTTTTGAAATAAGATACATGCATTGTCGCAACCAGGATCACGAGAGGATGGCAAGAAAGTGTGATTAAGGATGGAGTCGCCACCAAGTTTTATTTAATTGGAAAAAACATGGAAAATCCATTTTATTTTAAAGAAAATAATTTTTGAAACCAGATTTGAATTTGAGAGTCGATTATGCAAAGATAAGGGCAAAAAGTTTATTTTTGTAGCACTGCTGATACATCTGTATTGCTATGGTTACCTTAATTGATTGTGCAAATTATTAATAACCTTTCGAAATATTTATTTTACCACTTTTATTACAAGAAAAAAAATCTTTCTTTAAAAAGAAAATTTGGAGCACAAGTTGTCATAACTTAGGTGTTCAAAATACTGAATTAACAAGCCATTACAGCTAAGTTAATTTCTTTATTAAAAATAAATATTCAATAAGTAAATGACCAATTTAAAATTTAAAGAATAAAAGGGGCATCAGAAACAAATATTTACAAGTAAGACAAGAATTATGAAAATTTAATTTTGACTTGATAAGGATGCTTGTTTTTACGTATTCCTTGGTGCAATTGGAAACTTAAAGTTACATAATTCTTAAAAAATATTTTTGGATTGATTGATTTTATTAAAAAAGATTTGAAAATATAAGCTGTCTAAGTTAAGATATTCTTAAAACGTTGAGTTAATAAGTCGTAGCGGCTAAACTACTTTATTCACGAAAAGAGAGAATTATCGATCAGTTATGAAAAAAAGAAAATTAAAAGACAAGAGCAGTTTTTTTAAAAAAAATCTATGGCACGGCCCAGTAGAAGAGATCTTTGCGGCTGAAAGCCACGGAAGAGCGCAATGCTCACAGGAGAGCGCGACGCGGAGGAAGAGGGAGAGGAAAAGGGACGACGCGGCGTAGGGAAAGTGAGAGGTGGTGATTCACGGTGGTGCCAGATCTGAAAGCTAGGTGGGGAGTTTAGTCGTGGCGGTGGCCTCACGGCCGTGCCACTCGACAGAGAGAGAGGTGGAAGGCGGAGGAGGTGCGGATCTAAAGGGAAATGGCAGTGAGGGTGGTTTGCGGTGATGGTGGTGAAGCGCGCGGTACTAGACGGAACACGGTGTGGTGGGGAAGGCCACGGAAGGCGGAGCCGCGGTGGTGGGCAGCGGCAGCCGTAGCTTCCCTCACTTTCATTTTTGTTCTATCTTCATCACCTTTTTTTGTTTTATGAAAGGTTGGTTTGGATTAATGAATTGAGGTTTTGATCTTGGTTGACTTTGAGATTTAGTTTATTTTTGGGTTCAGATTGGTTATTGAGGATGATACTGACTGTGAGGTTGTGCTCAATGCTGAAAAATGGTTTATTTTTGTTGGTTCTTTGGCTATGGTTTGATTTTTTTTTTTTTTTGTTGTAGAAGAAATGATGGTATGGGTAAATGAGTTTACTAACCGAATGTGATGTGTACCTGTGTGTGGAATGTTCACTAACAGGGACTTTATGAGTGCGTGATTTGTGATCTGAGAATGAAAAATTGATCAAAATCAGGTAACAAGAGCAATAAAGGAAAAGAAATACCATACGGTGTTGTTCTCTCTCTTTTTTTTTTTTTTGAAACTCTCAGCTTCTGTGATTTTTTTTTAAATTCCTTAAGAGTCTGAGAATGAGAAATTTCCCCTATTCTTTTCCGTTTAAGAAGAAGATAAAGATCGTCAGTTGTTCCCTCCGTTTGTGAATTTATACGCAGTTGTAGGTTGATTTTTCCAGTAGGTGAAACTTGTGATCTGATTGAAGAACTTTTATCCTCAAATTATTAGGGATCTGACTGACTTCATTTCCCTGTTTCTAAATTTTCCTTTTCTGTGTTGGGCGATCCTCTTCCCTTCCCCTTGTTTTCTTTTTTTTTTTTTTTGAAAAATAAAATGACAAGAAGGAGATTGGTGCAGGTTTCTCTTTTTTTTTTTGAAAAAAAAAAGGTTAACAGATGAGCACTTTTGTGTTAATGCCCCAATGCTACACTTGGTGAAATGTGGATTCTCCCCCTTTGTTTCCACCCACTCAGTCTTCATTGTGATTTTCTAGATTTTTTAATTTCCAAACCGAAAACGTGGGCCCCTCAAAGCGCACAACATACATGAAAAACAAAAGAGCTTCATTTGCAAAGGCCATTCATTTTAGCTTATCAACGTGGCACCTCCGTTAAGCTACACACTTGCTCTCCTTGGAGTAGGCGGATAGCTATCACTGCTGTGGCTGTTCCTGCCACTTTATACTTTCCCCTAAAATTTCATCTTTAGGGAAAGGAAAGTGAAGACCACATCTTTGACCACCATTCTCCCCACCTTGCTCCCATCCAGACATCGTAAGCCCCTTTTTGCCTTTTTCTTCTCTCTCTTCGTGTCTTTGTGTTCTCTTACCTTTCACCTCGCCACCACCCCTATGGAAACTCATTCAAGCACAGCAAATTCAACCAACTTCACTTCACCTAAACCCTAATATATAGATCCGGTTGAATTGAAATTGGTTGGTGACTTGGAGCAAACAACAACGCAGAAAAAAGCTACTTCAATTGGGAAAAAGTGAGCAGTGACAACTATTCCAAGAATTCGAAGCTTGACAATGCCTCCATGCACATGGATTCCTTTGCTGCTATAGTAACCACTCCAACAACTTCTTTCTCAATGTATACTTTTTTTTTTGTTATCATTATTATTATTTTTTTGAAAATGAACAGAGCTAGAAAGAGAATATCGAATCCTTAGGTTATTGTGTTGTTGACTTCACGCAACTATATGCTTTGCTAGCCTCACAGTAAAGTTATAAAACTATGAGATGCTATTGTTTTGATATGATCAAAGTTTGGTAATGTATCACATTAATCTCTGGGTTAATAAATATGCAATATCATAATATATAAGGCAGGCATAAAATTCACACATGCAAGAGGATACCTCATCCCTCAAATGGAGAAGCTCGATTTTTTTAGGGAAGAACACCTATGAGTTAGGGTCCAGAAATTTGAAATTAATATGTTCTGGGGATTTTGTTGAATTATTATCTGATGATAAGATTCTTAGTACTTTGGATCCTTCAGCTGCTTCAATTTCTCAGAATGCACTATATTAATCATGAAATATTATTTATCGGCATAGTGTATCCTTTTATTTTAGATGCATCCTTTTGTTTAAATTAGTATTCTTTTAATTTTTTTACGCACCTAATTATTTAACTTCATGAAATATTACATCTATTGTTTTACTGTCATAATTGTTGTTACTTTACACAATAATTTGAAGTGTAGGTTAGCTTCAAGTTAATTTCAAGAATTTGATTCCAGGCATTTTGTCACGGTCCATTCCGGACCATGACTGATGCATAGGGAGCATATTCCCTAACTAGCCTTAAGACCTACTTTCCCAAAAAAAAAAAAGGGATAGAACTTCCTCTGTTTTTCTGATATTTCCCAAACATAAAACATGCAAAAATACATTCTTACAATATCCAATACCATAACACAACCAAAGTACTGTAATTATATGTATATTTATAAGTCTCAAAATAAGATTTTTTTAATTTCTCATCAACTTCATCATTTTAAGGCATAAGTTGCCATAAAATCAATCCACAATGATTAAATTCAGGATATATATATATATAGTGTTATCCTATCAAAATACATATGCAGGAAACAGAACATAATAGATAGCCAAAACCTTTAAATACATATCAAAATAAGTTTTGAAACATAATTCATCCTTGATCCTGCCTTTGACAAAAAGGAGCACATTTATCATTAAGAATAAGGGACACCTCCCTTAAAAATGTGGCCCACGATTCGTGGGCTTACCAAAATAAGGGGATTCAAAAACTACTAGACTTGAAGGGGATTGAACTTGGACTGGCACCTGAATATGAAAGAGAGGAAAGGTAACAGAGTGAGTTTGACAACTCAATGAGTAGATAAAGTATCCATAGTCCACATGAGATAATAACAAAATTAAACTGATAATATTAGAAAGCTATATAAATAATATAGGAAATCAGACATATTCATAATCAAAATAAATAAATATGGGAAAGTGGCCTCAGACAGGAAATTCCATCAGGAACACATATTCGGGCAACCATTCCCTTATGTGATCCTGCCTTCCATACACATGGACCTACACTCATCCATCATGTACCATTCTCATATGGTCAAGTAACACTCTAATCAATCAAGGTGCACCTTGGCTAATACCACATGTCGTTAGCTGCAGTTCCTATCTCAAGCATTCTGAAAACAATTTATAAATTAACCAATCAATTTCATGTTTTAGTAACTTTTCCAATTATATTTATCCAAATACCAAATATAGGCATTGCTATAAGCATATTTCAATTCCAATCACTTTCCAGTCCATAAGTACAATTGGGATTCAACCCATAAATCAATTTTCAAACTCTAAAATTCATATATCCTTCATATCTTGATCATTCTTCTTGAAATATTATGTAAAACATTTTATTTGTCTCATGTGGTCCTTAAAATATGTTTATTTTCAATTAGCAACAACAAATAATTTTTCTTAGATACTTAAATTGCATAAATTTGTAAATAGGAAACAACAGGGATTTAATAACATTCATAAATAATATATAGATTAAGAAATTAACTATAGATACTAAATCTACTCATAACAAGAGAGCACTCCTCAAGCTAACAAGAATCCCTGATTGGCGTCCAATTGCTCTACAACTCTACGAACAGGAAAATAATAATATATGTGAACTAATAATGCCACCAATTAATATACATGAGCTAACAATGCCACTAATTAATATACACGAGCTCTACATATCAAAACCCCCAATTTTTACACCCTAGGGTTCCCAAATCCACCATTGATAACCATAGAGAGCTCAATAGCATCAATCGGGGAATCGTTGTACTTACCCATTGCATCAAGAGAAAGGAAAGAGAGAGGGAACAACCCAAGTTTCACTGTTTTAGTGAGTTCCCTTCCTAGAGTGAAAGATAATCGTGAACGGACGAGAGAAAGCGGGAGGGAGAGAGACGAAGTTGCAGGGGCATTGGCAGCATGGTCACAGTGTGGTGGGGCGACATGTCCTATGCATGCAAGTGAGAGAGAAGGGGGTCTAAGTAGGAGAAGAAGAAAGGAAGGAAAAAATAAAAGTAACAACGAAAGAGGGAGGTCCACGTAAAAGGAAAGGGAAGAGAAATGCAAAAGTGGGTTCCACCCACTAATATTGTATCAACAAAGAAAATGTGTATGTATATATATATATATATACACGACTTAATCTATATCAAGCACAAGTCTTATTTATTTTATTTTCCATACTGGCAGTATTTTAAAGACACAAAAGACAAATTTTTTTTTTTTTTGGGTTATCACACATTTGATGTTGCATAAATCTTTTAAAGATCATTTTGAGCATTTCTTATCTTTTACCTCGTATTGTCTCAATCCACAAAGCCTTGGTTATATTATAGCTATTTAAGGAGTGCGAATTGAGTATAATAGATAGTGAATTGGTAGCTTCATTGAACTCTGCATAATCTCTGTGGCAACTGGAACTTTGTAGTCATGGCATATTCGCAGCAGCTCATGTACTCTTTACGGGTCCTGGTTTGATGAAGTCCAATGTTGTTGAGTTTGTCACACAATCAAGGACTGTAGCTACTAAAAGGGTTTTGGAAAATGGCATTGGTGAGGCCTTAAATTCTCAGAAAAGTGAGGGAATGCAGTGTTCCTTCATCGAATTGGATTTTCCTTTTGTTCCAGTTGTTGACTACCTTGTGGATACTTCACAGATTTGTCAAGAATTGGGTAATGCTTCTGTAATAATTGATATTAAAAGGACAACCACAAAAGATGATCTCTTGGATTCTTGGTTGAGTCCAATGTTATTGAGTTTGTAAACCATGTTTGATCAACAGAAAAATGATTATTAATATCATTATTATTTGACTTATACTCGAATCATGATTTGAGAGTTAAAAACAATGTTAAAACATATCTCAATCATGATTCTGACAAAAATATTGTTTGTAGATGAAACTTAGTTTTCACACTCCAAACATGCAATGGTGTACCTATGTTGAAATGCACAGCCCAAACGTGCAATATGCCTATCTTGCCAGTAATGACGACATGTTTTAGAATTTATTAGCAATTTATATTAGTTTCATAGATATCATCCAAGTATATCGTATGCAAACTGACACCTAGAGGTAGATTTCTTCTTCCAATGAGAACCAGATTTTTGCACACAATTTTTGCTTGTTGTATATGGGTTTGTTTTTTGGTGTTGGGCTTTTATCTATTATGGAAGAAGAATTTTGTTCCAAAAGATAATTTATTTCTCTCTAATATGAGTTATTAATGGACGTAGAATTTTGTACCAAAAGACAATTTATTTGTCTCTAATATGAGTTATTATTCTCATTATGTAGTTATTAACTATTATCAATTTCGTGTGATACACGAGACATGCAGATAAAGCAATTTAGCTTATATATATACATTTATCTTATTTAATTTTGATTAAATATCTAATTAAACATTTTCTAATTTTGCAAAAACCATGGAGATCGCTAATATTTTGGGCAAATTAGAATAAACTTGAATTCATTACAGGTTCATGTATGTAATTTTTGTTTTTTTGGGTACAACATGTATGTAATGTTGTTATTATGATAACTCTTACTTCAGTCTTTTTTTTTTTTCACCTTGCATCTAATCTAATTAACCCACGGGTTGTTGTACTAGGAGTTTGTGTTAAAACCATGGAGTTATTGAGATAATCATGTCAAAGTTTTTTTTAATACTATAGTTAGTGCCTTTAAAAAATATGATCAGAAATCGTTAAGTAGTGCCATTTTGTATGATCCGTGCTAAGTGGTTAACAGATGAGCACTGCAAAGGGCATGGAGTCCCCCTTTACTGCCACTCCTCTTTCTTTTTTTCTTTTTCTACCTTTTTTCTAATTTTTTTTTACTAAAAATAATGTAAAAATTATAGCCTAAAGGTGATAATGAGCATTATTCACATACTATAAAAATATGTCAATTTTTGGGTTTTCTATTTTATGGGCTGAATGAAATCAAACGTTCACGTGCATACAAGCATAATCAAATATACTTCGCAAATCTTGTGGAAAGAAACAGTACAAATTTACCGCAACATAGATCCTAAGGAAATAGAACTATTTTCAATGGCTAAATAACTTGAAAATCAAAACCTACGTGTGTCGGGTTCGACTTTTATTTGTAGCCTATATATATAACCAGTGGAAGTAACACACATGATGCAACTCGCGGGAACCTCTTGGTGAAATCTAGTCCAAGCATGCACACCGAGGACCTGCAAATTATGTACATAGTGAATGCAACTTGCAAGGGTAAGTAAGGATTGTTAATTTTCAATATCGACAAAATATTACCATTTAAAACTCAAACAAACTTGGATTTCAAGAATTGCAAATGGAAAAGAAATTATATGTGCTTTTTTGGCTGCTTCTACAGGGAATCCATTTTCGTCCTACTAAATTTTTTTTTAGGTACATGCTTCCATCTGATTTTTTTTGGAAGTTTTCAGAAATATTATACCTTTATATAAATGTTTTGTTATAACATAACTAAACCAATTATCCAACATGCTGAATTGATGTTACAAAATGGGTTAAGGGCCGTCAACGAGGTTATAGAAATAGATCAACCACAATTGAAATAGATGTTAACAAATTTTGTATAATATTTTTCCAACATAATCTCAGTCTGTTTCTGTATTTTTATTAAAAAAAAATTCAACTATGACCCTTTAAGTAAAAGATAAATACTCAATTGAAAACTCAACAAAAATTTGTTTCTTTACTTACTAGTTTTTTCTGTAGAATTTTCCAAGATTCAAGTAAACAGCATTCATCTTCAGGAGCACCATGTCATATAGTAGGTTAAGAAATCTGAAATATGCATGTCTGCATCTCTTATTGAAGAAAATGACACCCAATACGCCCCAAAATCCTGTGGCAAATCCAATTCCCAAACCCATAAAGAACCATGAATGTACTTCAGATTCTTCATCATCCCTATCTTTTGCCAATGGGTTCATGTTGTTTGCTTTTCCGCCTTGTGTGCAGCTTTTTGTGAGTGGAGATCCACAGAGTTCAGGATTTCCCATGTAACTGAGGTTTGTGAAACCTTGCAGTTGAGTCCCCAATGGGATTTCACCCATGAAATTATTGAATGAGAGGTTTAGGACTTCAAGAAAAGACATGCCAGACATGGATTCAGGTATTTGTCCTGAGAGTCGATTGCATGAGAAATCAAGGGATTCTAGTTGTCTTAAGTTGCCAATCTCTTGGGGTATGATTCCCACCAAGTGATTGTGGGACAGATTCAAAGATTGCAATCTAGTGACCATAAATAGCTCTAATGGCAATGTCCCTGACAAGTTGTTACTTGAAAGGTCTATAGCATACATAGACTTGTCATATTGTAATTCCATGCCTTTTGTATGCAACATAAGATCAAAACCAAACCCTCTTGATTGGTTTAGTACATTAATGTTAATGTAAATGTAGAACTTATCAAGTGAAGCATATTCAGAAATCATGCTTGTTAAATTGTGCAAACAATTGGGTATTGATCCTGACAATCTATTATTTGCAAAATCGAGTACCTTAAGAGAATGAAGTTGGCATATTGCAGTGGAGATATTACCGCTGAACTCATTGGAACTCAATTGGAGTGCTTTTACATTTGGGCCCATCCAGCTTGGTATAGCTCCAGAAAACTTATTTTCAGCCAAATTAAGGATCCATAATTTTTTGCAATTTTGCAGTGAGAGAGGTACTTCTCCAGATAATTTATTGCTACTTAGATCCAATATGATTAGATTGGACAAGGAGCCAATTGAGTGAGGAATTTTCCCTATCAAGTTATTGCCCCCCAAGCCAACAAAAAGCAATGATTTCCAATGCACCCAACAATTTGGAATTTCTCCTGATAAATTATTACTAGAAATCTGTAAAAACTCTAAATTGTTTTTTCCCTTCATCTTGTGACATAAGAGAGGAGAAATAGATCCAGATAAAGAGTTCCCACTTAATTCAAGAATAGTTACATTCGATGATACTTGAGGCACACCACCTCTCAAATTATTATCGTTCAACCATACAATTTTGGAGTTTAGCAGCACATTTGACATGTCTGCATCGACCGAGTTGTTTTCTAAAGAGAAAAACTCAAGTTGAGCTGCAAACTTCCAAAACTTGTCCAGAGATTCAAATGAAACTCTCGAGTACCCAATGGTGAGAGATTTGAGAGAGCTTTGTGTATATAGCCATGAAGGAAGTTTGGGAACCACATATTCAAACCAAATAACTTTAAGTTGAAAGGGAGGGATCCATTCATGATCAAAGTCAAAGATCAAGGCTGGTGAGCCTAAGGTTAAAGACATCAAATTCTTGAGCGAGTGAAAATTCTTTTTAGAGATATTTCCTGTCAAGAAATTGTGATGAACTTGAAAGACCTCCAAGTTGTGGAGTTTCCCTAGACTTGTCGGAAGATTTCCACTCAAATTATTTGAACTGAGGTCCAATGTATTCAAGGATGATAGATTTCCTAAACTTGTGGGAATTGGACCCGAAAATAAATTCTCAGCAAGATCAAGTTCATATAGTTGTTCAAGTTGGCCTAACCAATCTGGAATGGGTCCGTCCAGATTATTTTCCCTCAAAAACAGTGACTTAATGCTAAGAAAGTTTGGCAATGTTTTAGGTAGTTGGCCACGTATGTGATTATGGGCAAGGAGAATAACAGAGATGCCACGACTAAGATTGAATATCCAGTTAGGCAACTCGGATATAAAATCATTGTCCTGGAGATCTAAAACATCAAGTGAAGTAAAATTAGCATGTCAAGGGATGGATAGATGTTTCAAGTTTACAACTCACCAAGTGTAGCTCGAAGGGAAGGAAGCATGGTCACCGATCAAGCCAATCAGTTTCCTTATGAAGATCAATACCACGGAGGTTAAGATATTGCAAGGAGAAAAGGCGAGGAATCCAACTGAGATTATCAATGACCAGATCATAATTTAATGATAAATCAAGATAATGAAGGTTGGAGGAGTTCCCACAATGATGGGGAGGCGTACCCCTTGACAATTCATTACATGTTGTGTTAAACATATTAAATTGGAGGGCCTTGAAGTCATTGTTGCTCAGATCCAGGTAGCTTAAAAATTCAAGATTTAACAAAGATAGATGGAGTTCACCTGTTAGGCAGTGTGATTTGTCAACATCACCATAAGCAGGGGGAATTGCATGACAAGGGAGACTAAGCTCTGTAACTCTGCCTGTGGTGTTGTCACAATGAACTCCTGTCCACTGGCAACAGTCATTTTGAGGGGACCATGAGGAGAGTAAGCCAGAAGGGTCTGTAACTCCTTCCTTAAAGTTTAGCAGCGCGCTCATGTCCTCTTTGTTGCAATGAATCTTCATGTTGCATGTGACTGAGTTTAACATGATTGTAGTACATAATAATAACCAAAGCAAAACGATAGAAGTATAGCAGGGAAAAGCAGCCATATTGATTGCACAAGAAGAATATACTTTTGGTGATATATGGGAAGTTATACCAATCCACTGGAAGAATTTATAAGGTCGGACCAAAAGCATTATGGGAAATTCACTGATCTTCTTGTATATGGTGCAAGCAGGTCCACAGGGCTCATATTTACATCTTACTAATGATAATATTTGAGATTAATTTTAAGGTATTATTAGTCTCAAATTTTTTATACCATCAATTAAAATATATATCATTATATATGCAGATTTTAAAATAATTATTATTAAAATGAAACACATTTAATAAAAACATGTTTAAATAATTGTAAAAATGATTTACGCTATGGGTATATCAAAACGATAAATTAATGATATTTTAGTTACCTTATTCGTGTATTAAACAATTTGTCTAAATTAAATATCTATCAATATTAATGGTTTATTTCTTGAATAAATATATACTATATAATTGAATTAGTTTTTTACTCTTAAGAAAATTAGGCCGTTAACAAATTTCAAAGAGGATTTTTTGGCTAAATGTTTTTTCGATACAAAATGAATTAGCATCCAAACATAGGTCCATCAAACAAGGTATAACAGAGAGGCTTAAATATAAAATTTAATAATTACATAAAAATAATATTTAAAAGTATTGTTTTAACTTTATATGTATAATTTAAATTTAAAAAGTCATTATATATTTATCTTAGCATGTTAATTTGATTTTTTTGGAGATAAAAAATATATTTTAAATTAATTTTATTATATTTTGATAATTCTTTTTTAAGACAACATGTTGCTCTTAATTATCATGTTACCATAAATGTTTATAAAATCGATTAAATATAAAAGTTTTCTTAGCTTTTAATCTCTCTTTTTCCAATTACTAGTGTATTAACCCGTGTAATACACGAAAATGTTAATTAGATTTAATGTAAAATAGATTATATAATTGGAGTAATAATTTTTATAATAATATGTTATATAAACACATCATAATATTGTAATACAATCAAGTTATGTTTTATTTTCCTTGAGTATATTAGTTACAGCATGAGCACTAAAAAAAAAAGGAATGAAAAAATAATAGTTACATCATGAAACCAAATTAAACTGTTAGTAGGCTTAAATCTATGAAACAATATTGGCTCAAAAACAACTACATGCTGCCAAAACGTGGTGAAGAGCTAAAATCTGTTGAGAATACATGATCGTTAAGCTTAGATCCTCATTGATTGTGCAAGCCTGCATTTCATATTTATGACTAAAACATGGCAATGTTGTCATTTTATTATTATTCATAATTGTATTTGGTCCTTCCTAGTACAAATGCTGAAAATTGGATTGCAAAAGCTGAAGTCTGGATCATTGAATCTTTCTTGTATCAAAAGGAGATAAACCAGAGGGAGATAATTTCAAAGTGAATCATTCCCTTGGACAAAATTAATTCCCTTTCATAATGGTTTGTTCCTTCATAGATCATTGTACGATTGTGTTTATTTCAGACTTTTCAAATTCTATTCACATCAAGGAAATGTGTATGTCATTTTGAAATGAAATTTTATTCTGATAAACTATGTGACAATAATTATTATAAAATGAAACACATTTAATAAAAACATGTCTAAATAATTGTAAAATTGATTTACGCTGAGGGTATATCAAAACGATAAATTAATGATATTTTAGTTACCTTATTCGTGTATTAAACAATTTGTTTAAATTAAATATCTATCAATATTAATGTTTTATTTCTTGAATAAATATATAGTATATAATTGAATTAGTTTTTAACTCTTAAGAATGTTAGGTCGTAAACAAATTTCAAAGAGAATTTTTTGGCTAAATGTTTTTTCGATTCAAAATGAATTATCGTCCAAAACATATGTCCATAACAGAGAGACTTAAATATAAAGTTTAATAATTATGTAAAAATAATATTTAAAAGTATTGTTTTTAGATGTGTCAAAATGGACTGGCCCACCCTACCAAAAGCCTGTAAAAAATGAGGTGGGGTGGGCTAGGTAGCCAAGATAAAATGAACTATAACAGTCAACTTAGTCAATTCTCGCTAGCCTGCCAAAATATAAAAAAAAATTTTAAAATATTTTTTAATATTTTGATGAATTTTTTTAGAAAAAGTTTTAAAAAAATATTTTTTATTTATATATATTCAATTTTTTAAGATTCAAAACAACTATACTCTTTTTGGTGAGATCGGGTGATTTATAGGTGTAAGAAGATTATAATCCCATCTGCAAGAACCCTAAGGGCCTATTTGGTTTGAATTTCTAATTTTCAGTTTTACAATTTTCCAAATTTTGAGAAGAAAATACTGACAATTTTGAATATGAGTTTATTTGGTTTCAATTTTCAGTTTTTCCATTTTCAGGAATTTGTGAAGGAAAATACTAAAAACTGGACTTGAAAATTGAAAACTAGAATTTATTTTCAATATTTTCAGAATTTCCTTTACAAAATCTAGAAAATTGAAAAACTGAAAAGTCAGATCAAACAAATTCATACAAATTTCAGTTTTCAATTTTCATTTTCAGTTTTCAATGTTCCTTCACAAAATACTGAAATTTGAAAAACTGAAAATGAAAATTGAAAACTGAAACCAAACGGGCCCTAACCAATCCAATTTGAAATTTTGGTTTTTCTTTTCACATACTAATTTTAGAATTGGTTGAGGGGTTTTTATTAGTGTTGTTATCTTGATCAATTCAACATATAGATTAGATGAAAATATTGCACCTTGAGAGAGAATTTTGAGTGAAATTTGAGAAAATCATATGGTTTCTTTCTGACAACTTTTTTTTTTTTTTTGGCTCTGCTATAAAAAAAAAATTCAAATTATTCCATAAACTGGTAGCGGAGGAGGACCAATCTCTCGCACCTTACCGGACAAGCTTCCCTAGCTGTTAAGAAAAACTGTTTCTTTTTTTTTTTTAATTATTTTATTTTGGTACACGAACTTGAACTTCCCTGTTTCCGTGTTATTGCGCCGCTGCCAGTTGTTTGTCTCAAAGCCATTCCGGGCCCTGGCGGCGGTCCAAGCCTGTTTTGCGCTAGCAACCCTTGCTTATAGATTAATTAGAGACCTCCGAGCGGGGAAAAAAAAAAATAGAGAACAATACTTTTATAAATGAAAATGAAATGCATGTATATTAAAATTTAATAAATAAAAACGTAATAATTAATATCATAGTGACATAGCTCAAAATTTAAAATTGTAAATTCGTAAGAACTAACACTAAAAGAAAATAAAAAAAAAATGAAGTTAGATTATAAGAATGAACTGTTCAGAAATCTTGAAATTGTTACAAACAGTACGATTCATAATTTATATGACAGTAAAGAATTAGTTTAGTTATTCTTCCAGATTAACTCAATCTCTTCGCTCCTCGCTTTTCACAAAAGTTATGGGTTTTGTCATGCACCAACTAAATTTTGGGGGGTAATGCAACTATGTTAATTAGTAGTGAAAATGAGGCTATTTAAATCCTAGAAAACAGAAATTTCTGTTTGACCTCATGCGAAGCCCGTTTTATTAATTTAATTAAATTGGTGTTCTCGATCAATTGGATAAGTTGCAACCAACCTATGATTATTTGACTTCAAAACTGAAGATCTGAAGTTAAAATGTGTGCCTTTGTCATTACATAGTAGAGCTATTTTAGCATTTCTATATTTTTCCCCACACACATCGCAGAATTACAGAAACTAGCATTCTTTTGTCGACTAATTGCATCCTGTACTGCAATGTTATTAACATTTCCACACATATAGCTAGAAAGAACTATGATTTTACCATGCTTAAATGAACTTTTGGAACATCAAATTACAATGCAATGAATTTTTCTTTTTTTCTTTTTTTGACAGGTCTCATCAGCAGTAAAATCAATATCAAAGACAACGTAACTGCACTATCACTAGGAGGTGGAGATTTAGTGAAGTTTTCATAGTTTTCTTGTGGGCTTCCAAATTTCTCCATCACTTTTTCTTGGTTTTCAATCTTAAACACAATGAAACGAGGTTCCCTTTGCTTTTAACTCAAAAAAACTTCATCATTCCTTGACTTTTAACTCAAAAAAACTTCACCATTCCTTGATTTGTTAATTGTTCATAGACTAGTTAAAGCTGTATCTGTGGAGTATTAATGCTCAAAAATATATTAGGTGCATAATAAATAGATCTTAAATGCAGTTGCTTTCCATTCCATAACCCCTTCAAAAATGTGGGGCCGACTTAGTGTGGGAAGATGAACTTCTGAAAGCATATAGTACCCTGATTCTTGAAGGGACCAAGCATATATGTGATGAAACTTGTTATGCACACCGATGACCTGCAAATTATGTACGTATGATACCTTCACAGTAATTTCTTTCTCGCTTCTCCGTATCTACTACAAATAATTAACTTGTAAAGTCAATAGTCACTTCCACTCTTTCATCAAAGGAGACTTAGCCATATATTGTAAGTCAGCAGTCATCTTCTGCCACCAGAGACTTCCCAATTTTTCTATCTAGGTTCCAGTCTCCACACCTGAAGGCTTCAAGTTAAGTATGTTTGAACGTATTAACGTAAGAATGATTTTTGTTTGGTACTTTTTAGACGTAAAAATAGTTTTAACATGGCGTGTTATGTTTAGATTATATAAAACTAATTATTTATGTATGATAAATTACTAAAAATGGTATATAATTTTATAATAGGTAAATAGCACAAACTATTCTTGAGGTTTGACGAAATTGTACTATGCCCCGTTCTTTCTAAAAACTTGCACTTCACTCTATTAAATTTAAATAACTAATTAAAATTATTATTTTAATACAATTTTCATTTTAATATAATATATGATGAAATATACAAGTAAGAAATGTTAAAATATTTAAAAGAATTAGAGTATTGCATATTTTTTATTTTTATATTTGATGTAATGAATAAATAATTATTAAAAATTAAAGTGAATAATAAATTACATCAATATAAATTATAATTTTAAATAATGAAAGTCAATAAATATTTATAATAATCTTCAACTACAAAATAAATCTTTATATGATAAAATTTATTTTGAAATTTATAAAAATATAATTAACAATGTTTTTCTATTATATTGTTAATTTTTTGCTAAATATTAACTTAAGATTATAATTACTTCTAATAGTGAGAAATAATTGTATTTGATATGATGTAATGTCATGCACGTACAATGTTACATCAAATATTGTATATATAGTAAAAAAATTTATTAGGCCTAATATAATCAAACCTTATGCTATTAAGCTTTTTCCTATCAGATCTTATTTTGTACATTGTTTGATATGACATTATAGATAATTTGATGCTTCATATTATTAGACTTAATAGTATATAAAGTCTAATAATATTAGATTTGTTAAAATTTTAATAAATATACAGTATTTGATTTACTATTACAAATAATTCTAACCTTAAGCAAATAAAAAAATCATAATAAAATAAAATTTTTTTCATTATTTACTTAATTAGTTCACAAATTTTTTTAAAAATATTATTATTTAAATATTTATTATTTAAAATTGTAACTATGTCAATGTAATTTATTATTTATTTTAATTCTTACCAATTACTTATTTGTTTAATATAATATAAAGATATAAAAATATACTTCTTTTAAATATTATAATATTTTTATTTATTTTTTCCTCATATACTTTATAAAAAATTATATTAAAATAATAATTTTTATGAGCTATTTAATTTTAATGCAAATGGAGTGCAATTTTAGAGCAAGAATGGGGTGGGAGCGCAATTCTGTGAAGCCTTAAGAATGTTTTGTGTTATTTACCCTTTTATAATATTTGATAATCAAAGTTATTTTGGTAAAAACATTAAAATTTTAATTAAAGTCATCAATTTTGCTTATAATCAATCCAACATTTTCACCTAAACATTTAATTTTATTTCAAAAGAACTTTTATTGTACAAAAAAATATTTTCTTGTATTTCTAATGATACATTTAATAATATAAAAAAATATTACAAATTTCCTTAGGAGTCAATGTGGACTTAGGCTATGTTTGACTAAGAAGTAAAAATGGGGTGAAATTTTTTTTATCAATGAGCTTTGTGTGAAAATTTTATATGGAGTTTATCCATGAAAAATTTTATATTACTTTCAAACCAAACATATGGGTAAGAATTAACAAATTCATTATTTGGTCAAAGAACTTATTATTTAACTCTTGCAATTGCTTATCTTTGGTTAAAAAAATGATATTTTCTCTGATACCATGCTAAATTTTAATGTGATCATTTTGGTTTTTAGTTCATTTGAATTGAAAAAAAAAATAAGCTAATGAACTTTAAAATTGAAAAGGTATATTTATATAAAATAATATCATTTAATTACCAAAAAAATATCATTTATGTAGAATAAGATGTTCAAACTTAAGTCTTTATTAGCCAAAACTTTAAATATATAATTATGCGTATAAGTTAATCTTTTTTTAAAAAAATTGGGGTGTCAACAAACAATTTCATATGAATGCAATAGCTAAATATGAAACACTGCACAGTAACAAGGACAAGAAATTATTAAGATGAAAATGAGTAAATTGTTTTTTTTTAATGATTTGCATGTATTTATTATCATTGTGCTATGTAAATGAATAGATCTAGTTCTATCATATATATTTATTTTAGTATTAATTGCCATATTGCAACTCTATTTAATTTACACTAAATTCCCTGAACCCGACATAAACTCCTAAAGCATAGTATCTGATGAATTACCATCCTTATTCATTGTAGGACCAGGCAATGCAATCATCAATTCATCATTTTAGCTTAATGAAAATTATGTGATCAAACTTGTTCAGCTTTGCTGAAGAATACTGTTACCTTCATGGAGGGGCTAAGTTGTTGATTCTCACTTTCCTTGTCACTTCTCAGTATTTGCCAGTAATTATTGTCAAGACTTGGTTATTGTGAACATCAAGACTATTGTGAAGCCAGCTGTCGTCTTCAGTCAGCAAAGAAGACCCAAATTACATGCTCCAGTTTTCACACTTGAAGACTTGAACTTAGGTAGAGACGACCCTGAAATTAAAACATACGTCCAAATTGACTCGTTTCATTCATGAATTATAGGTAAGTGGCATCAGAGATCTGTGTGCAAGTGCAAGTGAAAAGATCAATGAAACATAGGGTGCGTTGTGATTTACTTTGAAAAGGAATCCTGGGAGAGGATATTACCATTCCATTTTGACTATTACCACTTTCACTCAACTTGTTTTATACGTAGTTGTCCTGAAATACCCTTTCCTCTTCATAATTAGTAAACTAGTTATATATTATTATTTTCAAAATTATTATTACAAATATTTTTTAAGAAGTTATGTTAATATTTTATTATTTGTGCTTCTATATATCTTTTCATTTTGGAAAAAAAAATTATCACACAAAAAATATTTTTCCAGTTTGCAAAAATAAATAAAAAAACTGGTAAGGGGTAATTGTGTTTAATTTTTTTTCCCTGGTAATATACTACATGAAAGTCTCCAACTCTTCAAAAACCGAAGAGGAGCGGTTTTAGTTTATTGTTTTTCTTTTAAAAAAATCTATTAAATGACATATAAATTGTAAATATTTTAATTAATTCAATTGTTTCTTCAAGCATATACTGTGGTGTGCAAGAAGTTGGAGAGAAAAAGGTTTGAGTATGACGGTCTTCCTATAATTCATCTTCCTATAATTCATGTGAACAAAACTTAGACACGTTTTATGAGTTAGTTCAGTTCAATGGAACATAAGCTTATATGTAATTTCTCTTATTTTTGCACATGTGACAATTAATCTCATATATGATTGAAACCTTAACAATACTCTACCTTATAACTTATTATATAAACCACTAACTTAGTGTATTATGTTACCTTAATTTTTAATAAAGAAAATGATAGATTAAAAATTTTTTAATAATGAGAGAACTAGCATAATATTTTTATTTAATATTATATAAAATCTATTTTTTGTATTAAAAAAATGTTAGAAGCACATTTTTCATGGAAAAATCTAATTTACCTACTTGTTATGTTAATTAGTGGAAAATGTGTTTTCCGCAAAATAATAGAAGGACATTTTTTGTGTAATTTTTTTTCAAAATGAAAAAAATAGAAGCACAAATAATAAAATATTAACATAATTTCTTCAAAAATATTTATAATAATGATTTTGAATAATATTAGAATAACAATATATAACTAGTTTACTAATTGGGAAGAATAAAATGGCATTTTAGGATAACTATATTAAAAGCTAGTTGAGTATAGGAGTGGCAATAGCTAAAATGGAGTAGTCAGGAATCCTTTCTTTCTTAATTTTTTTAGTGGATTCTTTTTATTAGAAAGTTATTTTATGTTTGAATAGACAATTTGAAAATTAATTTTAATTATTAAAAACGCTTGAAGTTTGTTTGGAATTTTGAAAACTGTTTGGCATCCAATAAATTATGACAATAAATTTACACTGATATTATTTTCCTTTTCTATTTTAATATTTTAATTTTGTTGGGCTTACTCCTTTTATTGTATTTTTTCTATATCTATATTTATAATATATGTTTGTTGTCTTAATATATCATACATGAACTATGTCTTTTTTAAAAAATAATAAAAACTTGACTGCCTCGATAAATTAGGACAAAAGTTTATTATTGAAAGGCCAGGAATAGATGAACACATATATGCAAGTTATATTATAAGACACTGAACCACAATGCATGTCAATTTTTTTTTCCTTTTTAAAGTTTCCACTTGCATAAATTGATGACGAGACTAATTAATAAAAACGTTAAAAGTTTTTTTTCAGCTGAATACAAGCGTTAAAACTTAAACAACACTAACAGGACAAAAAGTATATACGTTCAGTGATCAATCACACTCGGCTAGGCGCTTCTTGGTCCTCCCCCTTGTTTGGGAACCTACCCTTCTTTGTTGTCATTCTGTTGGGGTTGCAACCCCTAGACTTGTGATTTATAGTAACATGTTCGGTAAAAGATAAACATACAATTTTCTCTATACAGGGATTCATCAATTTCTAATGTATACAAGTTCACATGTCAGAAGCGAGCTGGTTGTCATTAATAACGATTAATATTAAATTAAATTAATAATTTAATGGTGATGATCATGACACATTGTCTGAAAGATAAAGAATCACACAATCCACTTGCAATTTGCTATTTAAGTAAACTATTATTTTCATTTTGCAGTGCATTGCCATGGGCAATTAAACTTGTTTTATCCTAAATTATAGGTTTCTTCATATAATAGGAGACTAGGCTTTTGGTCTAAAACTAAAAGTGTAACATGCTAACTTTCACATGAAAGTGTAAAGGTTAGTATTCCTATATATATATATACCCATAATTTTGTATAAGTTTCTTTCAATGTGTTTCCGTTATTATTTCTTTTAAAAAAACTTAATAAAAACCAATGTTAAGAGAACCAAACTGGATTAACTGGTCCGACCGAGTTAATTGGGAACCGGTTGCATTGTCGGTTTGGTTGAGTAGTCAGAATCGAAGGGATTCAGAACCGGTCAAAACCAGGAAAAACCGGCAAACTGGACTGGTTGGACCGGTACGAAGCTTTAGAATTCTTTTTTTTGTTTCAAAGTTTAAATACTGATATCTTGTGGTAGTCACAGAGCAAAAATGTAAAAAAAAAAGGGTTATGTTTATTTTATATATGAAAAAAATGAAAAAAAATAATGATATCCACAGGCTGCTCATCACAAAACTCGCTAGTCATCAACAAATATTGTTTTCAAATACTTTTGTAACCGTGTTATGAGGCTGAGACTAGAGAAATTTTATATGGATTATATTTATTTTTATAAACCTATGATTATTTTTTTTTGTGTTGATTATGTTAATGTTAATGATTTAATATGTTTTTAATATTTTGATTATATATATATATATATTATTACATTCCGGTTGAACCAATTGGACCTCTAAACCTTTAAACCAGTACCTTGACCGGTTCGATGCCCGATCTGGTTTTCTTTTCCTTGATAAAAACTGAATTAATCTTTCAAATTTTCTTTCTTAATATCCTCTCCAATTATTTGTTGACATAGAGTATATTTATTTGACAAAAAGATAGTAATAAACAGTAAGCAACCGTTTTCAATTTTATTATTTTTTTAGATATTTCTTAAATCATTGAATAAGTGTTTATATTTTTAAATAAATTTGAAAAAGGCATTTGTTCTTTAGTCGCAAACGAAACTTATTTTTAAAAACAAAGTAAATAAAGTTTTACTTGCAATATTACTTATTACTGAACTTGGATAATTGCTAACACAAAACTTTAATTAGTTTACATAAAATCTTATTCATTTATTTTAATGTAATTTAACACATTAATTGAACAACTAAAATTTTTAGTGATCATTAGTACTCCCTCCATTTGAAAATAATGTTCATTTTTTTAACTTTTTCATATTTCAGAATATATGTCCATTTATAATATCTAGGTTAAATTAGTTTTTGTCTTCTATTTATATCTTTAGTATAAATGTGTTAATTAAGTGTAATCACACATTTATCAAGACAAATAATAATGAATATAAAAGCGTGATTTTGTTTACTCATTTAATTTTTACATTTATTAATTTTTTTTATTTTCTTGAATATATGTGTTATTTAATTTTTTATAATTATTCTGAAACAGAGGGAATATTGTTTTTAAAATTTACTTAGGAAGTAATGAGAGATAGAGTGAGAAGAGAGAAGAGATATTTGCGATTAAAAAAAAAAGTGCATAGTTGAGCATAATTAATTATGATAAGAGATAATTATCAAACTATCCCCTTATGTTAAACCCACTCATCTATCAATCAATATATAATTATGGGTACATTTATACTTTTAATCTTATTCACATTAATTACTCCTTTAAGTTTTTCTCTCACTCCTTATTAACATTGTCTTTATTATTCTTTCTATTTAAATAGTATTAGTTCTCTTTTTATTTATCTGTTATCTGAAAAGTAAATAACTGATGAAAATTTTAAATAATATCATTATGAGTTGGCATAAAATGTAGCACCCCAATTTTTTTATGCACTAATTACTTTGGTTAATTAATGGATAGTTAATCATTCATAATTAATTTAGCATCTCAGTAAAATTTGTTTTCCTTCTTGTGTTTCCTTTTGACATTTAAACTTTAAAACGGATTAATTAAATAATCTTTACTTGAAATTCGAGGTGTGTGAAAATAATATATTTTTTTATGGGTGTTTTATATTTATTTTAGTGATTTTGTTTGTGAAATTCCTAGGTTATCCTTATTTATATATACATCTAACTGTCAAACTACTATTCTCACATACACCCACACTTTTAAAAAAAAAGAAAACAAAAACCCAAATCCCATTTTTTCCCCTCCCCTTCACGGTACACACACATACACACACACTTCTTTCTTTTCCTTCTTCCGTTTCTTCATCTTCTTCCTTTCTTTCTCTCCATCTTCATCCACCATCTCAACCTCATAAATCCTTCAATTCTTCACCAAATCCAACAAATAAATACACTTTTCCATAGCTCTTCCACCTAACAAACATAAATCCAGCATCAGTTTTTCAAGAAAAAGCTTCCTTCTACCTGTTCTAGAGCAGACAAAATTCGGGTAGAAAGGAAAGAAGGAGCTTTTGTTTCCTTACTTGGGAGATCAAACTTCAAGGAGCTTGTGGTTGTCTAGATCTTCAATAAAGATCATCTTTTGGGTAGGGGTTTATGTTTAAACTTGTTTATTTATGATTTTGTTAAGAAATCTTGAGTTTTGATGAATGATTATGCATGAAAAATCAAAAGAAATTGTATGTTGTTGTTGAAATTTTCGGATTTATGCAGACAGCTCAGTTTTGTATGATTTAATTCACATAGATAGAGACAATATTTTGAGCTAAAACTTTTATATGATGAAGCTAACATATGGAGGTATCTTCAGTATTTTTATTGAGGTATTTAGGTGACTTTTTCTATTTTTAAAAATTCAGAAACCGAGAAGATTTCAGTTTCGGTATGAACAGTAATTTCTGAAACACTGAAATTGTATAATTTTGTTACTATACCAAATGATCTAATTTCGACTTGAAATTTTTACAGGCTGTTGTGGACATCTTGAAGTTAAACCAGTAATTTTTGTATGAGTTAATATGATCATTTGACAGGGCAATAAAATTGGGAACTATGGTTGTGGCTGTAAATAGGGGATTTCTGACCTCCGAATTTGTCTAATTATTTTAGCATAGTTAGAGAATAATTATTGCTTTTAAATTTTTATAGGACCTTCTGGACACATTGAAGTGTCTTAGATAATTTTTATAGCCTCTGAATTCATTACTTGATATGCTAATAAATTTGTGTTACAAGGTGTGAAAAATGCATGAAAATTGAGTAAATGTATATGCCATTTGTTTGATAAAATTTCTAAATGAGAGTAAAGGTTGTTTGGGACTGAGTTTCTACATATTTGTTGGAAATGAAAAAGTGGAGTTTAGATGAGTTTTGGTTTATCATATAGTGACATTTTAGTCTTAGCATAATGAATGATTGGTTATTAATGCTTACTCTTACCCGTTGAGTTGTTGTGGTTATTTTCTTTTATCATCTTAAAGGAAAGGACTTTAGAATTCATTATTGAAACTTATGCTTGCATGGCTTATGAGAAAAAGAATGACTTTGAGGAAAAAGGAAAAAGAGGAAGAACTAAGCAAAAGGAAATTAGCATTATGACATAAAGATTAAAGGTCGATTTATGTCGACAAAGAGGGTTCCGACACTGAATCGTTCTAAGGACCAGTGATGACTGGGTATTTACTTTCTTTATAGTGCACATAAGGGTTTCAGTATCGGTTCGTATTAAGGAACTGGTGTCTACCAGTTAAGTATAAGCTTATAGCTTTTAAAGTATCTAACCATAATTAATTGAGAGGAAAGAACAGTGAGATGAATAGGAACAGATAGAAATACGAAAGTTATGAGGTAGATAAGATTAAATAAAAAGATCTTAATTATGATGTATTTGATGTCTTACATCAGGATAGCCATTTATGATGCTAGCTGTATTACTCTTAATGTTTTATTAGCTGTATTACTAGCTGCATTGGTTGTTAGTTTTCCTTTTTGGCAGAATCATCACCACACCACTTGACTCTTTTTATGCATATTGCCTATTTTTTTTTTCAAGCTATAGTTTTCTACTATAGTGGTTTTTCACATCAAAACATGTAGGAATAATGATGATATTGTCTATTGTTTTTGGTCTATATTTGAAGTCATGCTTGGATGACTGGACAACAAAATAGCTACCATACTTGGGAATATGAACAAGGCTTAACTATAGTCATCTAATTGGGATTCCCTAATTAGATGCATGGCCTAGACTGATTAGTCATTAAACTTATTTCACTTCCTTACCATGGTTTTGCTTAGTGCAACATGTGATGTTGTAGATCAGCCATCATCAACTTTCTTTGACCCCCTGCAGTTCTGCTTCTTTTTTTCTTTTACTTTTTTAATGGGGGTAAATTGAGAATGCATATTTCAGATTATATATGTGAAGCTATATTCAGTTTAAAAATTGATAATATTGTTGAAGCTACCTTTACTAAAAATTGAGAATATATGATTCTACAAATCTGATGGAGTAAACTGATAACACATATTTTAGATTATTTCTACCAAGCTATACGACAGTACTACCGATTTTGTAAAGATTTTTTCTAAAAAAATTTATTTTGTATTTAGAACAATTTATAAGGTTAATTTTGGATCTTGAAATTGTAGATATGTTTTACTTTAGTATTGGAATTAAGGAATTAAAAAGCACCATCGTGCCTGCAGGAAACATTCTTTCTTTTATTGCAGGTATGTCCTTTCTTTTATGGTCACTTTCTGTTTTAGCTACTATGATGCTACCTTTGTTGTGCCCACAGGGACTCTGGCTAATTGAAGAGGACCAGTGAATGGAAAAGGTGACACATTTCTAAGTTTCCTTGCAAATTTATTTTCATAGTGACACTGCATTTTATGTTTGCAACTTCTCAGTTATGGCTTTTGAATGGGAGATAATGGCCTGTAATTTGTGGTTGTATCATCTATAATATGTGGAAGACTCACATATACGATTCACTATGTATGCATCCCTTCCCCCAAGCTACCAAAATTAAAGATAAATGCCAAAACAAAGAGACTTTGGATTTGATTGTCTCTATATCTTTTATTTTTCTGTTTTGTGGAGTAATTATTCACTTATTACAGTGACTTTAGATGGATCAATAATATTATTCAACGGATATTCTAACTTCTACCATTTTATTTTCATTTGATGTTTCAGTCTTATGTGAGTGTTGTATGTTTTGCTGATGAAACTGGCCATCTTATTTAGTCTTTAGAGTGATGATAGTTTTTGCATGACATATATTTTGCACCTTTATGAAAGAAAAACAAAAGGAGACACACAGTGGACCTTGATTTTTCAGCTGAATTATCTAAAGTTAAATGAGAATTAGGCTGATTCCCTTATAAGTGTTAGCGTTGATTAATTTCCTGATCTGCAAATTATTAATTTGTGTTAAATATCATTTATGTATATATCTACAAAATTGATAACTTTTTTCTTTTAGTAACCAGGATATAGCCATGAGATTCTAAACTCACTTTCTTATTTGTGCTTCTTGCTTCTTATTGGTACTAAAAGAAAATGATCAATCGAACATAACTAAATTCATAAGAAGGAACTGTTATATTGTGTTTCTTTATTTTTTTTTCAATTTTCCATTGACTTAATTTTCAATTCCATATGTGTATTTTGTATATGAATTTGGCTTTTGATGTCTTTCTTATTTTCTTTCTTCCTTAGGAATCAAGGGACTGCTTTTGATTTTGGACAGCTAGAAGAGGCATTTATTTGTTCTGCCCAGGGGATCAGTTTCGTTACTGGTGAGCATTGATTTTATTTATCTATTTTTTTTTCATGTGAAATTTTGTTTGATTGCTGAACAAGATGTGAATACATGTTTATGTAGGAGCGTAATAAGGCATTGCAATGATTTACCCATTTAGATAAAGTTTGGGTGTTCCTTACAAAATTTTGATTATTCACCAAGATCAGCCTTTGTGACTTTTAACCATTTGGTTGAGACAAGAAACTAAGAACATATATGATGCAAGAGGAAAATGAAATAGAAAATTTCTAGAGCAAGTTTGACTAAACTGCCTTTCTCATTTAATGTTTGTTTGCAATTAATGGTTTGTTTGAAAGCTTTGCCTCTTGGATGGTAGTTTAGTCATGATTCTTATTAATCAATCTATTTTTTTTATTACTATTTGTGATTTAATGTTCTGATGACTTCTCATAAGCTGTCTTATGTGTGTTTAGTCATTGTTACAGCAAACCATATTTTACATTTTCATGTATTTTACTGTGTTAAACTGATTTATTATTCTGTTTGAGTGTTTTGTTTGATGAGCTAACTATATCTTTTGTTTTTTTTATTACCTTTAATTAGCTTTTATCAATTACATTTTGTTGGTTTTATTTTTATATCTTCCTTTTATAGAATTGGTTCACGATTTCTTATTATATTGTTCTAACTATTTCTGATTTACATTTTTATATTTGTATTAGTACTGTATTCTGATTATTTTTTTATTAGAATCATTCATAAGTTGTGTTATGAAGGAATTGAATTATATTATGATATAGAGTATTAGTTATGTTCCTATAATTAGAATTTTCAAAGTAATATATCAAATAATTAGTGTTTCAAGAAGTGCAATTGTGGTTAACTGGATTTATGTTTCTTACCTATTATTGCTATATTTATGTTCCAGAAAGTGCAAATTTTGAATTGATATATGCTTCTTATGTTTCTTATTCATTAATGTATACTTTAGATTTTCATATCATGAAGCTTCAACCGCCATTGTACTCATTAAGTTTTTCAAAGGTTATACCGGGGGTGTATATATATTTGTGGTTCTGATGTGTTTAAGCTAAAACATTGGTCTGTTATAACAATAATATGCAAATCAAATTGCTTAAGAATTTTTTTTTTTCACATTTTTGTAGTTAAAAATTTAATCATTCGATAAGAATAATTGTTCCATGAAATTAGTCATTTAAATCGTAACTGACAACCTTAGGTTCTTCCTAAGGATCATAGAGGTTCAAATATTATTGATTTTATATACTTAAATGAATAAACCTTGTGCAAATGAAAAGAGGAAGGCAGAGGTAAGTAAAAGGGGTGGAAAAACATCTTTAAAGCATAATTGTTGACCATGAAAATTTTAATTCACTTTGCTTTTATTTTCTAATTGAATGTTGTTCTTTTTTGCAGGAACATACTACGAGGGGTAGAAGCAAAATAGTTATGGTGTGAGAGTATGAGATGAAAAAAAAATTGTTTAACCCTTTAATTATTCAACATAATTGTTGACCGTCCAATTTTATTTTGTATGATCTGTGCGTAGCATGGGCTTTCGACTAGTGAAAAGCAAAAGAGCTTCATTTGCAAAGGCCATTCATTTTAGCTTATCAACGTGGCACCTCCATTAACCTACACACTTGCTCTCCTTGGAGTAGGCGGATAGCTATCACTGCTGTTGCTGTTACTGCCACTCTATACTTTCCCCAAAAATTTCATCTTTAGGGAAAGGAAAGTGAAGACCACATCTTTGACCACCGGGACCTCTGCAAAGTGACCGTCATTCTCCCCACCTTGCTCCCATCCAGACATCGTAAGCCCCTTTTTGCCTTTTTCTTCTCTCTCTTCGTGTCTTTGTCTTCTCTTCCCTTTCACCTCGCCACCACCCCTATGGAAACTCATTCAAGCACAGCAAATTCAACCAATTTCACTTCACCTAAACCCTAATAGATCCGATTGAATTGAAATTGGTTGGTGACTTGGAGCCAACAACAACGCAGAAAAAAGCTACTTCAATTGGGAAAAAGTGAGCGGTGACAACTATTCCAAGAATTCGAAGCTTGACAATGCCTCCATGCAAATGGATTCCTTTGCTGCTATAGTAACCACTCCAAAAACTTCTTTCTCAGTGTATACTTTTCTTTTTGTTATCATTATTATTATCTTTTTGAAAATGAACAAAGCTAGAAAGAGAATATCGAATCCTTAGGTTATTGTGTTGTTGACTTCACGCAACTATATGCTTTGCTAGCCTCACAGTAAAGTTATAAAACTATGAGATGCTATTGTTTTGATATGATCAAAGGTTGGTAAGTATCACAATAATCTCTGGGTTAATAAATATGCAATATCATAATATATAAGGTAGGCATAAAATTCACACATGCAAGAGGATAGCTCATCCCTCAAATGGAGAAGCTGGATTTTTTTAGGGAAGAACACCTATGTGAGTTAGGGTCCAGAAATTTGAAATTAATATGTTCTGGGGATTTTGTTGAATTATTATCTGATGATAAGATTCTTAGTACTTTGTTATGGTCCATTCCGAACCATGACTAATGCATAGGGAGCATGTTATCTAACAAGCCTTAAGACCTACTTTTCCAAAAAAAAAAGGGACAGAACTTCCTCTGTTTTTCTGATATTTCCCAAACATAAAACATGCAGAAATACATTCTTACAATATCCAATACCATAACACAACCAAAGTACTATAATTATATGTATATTTATAAGTCTCAAAATAAAATTTTTTAATTTCTCATAAACTTCATCATTTTAAGTTTAAGGCATAAGTTACCATAAAATCAATCCACAATGATTAAATTTAGGAAATATATATATATATATAGTAACATAATACATAGCCAAAACCTTTAAATACATATCAAAATAAGTTTTAAATTATAATTCATCCCTGATCCTGCCTTTGACAAAAAGGAGCACATTTATCATTAAGAATAAGGGACAACTCCCTTAAAAATGTGGCCCACGGATCAAGTGGGCTTACCAAAATAAGGGGATTCGAAAGCTACTAGACTTGAAGGGGATTGAACTTGGACTGGTACCTGAATATGAAAAAGAGGGAAGGTAACAGAGTGAGTTTGACAACTCAGTGAGTAGATAAAGCATTCATAGTCCACATGAGATAATAACAAAATTAAACCAATAATATTAGAAAGCTATATAAATAATATAGGAAATGAGACATATTCATAATTAAAATAAATAAATATGGGGAAGTGGCCTCGGATAGGAAATTCCATCAAGATCACACATTCGGGCAACCATTCCCTTATGTGATCCTGCCTTCCATACACGTGGACCTACACTCATCCATCATGTACCATTCTCATATGGTCAAGTAACACTTTAATCAGTCAAGGTGCAACTTGGCTAATACCACATGCCGTTAGTTGCAGTTTCTATCTCAGGCATTCTGAAAACAATTTATAAATTAACCAATCAATTTCATGTTTTAGTAACTTTTCCTATTATATTTATCCAAATACCAAATATAGGCATTGCTATAAGCATATTTCAATTCCAATCACTTTCCAGTCCATCTGTACAATTGGGATTCAACCCATAAATCAATTTTCAAATTCTAAAATTCATATATCCATCATATCCTAATCATTCTTCTTGAAATATTATGTAAAACATTTTATTTGTCTCATGTGGTCCTTAAAATATGTTTATTTTCAATTAGCAACAATAAATAAATTTTCTTAGACACTTAAATTGCATAAATTTGTAAACAGGAAACAATAAGGATTTAATAACGTTCATAAATAATATATAGATTAAGAAATTAACTATAGATACTAAATCTGCTCATAACAATGGTTCCCAAGGAACTGGAGAGCACTCCTCAAGCTAACAAGAATCCCTGACAAGGCCCAATTGCTCTACAACTCTAGGAACAGGAAAATAATAATATATGTGAGCTAACAATGCCACCAATTAATATACATGAGCTCTACATATCAAAACCCCCAATTTCTACACCCTAGGATTCCCAAATCCACCATTGATAACCATAGAGAGCTCAATAGCATCAATCGGGGAATCTTTGTACTTACCCATTGCATCAAGAGAAAGGAAAGAGAGAGGGAACACCCCAAGTCTCACTGTTTTAGCGAGTTCCCTTCCTAGAGTGAAAGATAATCATGAACGGATGAGAGAAAGGGGGAGGGAGAGAGACGAAGTTGCAGGGTCACTGGCAGCATGGTCGCAGTGTGGTGGGGCAACATGTCCTATGCATGCAAGTGAGAGAGAGAACCGAGAGATGGAGAGGAAGAAAAGAGAGAAGAAGAAGAAGAAGAAGAAAGAAAGAGGGGGTCTAATTAGGAGAAGAAGAAAATAAGAAAGAAGAAAGGAAGGAAAAAATAAAAGAACGAGAGAGGGAAGTCCACGTAAAAGAAAAAGGGAAGAGAAATGCAAAAGTGAGTTCCACCCGCTAATATTGTATCAACAAAGAAAATGTGTGTGTATATATATATATATATATATATATATATATATATATATATATATATATATATATATATATATATATATATATGACTTAATCTATATCAAGCAAATGTCTCATTTATTTTATTTTCCATACTGGCAGTATTTTAAAGACACAAAGACAATTTTTTTTTTTTGGGTTATCACACATTTGATGTTGCATAAATCTTTTAAAGATCATTTTGAGCATTTCTTATCTTTTACCTCTTATTGTCACAATCCACAAAGCCTTGGTTATATTATAGCTCTTTTAGGAGTGTGAATTGAGTATAATAGATAGTGAATTGGTAGCTTCATTGAACTCTGCATAATCTCTGTGGCAACTGGAACTTTGTAGTCATGGCGTATTCGCAGCAGCTCATGTACTCTTTACGTGTCCTGGTTTGATGAAGTCCAATATTGTTGAGTTTGTCACACAATCAAGGACTGTAGCTACTAAAAGGGTTTTGGAAAATGGCATTGGTGAGGCCTTAAATTCTCAGAAAAGTGAGGGAATGCAGTGTTCCTTCATCGAATTGGATTTTCCTTTTGTTCCAGTTGTTGACTACCTTGTGAATACTTCACAGATTTCTCAAGAATTGGGTCATGCTTCGTAATAATTGATATTAAAAGGACAACCGCAAAAGATGATCTCTTGGATTCTTGGTTGAATCCAATGTTATTGAGTTTGTAAACCATGTTTGATCAAAAGAAAAATGATTATTAGTATCATTATTATTTGACTTATACTCGAATCATGATTTGAGAGTTAAAAACAATGTTAAAACATATCTTAATCATGATTCTGACAAAAATATTGTTTGTAGATGAAACTTAGTTTTCACACTCCAAACATGCAATGGTGTACCTATGTTGAAATGCACACCAAACGTGCAATATGCCTATCTTGCCAGTAATGACGACATGTTTTAGAATTTATTAGCAATTTATATTAGTTTCATAGATATCATCCAAGTATATCGTATGCAAACTGACACCTAGAGGTAGATTTCTTCTTCCAATGAGAACAAGATTTTTGCACACAATTTTTGCTTGCTGTATATGGGTTTGTTTTTTGGTGTTGGGTTTTTATCTATTATGGAAGAAGAATTTTGTTCCAAAAGATAATTTATTTGTCTCTAATATGAGTTGTTAATGGACGTAGAATTTTGTACCAAAAGATAATTTATTTGTCTCTAATATGAGTTATTATTCTCATTATGTAGTTATTAACTATTATCAATTTCGTGTGATACACGAGACACGCAGATAAAGCAATTTAGCTTATATATATACATTTATCTTATTTAATTTTGATTAAATATCTAATTAAACATTTTCTAATTTTGCAAACCATGGAGATCGCTAATATTTTGGGCAAATTAAAATAAACTTGAATTCATTACAGGTTCATGTATGTAATTTTTGTTTTTTTGGGTACAACATGTATGTAATGTTGTTATTATGATAACTCTTACTTCAATCTTTTATTTTTTTCACCTTGCATCTAATCTAATTAACCCACGGGTTGTTGTACTAGGAGTTTGTGTTAAAACCATGGAGTTATTGAGATAATCATGTCAAAGTTTTTTTTAATACTATAGTTAGTGCCTTTAAAAAATATGATCATAAATCGTTAAGTAGTGCCATTTTGTATGATCCGTGCTACGCATGGGTTTCTGACTAGTGGTTAACAGATGAGCACTGCAAAGGGCATGGAGTCCACCTTTCCTGCCACTCCTCTTTCTTTTTTTCTTTTTCTACCTTTTTTCTAAATTTTTTTTACTAAAAATAATGTAAAAATTATAGCCTAAAGTTGATAATGAGCATCATTCATACACTATAAAAATATGTCAATTTTTGGGTTTTCTATTTTATGGGCTGAATAAAATCAAACGTTCACGTGCATACAAGCATAATCAAATATACTTCACAAATCTTGTGGAAAGAAACAGCACAAATTTACCGCAACATAGATCCTAAGGAAATAGAACTATTTTCAATGGCTAAATAACTTGAAAATCAAAACCTTCGTGTGTCGGGTTCGACTTTTATTTGTAGCCTATATATATAACTAGTGGAAGTAACACACATGATGCAACTCGCGGGAACCTCTTGGTGAAATCTAGTCCAAGCATGCACACCGAGGACCTGCAAATTATGTACATAGTGAATGCAACTTGCAAGGGTAAGTAAGGATTGTTAATTTTCAATATCGACAAAATATTACCATTTAAAACTCAAACAAACTTGGATTTCAAGAATTGCAAATGGAAAAGAAATTATAGGTGCTTTTTTGGCTGCTTCTACAGGGAATCCATTTTCGTCCTACTAAATTTTTTTTTAGGTACATGCTTCCATCTGATTTTTTTTGGAAGTTTTCAGAAATATTATAGCTTTATATAAATGTTTTGTTATAACATAACTAAACCAATTATCCAACATGCTGAATTGATGTTACAGAATGGGTTAAGGGCCGTCAACGAGGTTATAGAAATAGATCAACCACAATTGAAATAGGAGTTAACAAATTTTGTATAATATTTTTCCAACATAATCTCAATCTGTTTCTGTATTTTTATTAAAAAAAATTCAACTATGACCCTTTAAGTAAAAGATAAATACTCAATTGAAAACTCAACAAAAATTTGTTTCTTTACTTACTAGTTTTTGCTGTAGAATTTTCCAAGATTCAAGTAAACAACATTCATCTTCTGGAGCACCATGTCATATAGTAGGTTAAGAAATCTGAAATATGCATGTCTGCATCTCTTATTGAAGAAAATGACACCCAATACTCCCCAAAATCCTGTGGCAAATCCAATTCCCAGACCCATAAAGAACCATGAATGTACTTCAGATTCTTCATCATCCCTATCTTTTTCCATTGGGTTCATGTTGTTTGCTTTTCCGCCTTGTGTGCAGCTTTTTGTGAGTGGAGATCCACAGAGTTCAGGATTTCCCATGTAACTGAGGTTTGTGAAACCTTGCAGTTGAGTCCCCAATGGGATTTCGCCCATGAAATTATTGAATGAGAGGTTTAGGACTTCAAGAAAAGACATGCCAGACATGGATTCAGGTATTTGTCCTGAGAGTCGATTGCATGAGAAATCAAGGGATTCTAGTTGTCTTAAGTTGCCAATCTCTTGGGGTATGATTCCCACCAAGTGATTGTGGGACAGATTCAAAGATTGCAATCTAGTGACCATAAATAGCTCTAATGGCACTGCCCCTGACAAGCTGTTACTTGAAAGGTCTATAGCATACATAGACTTGTCATATTGTAATTCCCTGCCTTTTGTATGCAACATAAGATCAAAACCAAACCCTCTTGATTGGTTTAGTACATTAATGTTAATGTAAATGTAGAACTTATCAAGTGAAGCATATTCAGAAATCATGCTTGTCAAATTGTGCAAACAATTGGGTATTGATCCCGACAATCTATTATTTGCAAGATCGAGTACCTTGAGAGAATGAAGTTGGCATATTGCAGTGGAGATATTACCGCTGAACTCATTGGAACTCAATTGGAGTGCTTTTACATTCGGGCCCATCCAGCTTGGTAAAGCTCCAGAAAACTTATTGTCAGCCAGATTAAGGATCCATAATTTTTTGCAATTTCGCAGTGAGAGAGGTATTTCTCCTGATAATTTATTGCTGCTTAGATCCAATATGATTATATTGGACAAGGAGCCAATTGAGTGAGGAATTTTCCCTGTCAGGTTATTGCCCCCCAAGCCAACAAAAAGCAATGATTTCCAATGCACCCAACAATTTGGAATTTCTCCCGATAAATTATTACTAAAAATCTGTAAAAACTCTAAATTATTTTTTCCCTTCATCTTGTGACATAAGAGAGGAGAAATAGATCCAGATAAAGAGTTCCCACTTAATTCAAGAATAGTTACATTCGGTGATACTTGAGGCACACCACCTCTCAAATTATTATGGATCAACCATACAATTTTGGAGTTTAGCAGCACATTTGACATGTCTGCATCGACCGAGTTGTTTGTTAAAGAGAAAAACTCAAGTTGAGCTGCAAACTTCCAAAACTTGTCAAGAAGTTCAAATGAAACTCTCGAGTGCGCAATGGTCAGAGATTCGAGAGAGCTTTGTGTATATAGCCATGAAGGAAGCTTGGGAACCACATATTCAAACCAAATAACTTGAAGTTGAAAGGGAGGGATCCATTCATGACCAAAGTCAAAGATCAAGGCTGGTGAGCCTAAGGTTAAAGACATCAAATTCTCGAGCGAGTGAAAATTCTTTTTAGTGATATTTCCTGTCAAGAAATTGTCAACAACTTGAAAGACCTCCAAGTTGTGGAGTTTCCCTAGACTTGTCGGAAGATTTCCACTCAAATTATTTGAACTGAGGTCCAATGTATTCAAGGATGATAGATTTCCTAAACTTGTGGGAATTGGACCCGAAAATAAATTCTCAGCAAGATCAAGTTCATATAGTTGTTCAAGTTGGCCTAACCAATCTGGAATGGGTCCGTCCAGATTATTTTCCCTCAAAAACAGTGACTTAATGCTAAGAAAGTTTGGCAATGTTTTAGGTAGTTGGCCATGTATGTGATTATGGGCAAGGAGAATAACAGAGATGCCACGACTAAGATTGAATATCCAGTTAGGCAACTCGGATATAAAATCATTGTCCTGGAGATCTAAAACATCAAGTGAAGTAAAATTAGCATACTGAAGGGATGGATAGATGTTTCGAAGTTTACAACTCACCAAGTGTAGCTCTGAAAGGGAAGGAAGCATGGTCACTGACTGAAGCCAATCAGTTTCCTTATGAAGATCAATACCACGGAGGTTAAGATATTGCAAGGAGAAAAGGCGAGGAATCCAACTGAGATTATCAATGACCAGATCATAATTTAATGATAAATCAAGATAATGAAGGTTGGAGGAGTTCCCACAATGATGGGGAGGCGTACCCCTTGACAATTCATTACATGTTGTGTTAAACATATTAAATTGGAGGGCCTTGAAGTCATTGTTGCTCAGATCCAGGTAGCTTAAAAATTCAAGATTTAACAAAGATAGATGGAGTTCACCTGTTAGGCAGTGTGATTTGTCAACATCACCATAAGCAGGGGGAATTGCATGACAAGGGAGACTAAGCTCTGTAACTCTGCCTGTGGTGTTGTCACAATGAACTCCTGTCCACTGGCAACAGTCATTTTGAGGGGACCATGAGGAGAGTAAGCCAGAAGGGTCTGTAACTCCTTCCTTAAAGTTTAGCAGCGCGCTCATGTCCTCTTTGTTGCAATGAATCTTCGTGTTGCATGTGACTGAGTTTAACATGATTGTAGTACATAGCAATAACCAAATCAAAACGATCGAAGTATAGCAGCGAAAAGCAGCCATATTGATTGCGCAAGAAGATACTTTTGGTGATATATGGGAAAAGCAGCCCGCTAGAAGAATTTATAAGGTGGGAGCAAAGGCATTATGGGAAATTCACTGATCTTCTTGTATATGGTGCGAGCATGGGCACAGGGCTCATATTTACATCTTAGTATCTTACTAATGATAATATTTGAGATTAATTTTAAGGTATTATTAGTCTCAAATTTTTTATACCATCAATTAAAATATATATCATTATATATGCAGATTTTAAAATAATTATTATTAAAATGAAACACATTTAATAAAAACATGTTTAAATAATTGTAAAAATGATTTACAATATGGGTATATCAAAACGATAAATAATTAATGATATTTTAGTTGCCTTATTCGTGTATTAAACAATTTCTTTAAATTATATATATATATATATATATATATATATCAATATTAATGTTTTATTTCTTGAATAAATATATAGTATATAATTGAATTAGTTTTTTACTCTTAAGAAAATTAGGCCGTTAACAAATTTCAAAGAGGAATTTTTGGCTAAATGTTTTTTCGATACGAAATGAATTAGCATCCAAACATAGGTCCATCAAATAAGGTATAACAGAGAGACTCAAATATAAAATTTAATAATTACATAAAAATAATATTTAAAAGTATTGTTTTAACTTTATATGTATAATTTAAATTTTAAAAGTCATTATATTTATCTTAGCATGTTAAGTTGATTTCTTTGGAGATAAAAAATATATTTTAAATTAATTTTATTATATTTTGATAATTCTTTTTTAAGACAACATGTTGCTCTTAATTATCATGTTACCATAAATGTTTATAAAATCAATTAAATATAAAAGTTTTCTTAGCTTTTAATATCTCTTTTTTTCCAATGACTAGTGTATTAACTCGCAATGCACGAAAATGTTAATTAGATTTGATGTAAAATAGATGATATAATTGGAGTAATAATTTTTATAATAATATGTTATATAAATGCATCATAATAATGTAATACAATCAAGTTATGTTTTATTTTCCTTGAGTATATTAGTTACAGCATGAGCACAGAAAAAAAAAGGCATGGAAAAATATTAGTTACAACATGAATCCAAATTAAACTGTTTGTAGGCTTAAATCTATGAAACAATATTGGCTCAAAAACAACTACATGCTAGCAAAACGTGGGGAAGAACCAAAATCTGTTGAGAATACATGATCGTTAAGCTTAGATCCTCATTGATTGTGCAAGCCTGCATTTCATATTTATGACTAAAACATGGCAATGTTGTCATTTTATTATTATTCATAATTGTATTTGGTCCTTCCTAGTACAAATGCTGAAAATTGGATTGCAAAAGCTGAAGTCTAGATCATTGAATCTTTCTTGTATCAAAAGGAGATAAACCAAAGGGAGATAATTTCAAAGTGAATCATTTCCTTGGACAAAATTAATTCCCTTTCATAATGGTTTGTTCCTTCATAGATCATTGTACGATTGTGTTTATTTCAGACTTTTCAAATTCTATTCACATCAAGGAAATGTGTATGTCATTTTGAAATGAAATTTTATTCTGATAAACTATGTGACAATAATTATTATAAAATGAAACACATTTAATAAAAACATGTCTAAATAATTGTAAAATTGATTTACGCTGAGGGTATATCAAAACGATAAATTAATGATATTTTAGTTACCTTATTCGTGTATTAAACAATTTGTTTAAATTAAATATCTATCAATATTAATGTTTTATTTCTTGAATAAATATATAGTATATAATTGAATTAGTTTTTAACTCTTAAGAATGTTAGGTCGTAAACAAATTTCAAAGAGAATTTTTTGGCTAAATGTTTTTTCGATTCAAAATGAATTATCGTCCAAAACATATGTCCATAACAGAGAGACTTAAATATAAAGTTTAATAATTACGTAAAAATAATATTTAAAAGTATTGTTTTTAGATGTGTCAAAATGGACTGGCCCACCCTACCAAAAGCCTATAAAAAATGAGGTGGGGTGGGCTAGGTAGCCAAGATAAAATGAACTATAACAGTCAACCTAGTCAATTCTCGCTAATTTATCTTAGCATGTTAAGTTGATTTCTTTGGAGATAAAAAATATATTTTAAATTAATTTTATTATATTTTGATAATTCTTTTTTAAGACAACATGTTGCTCTTAATTATCATGTTACCATAAATGTTTATAAAATCAATTAAATATAAAAGTTTTCTTAGCTTTTAATATCTCTTTTTTTCCAATGACTAGTGTATTAACCCGTGCAATGCACAAAAATGTTAATTAGATTTGATGTAAAATAGATGATATAATTGGAGTAATAATTTTTATAATAATATGTTATATAAATGCATCATAATAATGTAATACAATCAAGTTATGTTTTATTTTCCTTGAGTATATTAGTTACAGCATGAGCACAGAAAAAAAAAGGCATGAAAAAAAAATATTAGTTACAACATGAATCCAAATTAAACTGTTTGTAGGCTTAAATCTATGAAACAATATTGGCTCAAAAACAACTACATGCTAGCAAAACGTGGGGAAGAACCAAAATCTGTTGAGAATACATGATCGTTAAGCTTAGATCCTCATTGATTGTGCAAGCCTGCATTTCATATTTATGACTAAAACATGGCAATGTTGTCATTTTATTATTATTCATAATTGTATTTGGTCCTTCCTAGTACAAATGCTGAAAATTGGATTGCAAAAGCTGAAGTCTAGATCATTGAATCTTTCTTGTATCAAAAGGAGATAAACCAAAGGGAGATAATTTCAAAGTGAATCATTTCCTTGGACAAAATTAATTCCCTTTCATAATGGTTTGTTCCTTCATAGATCATTGTACGATTGTGTTTATTTCAGACTTTTCAAATTCTATTCACATCAAGGAAATGTGTATGTCATTTTGAAATGAAATTTTATTCTGATAAACTATGTGACAATAATTATTATAAAATGAAACACATTTAATAAAAACATGTCTAAATAATTGTAAAATTGATTTACGCTGAGGGTATATCAAAACGATAAATTAATGATATTTTAGTTACCTTATTCGTGTATTAAACAATTTGTTTAAATTAAATATCTATCAATATTAATGTTTTATTTCTTGAATAAATATATAGTATATAATTGAATTAGTTTTTAACTCTTAAGAATGTTAGGTCGTAAACAAATTTCAAAGAGAATTTTTGGCTAAATGTTTTTCGATTCAAAATGAATTATCGTCCAAAACATATGTCCATAACAGAGAGACTTAAATATAAAGTTTAATAATTACGTAAAAATAATATTTAAAAGTATTGTTTTTAGATGTGTCAAAATGGACTGGCCCACCCTACCAAAAGCCTATAAAAAATGAGGTGGGGTGGGCTAGGTAGCCAAGATAAAATGAACTATAACAGTCAACCTAGTCAATTCTCGCTAATTTATCTTAGCATGTTAAGTTGATTTCTTTGGAGATAAAAAATATATTTTAAATTAATTTTATTATATTTTGATAATTCTTTTTTAAGACAACATGTTGCTCTTAATTATCATGTTACCATAAATGTTTATAAAATCAATTAAATATAAAAGTTTTCTTAGCTTTTAATATCTCTTTTTTTCCAATGACTAGTGTATTAACCCGTGCAATGCACAAAAATGTTAATTAGATTTGATGTAAAATAGATGATATAATTGGAGTAATAATTTTTATAATAATATGTTATATAAATGCATCATAATAATGTAATACAATCAAGTTATGTTTTGTTTTCCTTGAGTATATTAGTTACAGCATGAGCAAAGAAAAAAAAAGGCATGGAAAAATATTAGTTACAACATGAATCCAAATTAAATTGTTAGTAGGCTTAAATCTATGAAACAATGTTGGCTCAAAAACAACTACATGCTAGCAAAACGTGGGGAAGAACCAAAATCTGTTGAGAATACATGATCGTTAAGCTTAGATCCTCATTGATTGTGCAAGCCTGCATTTCATATTTATGACTAAAACATGGCAATGTTGTCATTTTATTATTATTCATAATTGTATTTGGTCCTTCCTAGTACAAATGCTGAAAATTGGATTGCAAAAGCTGAAGTCTAGATCATTGAATCTTTCTTGTATCAAAAGGAGATAAACCAAAGGGAGATAATTTCAAAGTGAATCATTTCCTTGGACAAAATTAATTCCCTTTCATAATGGTTTGTTCCTTCATAGATCATTGTACGATTGTGTTTATTTCAGACTTTTCAAATTCTATTCACATCAAGGAAATGTGTATGTCATTTTGAAATGAAATTTTATTCTGATAAACTATGTGACAATAATTATTATAAAATGAAACACATTTAATAAAAACATGTCTAAATAATTGTAAAATTGATTTACGCTGAGGGTATATCAAAACGATAAATTAATGATATTTTAGTTACCTTATTCGTGTATTAAACAATTTGTTTAAATTAAATATCTATCAATATTAATGTTTTATTTCTTGAATAAATATATAGTATATAATTGAATTAGTTTTTAACTCTTAAGAATGTTAGGTCGTAAACAAATTTCAAAGAGAATTTTTGGCTAAATGTTTTTTCGATTCAAAATGAATTATCGTCCAAAACATATGTCCATAACAGAGAGACTTAAATATAAAGTTTAATAATTACGTAAAAATAATATTTAAAAGTATTGTTTTTAGATGTGTCAAAATGGACTGGCCCACCCTACCAAAAGCCTATAAAAAATGAGGTGGGGTGGGCTAGGTAGCCAAGATAAAATGAACTATAACAGTCAACCTAGTCAATTCTCGCTAATTTATCTTAGCATGTTAAGTTGATTTCTTTGGAGATAAAAAATATATTTTAAATTAATTTTATTATATTTTGATAATTCTTTTTTAAGACAACATGTTGCTCTTAATTATCATGTTACCATAAATGTTTATAAAATCAATTAAATATAAAAGTTTTCTTAGCTTTTAATATCTCTTTTTTTCCAATGACTAGTGTATTAACCAATGTTGATTAGATTTAATCTAAAATAGATTATATAATTGGAGTAATAATTTTTATAATAATATGTTATATAAATGCATCATAATAATGTAATACAATCAAGTTATGTTTTATTTTCCTTGAGTATATTAGTTACAGCATGAGCACAGAAAAAAAAAGGCAAGGAAAAATATTAGTTACAACATGAATCCAAATTAAACTGTTTGTAGGCTTAAATCTATGAAACAATATTGGCTCAAAAACAACTACATGCTAGCAAAACGTGGGGAAGAACCAAAATCTGTTGAGAATACATGATCGTTAAGCTTAGATCCTCATTGATTGTGCAAGCCTGCATTTCATATTTATGACTAAAACATGGCAATGTTGTCATTTTATTATTATTCATAATTGTATTTGGTCCTTCCTAGTACAAATGCTGAAAATTGGATTGCAAAAGCTGAAGTCTAGATCATTGAATCTTTCTTGTATCAAAAGGAGATAAACCAAAGGGAGATAATTTCAAAGTGAATCATTTCCTTGGACAAAATTAATTCCCTTTCATAATGGTTTGTTCCTTCATAGATCATTGTACGATTGTGTTTATTTCAGACTTTTCAAATTCTATTCACATCAAGGAAATGTGTATGTCATTTTGAAATGAAATTTTATTCTGATAAACTATGTGACAATAATTATTATAAAATGAAACACATTTAATAAAAACATGTCTAAATAATTGTAAAATTGATTTACGCTGAGGGTATATCAAAACGATAAATTAATGATATTTTAGTTACCTTATTCGTGTATTAAACAATTTGTTTAAATTAAATATCTATCAATATTAATGTTTTATTTCTTGAATAAATATATAGTATATAATTGAATTAGTTTTTAACTCTTAAGAATGTTAGGTCGTAAACAAATTTCAAAGAGAATTTTTTGGCTAAATGTTTTTTCGATTCAAAATGAATTATCGTCCAAAACATATGTCCATAACAGAGAGACTTAAATATAAAGTTTAATAATTACGTAAAAATAATATTTAAAAGTATTGTTTTTAGATGTGTCAAAATGGACTGGCCCACCCTACCAAAAGCCTATAAAAAATGAGGTGGGGTGGGCTAGGTAGCCAAGATAAAATGAACTATAACAGTCAACCTAGTCAATTCTCGCTAGCCTGCCAAAATATAAAAAAAAATTTTAAAATATTTTTTTAATATTTTGATGAATTTTTTTAGAAAAAGTTTTAAAAAAATATTTTTTATTTATATATATTCAACTTTTTAAGATTCAAAACAACTATACTCTTTTTGGTGAGATCGGGTGATTTATAGGTGTAAGAAGATTATAATCCCATCTGCAAGAACCCTAAGGGCTTATTTGGTTTGAATTTCTAATTTTCAGTTTTACAGTTTTCCAAATTTTGAGAAGGAAATACTGACAATTTTGAATATGAGTTTATTTGGTTTTAATTTTCAGTTTTTCCATTTTCAGGAATTTGTGAAGGAAAATACTAAAAACTGGACTTGAAAATTGAAAACTAGAATTTGTTTTCAATATTTTCAGAATTTCCTTTACAAAATCTAGAAAATTGAAAAACTGAAAAGTCAGATCAAACAAATTCATACAAATTTCAGTTTTCAATTTTCATTTTCAGTTTTCAATGTTCCTTCACAAAATACTGAAATTTGAAAAACTGAAAATGAAAATTGAAAACTGAAACCAAACAGGTCCTAAGCAATCCAATTTGAAATTTTGGTTTTTCTTTTCACATACTAATTTTAGAATTGGTTGAGGGGTTTTTATTAGTATTGTTATCTTGATCAATTCAACATATAGATTAGATGAAAATATTGCACCTTGAGAGAGAATTTTGAGTGAAATTTGAGAAAATCATATGGTTTCTTTCTGACAACTTTTTTTTTTTTTTGGCTCTGCTATAAAAAAAAAAAATTCAAATTATTCCATAAACTGGTAGCGGAGGAGGACCAATCTCTCGCACTTTACCGGACAAGCTTCCCTAGCTGTTAAGAAAAACTGTTTCTTTTTTTTTTAATTATTTTATTTTGGTACACGAACTTGAACTTCCCTGTTTCCGTGTTATTGCGCCGCTGCCAGTTGTTTGTCTCAAAGCCATTCCGGGCCCTGGCGGCGGTCCAAGCCTGTTTTGCGCTAGCCACCCTTGCTTATAGATTAATTAGAGACCTCCGAGCGGGGAAAAAAAAAAAATAGAGAACAATACTTTTATAAATGAAAATGAAATGCATGTATATTAAAATTTAATAAATAAAAACGTAATAATTAATATCATAGTGACATAGCTCAAAATTTAAAATTGTAAATTCGTAAGAACTAACACTAAAAGAAAAAAAAAAAATGAAGTTAGATTATAAGAATGAACTGTTCAGAAATCTTGAAATTGTTACAAACAGTACGATTCATAATTTATATGACAGTAAAGAATTAGTTTAGTTATTCTTCCAGATTAACTCAATCTCTTCGCTCCTCGCTTTTCACAAAAGTTATGGGTTTTGTCATGCACCAACTAAATTTTGGGGGGTAATGCAACTATGTTAATTAGTAGTGAAAATGAGGCTATTTAAATCCTAGAAAACAGAAATTTCTGTTTGACCTCATGCGAAGCCCGTTTTATTAATTTAATTAAATTGGTGTTCTCGATCAATTGGAGAAGTTGCAACCAACCTATGATTATTTGACTTCAAAACTGAAGATCTGAAGTTAAAATGTGTGCCTTTGTCATTACATAGTAGAGCTATTTTAGCATTTCTATATTTTTCCCCACACACATCGCAGAATTACAGAAACTAGCATTCTTTTGTCGACTAATTGCATCCTGTACTGCAATGTTATTAACATTTCCACACATATAGCTAGAAAGAACTATGATTTTACCATGCTTAAATGAACTTTTGGAACATCAAATTACAATGCAATGAATTTTTCTTTTTTTCTTTTTTTGACAGGTCTCATCAGCAGTAAAATCAATATCAAAGACAACGTAACTGCACTATCACTAGGAGGTGGAGATTTAGTGAAGTTTTCATAGTTTTCTTGTGGGCTTCCAAATTTCTCCATCACTTTTTCTTGGTTTTCAATCTTAAACACAATGAAACGAGGTTCCCTTTGCTTTTAACTCAAAAAAACTTCATCATTCCTTGACTTTTAACTCAAAAAAACTTCACCATTCCTTGATTTGTTAATTGTTCATAGACTAGTTAAAGCTGTATCTGTGGAGTATTAATGCTCAAAAATATATTAGGTGCATAATAAATAGATCTTAAATGCAGTTGCTTTCCATTCCATAACCCCTTCAAAAATGTGGGGCCGACTTAGTGTGGGAAGATGAACTTCTGAAAGCATATAGTACCCTGATTCTTGAAGGGACCAAGCATATATGTGATGAAACTTGTTATGCACACCGATGACCTGCAAATTATGTACGTATGATACCTTCACAGTAATTTCTTTCTCGCTTCTCCGTATCTACTACAAATAATTAACTTGTAAAGTCAATAGTCACTTCCACTCTTTCATCAAAGGAGACTTAGCCATATATTGTAAGTCAGCAGTCATCTTCTGCCACCAGAGACTTCCCAATTTTTCTATCTAGGTTCCAGTCTCCACACCTGAAGGCTTCAAGTTAAGTATGTTTGAACGTATTAACGTAAGAATGATTTTTGTTTGGTACTTTTTAGACGTAAAAATAGTTTTAACATGGCGTGTTATGTTTAGATTATATAAAACTAATTATTTATGTATGATAAATTACTAAAAATGGTATATAATTTTATAATAGGTAAATAGCACAAACTATTCTTGAGGTTTGACGAAATTGTACTATGCCCCGTTCTTTCTAAAAACTTGCACTTCACTCTATTAAATTTAAATAACTAATTAAAATTATTATTTTAATACAATTTTCATTTTAATATAATATATGATGAAATATACAAGTAAGAAATGTTAAAATATTTAAAAGAATTAGAGTATTGCATATTTTTTATTTTTATATTTGATGTAATGAATAAATAATTATTAAAAATTAAAGTGAATAATAAATTACATCAATATAAATTATAATTTTAAATAATGAAAGTCAATAAATATTTATAATAACTTCAACTACAAAATAAATCTTTATATGATAAAATTTATTTTGAAATTTATAAAAATATAATTAACAATGTTTTTCTATTATATTGTTAATTTTTTGCTAAATATTAACTTAAGATTATAATTACTTCTAATAGTGAGAAATAATTGTATTTGATATGATGTAATGTCATGCACGTACAATGTTACATCAAATATTGTATATATAGTAAAAAAATTTATTAGGCCTAATATAATCAAACCTTATGCTATTAAGCTTTTTTTCCTATCAGATCTTATTTTGTACATTGTTTGATATGACATTATAGATAATTTGATGCTTCATATTATTAGACTTAATAGTATATAAAGTCTAATAATATTAGATTTGTTAAAATTTTAATAAATATACAGTATTTGATTTACTATTACAAATAATTCTAACCTTAAGCAAAAAAAAAAATCATAATAAAATAAAATTTTTTTCATTATTTACTTAATTAGTTCACAAATTTTTTTAAAAATATTATTATTTAAATATTTATTATTTAAAATTGTAACTATGTCAATGTAATTTATTATTTATTTTAATTCTTACCAATTACTTATTTGTTTAATATAATATAAAGATATAAAAATATACTTCTTTTAAATATTATAATATTTTTATTTATTTTTTCCTCATATACTTTATAAAAAATTATATTAAAATAATAATTTTTATGAGCTATTTAATTTTAATGCAAATGGAGTGCAATTTTAGAGCAAGAATGGGGTGGGAGCGCAATTCTGTGAAGCCTTAAGAATGTTTTGTGTTATTTACCCTTTTATAATATTTGATAATCAAAGTTATTTTGGTAAAAACATTAAAATTTTAATTAAAGTCATCAATTTTGCTTATAATCAATCCAACATTTTCACCTAAACATTTAATTTTATTTCAAAAGAACTTTTATTGTACAAAAAAATATTTTCTTGTATTTCTAATGATACATTTAATAATATAAAAAAATATTACAAATTTCCTTAGGAGTCAATGTGGACTTAGGCTATGTTTGACTAAGAAGTAAAAAATGGGGTGAAATTTTTTTTATCAATGAGCTTTGTGTGAAAATTTTATATGGAGTTTATCCATGAAAAATTTTATATTACTTTCAAACCAAACATATGGGTAAGAATTAACAAATTCATTATTTGGTCAAAGAACTTATTATTTAACTCTTGCAATTGCTTATCTTTGGTTAAAAAAATGATATTTTCTCTGATACCATGCTAAATTTTAATGTGATCATTTTGGTTTTTAGTTCATTTGAATTGAAAAAAAAAATAAGCTAATGAACTTTAAAATTGAAAAGGTATATTTATATAAAATAATATCATTTAATTACCAAAAAAATATCATTTATGTAGAATAAGATGTTCAAACTTAAGTCTTTATTAGCCAAAACTTTAAATATATAATTATGCGTATAAGTTAATCTTTTTTTAAAAAAATTGGGGTGTCAACAAACAATTTCATATGAATGCAATAGCTAAATATGAAACACTGCACAGTAACAAGGACAAGAAATTATTAAGATGAAAATGAGTAAATTGTTTTTTTTTAATGATTTGCATGTATTTATTATCATTGTGCTATGTAAATGAATAGATCTAGTTCTATCATATATATTTATTTTAGTATTAATTGCCATATTGCAACTCTATTTAATTTACACTAAATTCCCTGAACCCGACATAAACTCCTAAAGCATAGTATCTGATGAATTACCATCCTTATTCATTGTAGGACCAGGCAATGCAATCATCAATTCATCATTTTAGCTTAATGAAAATTATGTGATCAAACTTGTTCAGCTTTGCTGAAGAATACTGTTACCTTCATGGAGGGGCTAAGTTGTTGATTCTCACTTTCCTTGTCACTTCTCAGTATTTGCCAGTAATTATTGTCAAGACTTGGTTATTGTGAACATCAAGACTATTGTGAAGCCAGCTGTCGTCTTCAGTCAGCAAAGAAGACCCAAATTACATGCTCCAGTTTTCACACTTGAAGACTTGAACTTAGGTAGAGACGACCCTGAAATTAAAACATACGTCCAAATTGACTCGTTTCATTCATGAATTATAGGTAAGTGGCATCAGAGATCTGTGTGCAAGTGCAAGTGAAAAGATCAATGAAACATAGGGTGCGTTGTGATTTACTTTGAAAAGGAATCCTGGGAGAGGATATTACCATTCCATTTTGACTATTACCACTTTCACTCAACTTGTTTTATACGTAGTTGTCCTGAAATACCCTTTCCTCTTCATAATTAGTAAACTAGTTATATATTATTATTTTCAAAATTATTATTACAAATATTTTTTAAGAAGTTATGTTAATATTTTATTATTTGTGCTTCTATATATCTTTTCATTTTGGAAAAAAAAATTATCACACAAAAAATATTTTTCCAGTTTGCAAAAATAAATAAAAAAACTGGTAAGGGGTAATTGTGTTTAATTTTTTTTCCCTGGTAATATACTACATGAAAGTCTCCAACTCTTCAAAAACCGAAGAGGAGCGGTTTTAGTTTATTGTTTTTCTTTTAAAAAAATCTATTAAATGACATATAAATTGTAAATATTTTAATTAATTCAATTGTTTCTTCAAGCATATACTGTGGTGTGCAAGAAGTTGGAGAAAAAGGTTTGAGTATGACGGTCTTCCTATAATTCATCTTCCTATAATTCATGTGAACAAAACTTAGACACGTTTTATGAGTTAGTTCAGTTCAATGGAACATAAGCTTATATGTAATTTCTCTTATTTTTGCACATGTGACAATTAATCTCATATATGATTGAAACCTTAACAATACTCTACCTTATAACTTATTATATAAACCACTAACTTAGTGTATTATGTTACCTTAATTTTTAATAAAGAAAATGATAGATTAAAAATTTTTTAATAATGAGAGAACTAGCATAATATTTTTATTTAATATTATATAAAATCTATTTTTTGTATTAAAAAAATGTTAGAAGCACATTTTTCATGGAAAAATCTAATTTACCTACTTGTTATGTTAATTAGTGGAAAATGTGTTTTCCGCAAAATAATAGAAGGACATTTTTTGTGTAATTTTTTTTCAAAATGAAAAAAATAGAAGCACAAATAATAAAATATTAACATAATTTCTTCAAAAATATTTATAATAATGATTTTGAATAATATTAGAATAACAATATATAACTAGTTTACTAATTGGGAAGAATAAAATGGCATTTTAGGATAACTATATTAAAAGCTAGTTGAGTATAGGAGTGGCAATAGCTAAAATGGAGTAGTCAGGAATGCTTTCTTTCTTAATTTTTAGTGGATTCTTTTTATTAGAAAGTTATTTTATGTTTGAATAGACAATTTGAAAATTAATTTTAATTATTAAAAACGCTTGAAGTTTGTTTGGAATTTTGAAAACTGTTTGGCATCCAATAAATTATGACAATAAATTTACACTGATATTATTTTCCTTTTCTATTTTAATATTTTAATTTTGTTGGGCTTACTCCTTTTATTGTATTTTTTCTATATCTATATTTATAATATATGTTTGTTGTCTTAATATATCATACATGAACTATGTCTTTTTTAAAAAATAATAAAAACTTGACTGCCTCGATAAATTAGGACAAAAGTTTATTATTGAAAGGCCAGGAATAGATGAACACATATATGCAAGTTATATTATAAGACACTGAACCACAATGCATGTCAATTTTTTTTTCCTTTTTAAAGTTTCCACTTGCATAAATTGATGACGAGACTAATTAATAAAAACGTTAAAAGTTTTTTTTCAGCTGAATACAAGCGTTAAAACTTAAACAACACTAACAGGACAAAAAGTATATACGTTCAGTGATCAATCACACTCGGCTAGGCGCTTCTTGGTCCTCCCCCTTGTTTGGGAACCTACCCTTCTTTGTTGTCATTCTGTTGGGGTTGCAACCCCTAGACTTGTGATTTATAGTAACATGTTCGGTAAAAGATAAACATACAATTTTCTCTATACAGGGATTCATCAATTTCTAATGTATACAAGTTCACATGTCAGAAGCGAGCTGGTTGTCATTAATAACGATTAATATTAAATTAAATTAATAATTTAATGGTGATGATCATGACACATTGTCTGAAAGATAAAGAATCACACAATCCACTTGCAATTTGCTATTTAAGTAAACTATTATTTTCATTTTGCAGTGCATTGCCATGGGCAATTAAACTTGTTTTATCCTAAATTATAGGTTTCTTCATATAATAGGAGACTAGGCTTTTGGTCTAAAACTAAAAGTGTAACATGCTAACTTTCACATGAAAGTGTAAAGGTTAGTATTCCTATATATATATATACCCATAATTTTGTATAAGTTTCTTTCAATGTGTTTCCGTTATTATTTCTTTTAAAAAAACTTAATAAAAACCAATGTTAAGAGAACCAAACTGGATTAACTGGTCCGACCGAGTTAATTGGGAACCGGTTGCATTGTCGGTTTGGTTGAGTAGTCAGAATCGAAGGGATTGAGCAAGTCAAAACTAGAAAAAGCCAAGAACTGGATCAAGTTGGACCGGTACGAAGCTTTAGAATTCTTTTTTTTGTTTCAAAGTTTAAATACTGATATCTTGTGGTAGTCACAGAGCAAAAATGTAAAAAAAAAAGGGTTATGTTTATTTTATATATGAAAAAAATGAAAAAAAATAATGATATCCACAGGCTGCTCATCACAAAACTCGCTAGTCATCAACAAATATTGTTTTCAAATACTTTTGTAACCGTGTTATGAGGCTGAGACTAGAGAAATTTTATATGGATTATATTTATTTTTATAAACCTATGATTATTTTTTTTTGTGTTGATTATGTTAATGTTAATGATTTAATATGTTTTTAATATTTTGATTATATATATATATATATTATTACATTCCGGTTGAACCAATTGGACCTCTAAACCTTTAAACCAGTACCTTGACCGGTTCGATGCCCGATCTGGTTTTCTTTTCCTTGATAAAAACTGAATTAATCTTTCAAATTTTCTTTCTTAATATCCTCTCCAATTATTTGTTGACATAGAGTATATTTATTTGACAAAAAGATAGTAATAAACAGTAAGCAACCGTTTTCAATTTTATTATTTTTTTAGATATTTCTTAAATCATTGAATAAGTGTTTATATTTTTAAATAAATTTGAAAAAGGCATTTGTTCTTTAGTCGCAAACGAAACTTATTTTTAAAAACAAAGTAAATAAAGTTTTACTTGCAATATTACTTATTACTGAACTTGGATAATTGCTAACACAAAACTTTAATTAGTTTACATAAAATCTTATTCATTTATTTTAATGTAATTTAACACATTAATTGAACAACTAAAATTTTTAGTGATCATTAGTACTCCCTCCATTTGAAAATAATGTTCATTTTTTTAACTTTTTCATATTTCAGAATATATGTCCATTTATAATATCTAGGTTAAATTAGTTTTTGTCTTCTATTTATATCTTTAGTATAAATGTGTTAATTAAGTGTAATCACACATTTATCAAGACAAATAATAATGAATATAAAAGCGTGATTTTGTTTACTCATTTAATTTTTACATTTATTAATTTTTTTTATTTTCTTGAATATATGTGTTATTTAATTTTTTATAATTATTCTGAAACAGAGGGAATATTGTTTTTAAAATTTACTTAGGAAGTAATGAGAGATAGAGTGAGAAGAGAGAAGAGATATTTGCGATTAAAAAAAAAAGTGCATAGTTGAGCATAATTAATTATGATAAGAGATAATTATCAAACTATCCCCTTATGTTAAACCCACTCATCTATCAATCAATATATAATTATGGGTACATTTATACTTTTAATCTTATTCACATTATTTACTCCTTTAAGTTTTTCTCTCACTCCTTATTAACATTGTCTTTATTATTCTTTCTATTTAAATAGTATTAGTTCTCTTTTTATTTATCTGTTATTTGAAAAGTAAATAACTGATGAAAATTTTAAATAATATCATTATGAGTTGGCATAAAATGTAACACCCCAATTTTTTTATGCACTAATTACTTTGGTTAATTAATGGATAGTTAATCATTCATAATTAATTTAGCATCTCAGTCAAATTTATTTTCCTTCTTGTGTTTCCTTTTGACATTTAAACTTTAAAACGGATTAATTAAATAATCTTTACTTGAAATTCGAGGTGTGTGAAAATAATATATTTTTTTATGGGTGTTTTATATTTATTTTAGTGATTTTGTTTGTGAAATTCCTAGGTTATCCTTATTTATATATACATCTAACTGTCAAACTACTATTCTCACATACACCCACACTTTTAAAAAAAAAGAAAACAAAAACCCAAATCCCATTTTTTCCCCTCCCCTTCACGGTACACACACATACACACACACTTCTTTCTTTTCCTTCTTCCGTTTCTTCATCTTCTTCCTTTCTTTCTCTCCATCTTCATCCACCATCTCAACCTCATAAATCCTTCAATTCTTCACCAAATCCAACAAATAAATACACTTTTCCATAGCTCTTCCACCTAACAAACATAAATCCAGCATCAGTTTTTCAAGAAAAAGCTTCCTTCTACCTGTTCTAGAGCAGACAAAATTCGGGTAGAAAGGAAAGAAGGAGCTTTTGTTTCCTTACTTGGGAGATCAAACTTCAAGGAGCTTGTGGTTGTCTAGATCTTCAATAAAGATCATCTTTTGGGTAGGGGTTTATGTTTAAACTTGTTTATTTATGATTTTGTTAAGAAATCTTGAGTTTTGATGAATGATTATGCATGAAAAATCAAAAGAAATTGTATGTTGTTGTTGAAATTTTCGGATTTATGCAGACAGCTCAGTTTTGTATGATTTAATTCACATAGATAGAGACAATATTTTGAGCTAAAACTTTTATATGATGAAGCTAACATATGGAGGTATCTTCAGTATTTTTATTGAGGTATTTAGGTGACTTTTTCTATTTTTAAAAATTCAGAAACCGAGAAGATTTCAGTTTCGGTATGAACAGTAATTTCTGAAACACTGAAATTGTATAATTTTGTTACTATACCAAATGATCTAATTTCGACTTGAAATTTTTACAGGCTGTTGTGGACATCTTGAAGTTAAACCAGTAATTTTTGTATGAGTTAATATGATCATTTGACAGGGCAATAAAATTGGGAACTATGGTTGTGGCTGTAAATAGGGGATTTCTGACCTCCGAATTTGTCTAATTATTTTAGCATAGTTAGAGAATAATTATTGCTTTTAAATTTTTATAGGACCTTCTGGACACATTGAAGTGTCTTAGATAATTTTATAGCCTCTGAATTCATTACTTGATATGCTAATAAATTTGTGTTACAAGGTGTGAAAAATGCATGAAAATTGAGTAAATGTATATGCCATTTGTTTGATAAAATTTCTAAATGAGAGTAAAGGTTGTTTGGGACTGAGTTTCTACATATTTGTTGGAAATGAAAAAGTGGAGTTTAGATGAGTTTTGGTTTATCATATAGTGACATTTTAGTCTTAGCATAATGAATGATTGGTTATTAATGCTTACTCTTACCCGTTGAGTTGTTGTGGTTATTTTCTTTTATCATCTTAAAGGAAAGGACTTTAGAATTCATTATTGAAACTTATGCTTGCATGGCTTATGAGAAAAAGAATGACTTTGAGGAAAAAGGAAAAAGAGGAAGAACTAAGCAAAAGGAAATTAGCATTATGACATAAAGATTAAAGGTCGATTTATGTCGACAAAGAGGGTTCCGACACTGAATCGTTCTAAGGACCAGTGATGACTGGGTATTTACTTTCTTTATAGTGCACATAAGGGTTTCAGTATCGGTTCAGATAAGGAACCGTGTCTACCAGTTAAGTATAAGCTTATAGCTTTTAAAGTATCTAACCATAATTAATTGAGAGGAAAGAACAGTGAGATGAATAGGAACAGATAGAAATACGAAAGTTATGAGGTAGATAAGATTAAATAAAAAGATCTTAATTATGATGTATTTGATGTCTTACATCAGGATAGCCATTTATGATGCTAGCTGTATTACTCTTAATGTTTTATTAGCTGTATTACTAGCTGCATTGGTTGTTAGTTTTCCTTTTTGGCAGAATCATCACCACACCACTTGACTCTTTTTATGCATATTGCCTATTTTTTTTTTTTCAAACTATAGTTTTCTACTATAGTGGTTTTTCACATCAAAACATGTAGGAATAATGATGATACTGTCTATTGTTTTTGGTCTATATTTGAAGTCATGCTTGGATGACTGGACAACAAAATAGCTACCATACTTGGGAATATGAACAAGGCTTAACTATAGTCATCTAATTGGGATTCCCTAATTAGATGCATGGCCTAGACTGATTAGTCATTAAACTTATTTCACTTCCTTACCATGGTTTTGCTTAGTGCAACATGTGATGTTGTAGATCAGCCATCATCAACTTTCTTTGACCCTCTGCAGTTCTGCTTCTTTTTTTCTTTTACTTTTTTAATGGGGGTAAATTGAGAATGCATATTTCAGATTATATATGTGAAGCTATATTCAGTTTAAAAATTGATAATATTGTTGAAGCTACCTTTACTAAAAATTGAGAATATATGATTCTACAAATCTGATGGAGTAAACTGATAACACATATTTTAGATTATTTCTACCAAGCTATACGACAGTACTACCGATTTTGTAAAGATTTTTTCTAAAAAAATTTATTTTGTATTTAGAACAATTTATAAGGTTAATTTTGGATCTTGAAATTGTAGATATGTTTTACTTTAGTATTGGAATTAAGGAATTAAAAAGCACCATCGTGCCTGCAGGAAACATTCTTTCTTTTATTGCAGGTATGTCCTTTCTTTTATGGTCACTTTCTGTTTTAGCTACTATGATGCTACCTTTGTTGTGCCCACAGGGACTCTGGCTAATTGAAGAGGACCAGTGAATGGAAAAGGTGACACATTTCTAATTTTCCTTGCAAATTTATTTTCATAGTGACACTGCATTTTATGTTTGCAACTTCTCAGTTATGGCTTTTGAATGGGAGATAATGGCCTGTAATTTGTGGTTGTATCATCTATAATATGTGGAAGACTCACATATACGATTCACTATGTATGTATCCCTTCCCCCAAGCTACCAAAATTAAAGATAAATGCCAAAGCAAAGAGACTTTGGATTTGATTGTCTCTATATCTTTTATTTTTCTGTTTTGTGGAGTAATTATTCACTTATTACAGTGACTTTAGATGGATCAATAATATTATTCAACGGATATTCTAACTTCTACCATTTTATTTTCATTTGATGTTTCAGTCTTATGTGAGTGTTGTATGTTTTGCTGATGAAACTGGCCATCTTATTTAGTCTTTAGAGTGATGATAGTTTTTGCATGACATATATTTTGCACCTTTATGAAAGAAAAACAAAAGGAGACACACAGTGGACCTTGATTTTTCAGCTGAATTATCTAAAGTTAAATGAGAATTAGGCTGATTCCCTTATAAGTGTTAGCGTTGATTAATTTCCTGATCTGCAAATTATTAATTTGTGTTAAATATCATTTATGTATATATCTACAAAATTGATAACTTTTTTTTTTTAGTAACCAGGATATAGCCATGAGATTCTAAACTCACTTTCTTATTTGTGCTTCTTGCTTCTTATTGGTACTAAAAGAAAATGATCAATCGAACATAACTAAATTCATAAGAAGGAACTGTTATATTGTGTTTCTTTATTTTTTTTTCAATTTTCCATTGACTTAATTTTCAATTCCATATGTGTATTTTGTATATGAATTTGGCTTTTGATGTCTTTCTTATTTTCTTTCTTCCTTAGGAATCAAGGGACTGCTTTTGATTTTGGACAGCTAGAAGAGGCATTTATTTGTTCTGCCCAGGGGATCAGTTTCGTTACTGGTGAGCATTGATTTTATTTATCTATTTTTTTTTCATGTGAAATTTTGTTTGATTGCTGAACAAGATGTGAATACATGTTTATGTAGGAGCGTAATAAGGCATTGCAATGATTTACCCATTTAGATAAAGTTTGGGTGTTCCTTACAAAATTTTGATTATTCACCAAGATCAGCCTTTGTGACTTTTAACCATTTGGTTGAGACAAGAAACTAAGAACATATATGATGCAAGAGGAAAATGAAATAGAAAATTTCTAGAGCAAGTTTGACTAAACTGCCTTTCTCATTTAATGTTTGTTTGCAATTAATGGTTTGTTTGAAAGCTTTGCCTCTTGGATGGTAGTTTAGTCATGATTCTTATTAATCAATCTATTTTTTTTATTACTATTTGTGATTTAATGTTCTGATGACTTCTCATAAGCTGTCTTATGTGTGTTTAGTCATTGTTATAGCAAACCATATTTTACATTTTCATGTATTTTACTGTGTTAAACTGATTTATTATTCTGTTTGAGTGTTTTGTTTGATGAGCTAACTATATCTTTTGTTTTTTTTATTACCTTTAATTAGCTTTTATCAATTACATTTTGTTGGTTTTATTTTTATATCTTCCTTTTATAGAATTGGTTCACGATTTCTTATTATATTGTTCTAACTATTTCTGATTTACATTTTTATATTTGTATTAGTACTGTATTCTGATTATTTTTTTATTAGAATCATTCATAAGTTGTGTTATGAAGGAATTGAATTATATTATGATATAGAGTATTAGTTATGTTCCTATAATTAGAATTTTCAAAGTAATATATCAAATAATTAGTGTTTCAAGAAGTGCAATTGTGGTTAACTGGATTTATGTTTCTTACCTATTATTGCTATATTTATGTTCCAGAAAGTGCAAATTTTGAATTGATATATGCTTCTTATGTTTCTTATTCATTAATGTATACTTTAGATTTTCATATCATGAAGCTTCAACCGCCATTGTACTCATTAAGTTTTTCAAAGGTTATACCGGGGGTGTATATATATTTGTGGTTCTGATGTGTTGAAGCTAAAACATTGGTCTGTTATAACAATAATATGCAAATCAAATTGCTTAAGAATTTTTTTTTTCACATTTTTGTAGTTAAAAATTTAATCATTCGATAAGAATAATTGTTCCATGAAATTAGTCATTTAAATCGTAACTGACAACCTTAGGTTCTTCCTAAGGATCATAGAGGTTCAAATATTATTGATTTTATATACTTAAATGAATAAACCTTGTGCAAATGAAAAGAGGAAGGCAGAGGTAAGTAAAGGGGTGGAAAAACATCTTTAAAGCATAATTGTTGACCATGAAAATTTTAATTCACTTTGCTTTTATTTTCTAATTGAATGTTGTTCTTTTTTGCAGGAACATACTACGAGGGGTAGAAGCAAAATAGTTATGGTGTGAGAGTATGAGATGAAAAAAAAATTGTTTAACCCTTTAATTATTCAACATAATTGTTGACCGTCCAATTTTATTTTGTATGATCTGTGCGTAGCATGGGCTTTCGACTAGTGAAAAGCAAAAGAGCTTCATTTGCAAAGGCCATTCATTTTAGCTTATCAACGTGGCACCTCCATTAACCTACACACTTGCTCTCCTTGGAGTAGGTGGATAGCTATCACTGCTGTTGTTGTTACTGCCACTCTATACTTTCCCCAAAAATTTCATCTTTAGGGAAAGGAAAGTGAAGACCACATCTTTGACCACCGGGACCTCTGCAAAGTGACCGTCATTCTCCCCACCTTGCTCCCATCCAGACATCGTAAGCCCTTTTTTGCCTTTTTCTTCTCTCTCTTCGTGTCTTTGTCTTCTCTTCCCTTTCACCTCGCCACCACCCCTATGGAAACTCATTCAAGCACAGCAAATTCAACCAATTTCACTTCACCTAAACCCTAATAGATCTGATTGAATTGAAATTGGTTGGTGACTTGGAGCCAACAACAACGCAGAAAAAGCTACTTCAATTGGGAAAAAGTGAGCGATGACAACTATTCCAAGAATTCGAAGCTTGACAATGCCTCCATGCAAATGGATTCCTTTGCTGCTATAGTAACCACTCCAAAAACTTCTTTCTCAGTGTATACTTTTCTTTTTGTTATCATTATTATTATCTTTTTGAAAATGAACAAAGCTAGAAAGAGAATATCAAATCCTTAGGTTATTGTGTTGTTGACTTCACGCAACTATATGCTTTGCTAGCCTCACAGTAAAGTTATAAAACTATGAGATGCTATTGTTTTGATATGATCAAAGGTTGGTAATGTATCACAATAATCTCTGGGTTAATAAATATGCAATATCATAATATATAAGGTAGGCATAAAATTCACACATGCAAGAGGATAGCTCATCCCTCAAATGGAGAAGCTGGATTTTTTTAGGGAAGAACACCTATGTGAGTTAGGGTCCAGAAATTTGAAATTAATATGTTCTGGGGATTTTGTTGAATTATTATCTAATGATAAGATTCTTAGTACTTTGTTATGGTCCATTCCGAACCATGACTAATGCATACGGAGCATGTTATCTAACAAGCCTTAAGACCTACTTTTCCAAAAAAAAAAAGGGACAGAACTTCCTCTGTTTTTCTGATATTTCCCAAACATAAAACATGCAAAAATACATTCTTACAATATCCAATACCATAACACAACCAAAGTACTATAATTATATGTATATTTATAAGTCTCAAAATAAAATTTTTTAATTTCTCATAAACTTCATCATTTTAAGTTTAAGGCATAAGTTACCATAAAATCAATCCACAATGATTAAATTCAGGAAATATATATATATATATATATATATAGTAACATAATACATAGCCAAAACCTTTAAATACATATCAAAATAAGTTTTAAATTATAATTCATCCCTGATCCTGCCTTTGACAAAAAGGAGCACATTTATCATTAAGAATAAGGGACAACTCCCTTAAAAATGTGGCCCACGGATCAAGTGGGCTTACCAAAATAAGGGGATTCGAAAGCTACTAGACTTGAAGGGGATTGAACTTGGACTGGTACCTGAATATGAAAAAGAGGGAAGGTAACAGAGTGAGTTTGACAACTCAGTGAGTAGATAAAGCATTCATAGTCCACATGAGATAATAACAAAATTAAACCAATAATATTAGAAAGCTATATAAATAATATAGGAAATGAGACATATTCATAATTAAAATAAATAAATATGGGGAAGTGGCCTCGGATAGGAAATTCCATCAAGATCACACATTCGGGCAACCATTCCCTTATGTGATCATGCCTTCCATACACGTGGACCTACACTCATCCATCATGTACCATTCTCATATGGTCAAGTAACACTTTAATCACCAAGGTGCAACTTGGCTAATACCACATGCCGTTAGTTGCACTTTCTATCTCAGGCATTCTGAAAACAATTTATAAATTAACCAATCAATTTCATGTTTTAGTAACTTTTCCTATTATATTTATCCAAATACCAAATATAGGCATTGCTATAAGCATATTTCAATTCCAATCACTTTCCAGTCCATCTGTACAATTGGGATTCAACCCATAAATCAATTTTCAAATTCTAAAATTCATATATCCATCATATCCTAATCATTCTTCTTGAAATATTATGTAAAACATTTTATTTGTCTCATGTGGTCCTTAAAATATGTTTATTTTCAATTAGCAACAATAAATAAATTTTCTTAGACACTTAAATTGCATAAATTTGTAAACAGGAAACAATAAGGATTTAATAACGTTCATAAATAATATATAGATTAAGAAATTAACTATAGATACTAAATCTACTCATAACAATGGTTCCCAAGGAACTGGAGAGCACTCCTCAAGCTAACAAGAATCCCCGATTGGCGTCCAATTGCTCTACAACTCTAGGAACAGGAAAATAATAATATATGTGAGCTAACAATGCCACCAATTAATATACATGAGCTCTACATATCAAAACCCCCAATTTCTACACCCTAGGGTTCCCAAATCCACCATTGATAACCATAGAGAGCTCAATAGCATCAATCGGGGAATCTTTGTACTTACCCATTGCATCAAGAGAAAGGAAAGAGAGAGGGAACACCCCAAGTCTCACTGTTTTAGCGAGTTCCCTTCCTAGAGTGAAAGATAATCATGAACGGATGAGAGAAAGGGGGAGGGAGAGAGACGAAGTTGCAGGGTCACTGGCAGCATGGTCGCAGTGTGGTGGGGCAACATGTCCTATGCATGCAAGTGAGAGAGAGAACCGAGAGATGGAGAGGAAGAAAAGAGAGAAGAAGAAGAAGAAGAAGAAAGAAAGAGGGGGTCTAATTAGGAGAAGAAGAAAACAAGAAAGAAGAAAGGAAGGAAAAAATAAAAGAACGAGAGAGGGAAGTCCACGTAAAAGAAAAAGGGAAGAGAAATGCAAAAGTGAGTTCCACCCGCTAATATTGTATCAACAAAGAAAATGTGTGTGTATATATATATATATATATATATATGAGTTAATCTATATCAAGCAAATGTCTCATTTATTTTATTTTCCATACTGGCAGTATTTTAAAGACACAAAGACAATTTTTTTTTTTTGGGTTATCACACATTTGATGTTGCATAAATCTTTTAAAGATCATTTTGAGCATTTCTTATCTTTTACCTCTTATTGTCACAATCCACAAAGCCTTGGTTATATTATAGCTCTTTTAGGAGTGTGAATTGAGTATAATAGATAGTGAATTGGTAGCTTCATTGAACTCTGCATAATCTCTGTGGCAACTGGAACTTTGTAGTCATGGCGTATTCGCAGCAGCTCATGTACTCTTTACGTGTCCTGGTTTGATGAAGTCCAATATTGTTGAGTTTGTCACACAATCAAGGACTGTAGCTACTAAAAGGGTTTTGGAAAATGGCATTGGTGAGGCCTTAAATTCTCAGAAAAGTGAGGGAATGCAGTGTTCCTTCATCGAATTGGATTTTCCTTTTGTTCCAGTTGTTGACTACCTTGTGAATACTTCACAGATTTCTCAAGAATTGGGTCATGCTTCTGTAATAATTGATATTAAAAGGACAACCGCAAAAGATGATCTCTTGGATTCTTGGTTGAATCCAATGTTATTGAGTTTGTAAACCATGTTTGATCAAAAGAAAAATGATTATTAGTATCATTATTATTTGACTTATACTCGAATCATGATTTGAGAGTTAAAAACAATGTTAAAACATATCTTAATCATGATTCTGACAAAAATATTGTTTGTAGATGAAACTTAGTTTTCACACTCCAAACATGCAATGGTGTACCTATGTTGAAATGCACAGCCCAAACGTGCAATATGCCTATCTTGCCAGTAATGACGACATGTTTTAGAATTTATTAGCAATTTATATTAGTTTCATAGATATCATCCAAGTATATCGTATGCAAACTGACACCTAGAGGTAGATTTCTTCTTCCAATGAGAACAAGATTTTTGCACACAATTTTTGCTTGCTGTATATGGGTTTGTTTTTTGGTGTTGGGTTTTTATCTATTATGGAAGAAGAATTTTGTTCCAAAAGATAATTTATTTGTCTCTAATATGAGTTGTTAATGGACGTAGAATTTTGTACCAAAAGATAATTTATTTGTCTCTAATATGAGTTATTATTCTCATTATGTAGTTATTAACTATTATCAATTTCGTGTGATACACGAGACACGCAGATAAAGCAATTTAGCTTATATATATACATTTATCTTATTTAATTTTGATTAAATATCTAATTAAACATTTTCTAATTTTGCAAACCATGGAGATCGCTAATATTTTGGGCAAATTAAAATAAACTTGAATTCATTACAGGTTCATGTATGTAATTTTTGTTTTTTTGGGTACAACATGTATGTAATGTTGTTATTATGATAACTCTTACTTCAATCTTTTATTTTTTTCACCTTGCATCTAATCTAATTAACCCACGGGTTGTTGTACTAGGAGTTTGTGTTAAAACCATGGAGTTATTGAGATAATCATGTCAAAGTTTTTTTTAATACTATAGTTAGTGCCTTTAAAAAATATGATCATAACGTTAAGTAGTGCCATTTTGTATGATCCGTGCTACGCATGGGTTTCTGACTAGTGGTTAACAGATGAGCACTGCAAAGGGCATGGAGTCCACCTTTCCTGCCACTCCTCTTTCTTTTTTTCTTTTTCTACCTTTTTTCTAAATTTTTTTTACTAAAAATAATGTAAAAATTATAGCCTAAAGGTGATAATGAGCATCATTCACACACTATAAAAATATGTCAATTTTTGGGTTTTCTATTTTATGGGCTGAATAAAATCAAACGTTCACGTGCATACAAGCATAATCAAATATACTTCACAAATCTTGTGGAAAGAAACAGCACAAATTTACCGCAACATAGATCCTAAGGAAATAGAACTATTTTCAATGGCTAAATAACTTGAAAATCAAAACCTTCGTGTGTCGGGTTCGACTTTTATTTGTAGCCTATATATATAACTAGTGGAAGTAACACACATGATGCAACTCGCGGGAACCTCTTGGTGAAATCTAGTCCAAGCATGCACACCGAGGACCTGCAAATTATGTACATAGTGAATGCAACTTGCAAGGGTAAGTAAGGATTGTTAATTTTCAATATCGACAAAATATTACCATTTAAAACTCAAACAAACTTGGATTTCAAGAATTGCAAATGGAAAAGAAATTATAGGTGCTTTTTTGGCTGCTTCTACAGGGAATCCATTTTCGTCCTACTAAATTTTTTTTTAGGTACATGCTTCCATCTGATTTTTTTTGGAAGTTTTCAGAAATATTATAGCTTTATATAAATGTTTTGTTATAACATAACTAAACCAATTATCCAACATGCTGAATTGATGTTACAGAATGGGTTAAGGGCCGTCAACGAGGTTATAGAAATAGATCAACCACAATTGAAATAGGAGTTAACAAATTTTGTATAATATTTTTCCAACATAATCTCAATCTGTTTCTGTATTTTTATTAAAAAAAATTCAACTATGACCCTTTAAGTAAAAGATAAATACTCAATTGAAAACTCAACAAAAATTTGTTTCTTTACTTACTAGTTTTTGCTGTAGAATTTTCCAAGATTCAAGTAAACAACATTCATCTTCTGGAGCACCATGTCATATAGTAGGTTAAGAAATCTGAAATATGCATGTCTGCATCTCTTATTGAAGAAAATGACACCCAATACTCCCCAAAATCCTGTGGCAAATCCAATTCCCAGACCCATAAAGAACCATGAATGTACTTCAGATTCTTCATCATCCCTATCTTTTTCCATTGGGTTCATGTTGTTTGCTTTTCCGCCTTGTGTGCAGCTTTTTGTGAGTGGAGATCCACAGAGTTCAGGATTTCCCATGTAACTGAGGTTTGTGAAACCTTGCAGTTGAGTCCCCAATGGGATTTCGCCCATGAAATTATTGAATGAGAGGTTTAGGACTTCAAGAAAAGACATGCCAGACATGGATTCAGGTATTTGTCCTGAGAGTCGATTGCATGAGAAATCAAGGGATTCTAGTTGTCTTAAGTTGCCAATCTCTTGGGGTATGATTCCCACCAAGTGATTGTGGGACAGATTCAAAGATTGCAATCTAGTGACCATAAATAGCTCTAATGGCACTGCCCCTGACAAGCTGTTACTTGAAAGGTCTATAGCATACATAGACTTGTCATATTGTAATTCCCTGCCTTTTGTATGCAACATAAGATCAAAACCAAACCCTCTTGATTGGTTTAGTACATTAATGTTAATGTAAATGTAGAACTTATCAAGTGAAGCATATTCAGAAATCATGCTTGTCAAATTGTGCAAACAATTGGGTATTGATCCCGACAATCTATTATTTGCAAGATCGAGTACCTTGAGAGAATGAAGTTGGCATATTGCAGTGGAGATATTACTGCTGAACTCATTGGAACTCAATTGGAGTGCTTTTACATTCGGGCCCATCCAGCTTGGTAAAGCTCCAGAAAACTTATTGTCAGCCAGATTAAGGATCCATAATTTTTTGCAATTTCGCAGTGAGAGAGGTATTTCTCCTGATAATTTATTGCTGCTTAGATCCAATATGATTATATTGGACAAGGAGCCAATTGAGTGAGGAATTTTCCCTGTCAGGTTATTGCCCCCCAAGCCAACAAAAAGCAATGATTTCCAATGCACCCAACAATTTGGAATTTCTCCCGATAAATTATTACTAAAAATCTGTAAAAACTCTAAATTATTTTTTCCCTTCATCTTGTGACATAAGAGAGGAGAAATAGATCCAGATAAAGAGTTCCCACTTAATTCAAGAATAGTTACATTCGGTGATACTTGAGGCACACCACCTCTCAAATTATTATGGATCAACCATACAATTTTGGAGTTTAGCAGCACATTTGACATGTCTGCATCGACCGAGTTGTTTGTTAAAGAGAAAAACTCAAGTTGAGCTGCAAACTTCCAAAACTTGTCAAGAGGTTCAAATGAAACTCTCGAGTGCGCAATGGTCAGAGATTCGAGAGAGCTTTGTGTATATAGCCATGAAGGAAGCTTGGGAACCACATATTCAAACCAAATAACTTGAAGTTGAAAGGGAGGGATCCATTCATGACCAAAGTCAAAGATCAAGGCTGGTGAGCCTAAGGTTAAAGACATCAAATTCTCGAGCGAGTGAAAATTCTTCTTAGTGATATTTCCTGTCAAGAAATTGTCAACAACTTGAAGGACCTCCAAGTTGTGGAGTTTCCCTAGACTTGTCGGAAGATTTCCACTCAAATTATTTGAACTGAGGTCCAATGTATTCAAGGATGATAGATTTCCTAAACTTGTGGGAATTGCACCGGAAAATGAATTTTCAGCAAGATCAAGTACTTGTACTTGTTTAAGTTGGCCTAACCAATCTGGAATGGGTCCGTCCAGATCATTTGCCCTCAGAAACAATGACTTAATGCTAAGAAGGTTTGGCAATGTTTTAGGTAGTTGGCCATGTATCAGATTATTGGCAAGGCTAATAATAGAGATGCCACGACTAAGATTGAATATCCAGTTGGGCAACTCGGATATAAAATGATTGTCATGGAGATCTAAAACATCAAGTGAAGTAAAATTAGCATACTGAAGAGATGGATAGATGTTTTGAAGTTTACAACTCACCAAGTGTAGCTCTGAAAGTGAAGGAAGCATGGTCACTGACTGAAGCCAATCAGTTTCCTTGTGAAGATCAATACCACTGAGGTTGAGATATTGCAAGGAGAAAAGACGAGGAATCCAACTCAGATTATCAATGACAAGATCATCATTATATGATAAATCAAGATAATGAAGGTTGGAGGAGTTTCCACACTGATGGGGAGGCGTACCTCTTGACAAGTCATTACATGTTGTGTTAAACAGAGAAGAATAAGAAAATTGGATGGCCTTGAAGTCATTGTTGCTCAAATCCAAGTAGCTTAAAAATTCAAGATCTAACAAAGACAGATCGAGTTCACCTGTTAGGCAGCGTGATTTGTCATATAAATCACCATAAGCAGGGGGAATTGGATGACAAGGGAGACTAAGCTCTGTAACTCTGCGTGTGATGTTGTCACAATGAAGTCCTGTCCACTGGCAGCAGTCATTTTCAGGGGACCATGAGGAGAGTAAGCCAGAAGGGTCTGTAACTCGTTGCTTAAAGGTTAGCAGCGCGCTCATGTCCTGTTTGTTGCAATGAATCTTCGTGTTGCATGTGACTGAGTTTAACATGATTGTAGTACATAGCAATAACCAAATCAAAACGATCGAAGTATAGCAGCGAAAAGCAGCCATATTGATTGCGCAAGAAGATACTTTTGGTGATATATGGGAAAAGCAGCCCGCTAGAAGAATTTATAAGGTCGGAGCAAAGGCATTATGGGAAATTCACTGATCTTCTTGTATATGGTGCGAGCATGGGCACAGGGCTCATATTTACATCTTAGTATCTTACTAATGATAATATTTGAGATTAATTTTAAGGTATTATTAGTCTCAAATTTTTTATACCATCAATTAAAACATATATCATTATATATGCAGATTTTAAAATAATTATTATTAAAATGAAACACATTTAATAAAAACATGTTTAAATAATTGTAAAAATGATTTACAATATGGGTATATCAAAACGATAAATAATTAATGATATTTTAGTTGCCTTATTCGTGTATTAAACAATTTCTTTAAATTATATATATATATATATATATATATATATATATATATATATATATATCAATATTAATGTTTTATTTCTTGAATAAATATATAGTATATAATTGAATTAGTTTTTTACTCTTAAGAAAATTAGGCCGTTAACAAATTTCAAAGAGGAATTTTTGGCTAAATGTTTTTTCGATACGAAATGAATTAGCATCCAAACATAGGTCCATCAAATAAGGTATAACAGAGAGACTCAAATATAAAATTTAATAATTACATAAAAATAATATTTAAAAGTATTGTTTTAACTTTATATGTATAATTTAAATTTTAAAAGTCATTATATTTATCTTAGCATGTTAAGTTGATTTCTTTGGAGATAAAAAATATATTTTAAATTAATTTTATTATATTTTGATAATTCTTTTTTAAGACAACATGTTGCTCTTAATTATCATGTTACCATAAATGTTTATAAAATCAATTAAATATAAAAGTTTTCTTAGCTTTTAATATCTCTTTTTTTCCAATGACTAGTGTATTAACCCGTGCAATGCACGAAAATGTTAATTAGATTTGATGTAAAATAGATGATATAATTGGAGTAATAATTTTTATAATAATATGTTATATAAATGCATCATAATAATGTAATACAATCAAGTTATGTTTTATTTTCCTTGAGTATATTAGTTACAGCATGAGCACAGAAAAAAAAAAGGCATGAAAAAAAAATATTAGTTACAACATGAATCCAAATTAAACTGTTTGTAGGCTTAAATCTATGAAACAATATTGGCTCAAAAACAACTACATGCTAGCAAAACGTGGGGAAGAACCAAAATCTGTTGAGAATACATGCTCGTTAAGCTTAGATCCTTATTGATTGTGCAAGCATGCATTTCACATTTATGACTAAAACATGGCAATGACCTTATGGTTATCATTTTATTATTATTCATAATTGTATTTGGTCCTTCCTAGTACAAATTCAGAAAATTGGATTGCAAAAGCTGAAGTCTGAATCATTGAGTCTTGCTTGTATCAAAAGGAGATAAACCAGAGGGAGATAAATCTCAAAGTGAATCATTTCCTTTGACAAAATTAACTCCCTTTCATCATGGTATGTTCCTTTATAGATCATTGTACGATTATGTTTATTTCAGACTTTTCAAATTCTATTCACATCAAGGAAATGTGTTAGTCATTTTGAAATGAAATTTTATTCTGATAAATTATGTGACAATAATTATTATTAAAATGAAACACATTTAATAAAAGCATGTTTAAATAATTGTAAAAATGATTTAAGCTATGGGTATATCAAAACGATAAATTAATGATATTTTAGTTACCTTATTCGTGTATTAAACAATTTGTTTAAATTAAATACCTATCAATATTAATGTTTTATTTCTTGAATAAATATATAGTATATAATTGAATTAGTTTTTAACTCTTAATAAGAATATTGGGTCGTAAACAAATTTCAAAGAGAATTTTTTGGCTAAATGTTTTTTCGATTCAAAATGAATTATCATCCAAAACATACGTCCATAACAGAGAGACTTAAATATAAAGTTTAATAATTACATAAAAATTAATATTTAAAAGTATTGTTTTTAGATGTGTCAAAATGGACTGGTCCACCCTACCAAAAGCCTGTAAAAAATGAGGTGGGGTGAGCTAGCTAGCCAAAATAAAATGGACTGTAACAGTCAACCTAGCCAATTCCCACTAGCTTGCCAAAAAATAAAAAAAAATTTAAATCATATTTTTTAATACTTTGATGAATTTTGTTAAAAAAATTTTAAAATTTTTTTTTTTATATATACCCAATTTTTCAAGATTCAAAACAACTATACTCTTTTTGGTGAGATCGGGTGATTTATAGATGTAAGGAGATTATAATCCCATGTGCAAGAACCCTAAGGGTCTATTTGGTTTGAATTTCTAATTTTCAGTTTTTCAGATTTTGAAAAGAAAATACTGACAATTTTGAAAATGAGTCTGTTTGATTTTAGTTTTTAGGATTTTGTGAAGGAAAATACTGAAAATTGAACTTGAAAACTAAAAACTGGAATTTGTTTTCAAAATTTTCAGAATTTCCTTTACAAAATCTGGAAAATTGAAAACTCATATCAAACAGACTCATACAAATTTCAGTTTTCAGTTTTCATTCCCAGTTTTTAGTATTCCTTCACAAAATACTGAAAATTGAAAAACTGAAAACTAAAACCAAATAGACCCTAAGCAATCCAATTTGAAATTTTTTTTTTCTTTTCACATACTAATTTAGAATTGATTGAGGGGTTTTTGTTAGTGTTGTTATCTTGATCAATTCAACATATAGATTAGATGAAAATATAACAACTTGAGAGAGAATTTTTAGTGAAATTTGAGAAAATCATATGGTTTCTTTCTGACTATTTTTTTTTTTTTGGCTCTACTATAAAAAAAAAACTTCAAAATATTCCATAAACTGATAGCGGAGGAGGACCAATCTCTCGCACCTTATGGGACAAGCTTCCCTAGCTGTTAAGAAAAATACAACTTGATTTCGAAAAGAGCAACTTCCGGGTCATTATTTTGAATATGGATATATGGTGGTGATTTAAGTGTTTTATTGGAATTTTCAGAGTTTAAGAGAAATATGAGCTTTTATTAATAGAAATCGCTACCTAGCGATTTACCACCGTTTGTGATTAAAAAATTAGTATTTTTTTCACGTACAAGTCACTATGTAGCGATTTGTGAGTGAAAAAATACTAATTTTTTAATTGACAACGGTGGTAAATCGCTAGGTAGCGATTTCTATAAAAAAAAAATAATATCCTAAATCATTACATAGTGATTTGTCTTGATGCTCAATTAAAAAAATAATTTTTTTGCCTATATAAACTCTCCTATACACTCATTTCACACACGGTTTTCTTTTGTTAGACACAATTTTCTTTTGTTAGAGCAGAGTATGTGAAAAGGAAAATAGTGCATAAAAAAGAGAGAAAAAATGAATAGCATTGTTAATATAGTAGTTTATTTTGATGGTAATGTGTTCACAAATATAAGTGAGGGTGTCACGTTTGTGTGTGAGAGGTCAGTTTGTTTTTATACTCCCTATACTTTTCTATATGCGCAATTAGAAGATGGACTTTATCACTCTATAAATAGTGAAGCTCCAAAAACAGTTGTGGCAATTAGATACATGTGTCGTGTCTCGCTTTTTCGGCAATTTCATACAATCCAAGAAACTCCAATAAGGAACGACGATGACATTCAACAAATGTTTAGGATACATTAGCTGCATCAACCACGCGAGGCCCCGTCTCCCCGTACCCTCACCCTTACCCTTACCCTTACCCTTACCCTTGTAGGAATAGACAAATGGCAAGGATATAATACTCTATTTACCTGTTACAAACATGCCTTTTGAGTACAATAATCGTAACACTAATAAAATAATTGCAATATAAAATAATAAACTAATTGTTAATCACATTTAAAAAATTTACACTTTCAACTACAATATTAGTTAAAAATTAATTAAGTCCCCATTATAAAAATTTCAACGGAAAATTTATATATCAATATTTAGCATTATAAAAATTAATTTTGATGGATTAATAATATTAATTATGTCACTACTCACCAGAATTAAACTAATGGTGAAGAGTTCAAGTGATTTATATAAAATTATACATTATCTTTAAATTTTGATATACTAAAAAAGTTAAATATAATTAAATAAATTGAATGATAATGTAAAAATTCTCTATACAAAAGTATCAAAATATATTAACTTCATCACTGTTATATTACTAAACAATCAAATGACGATTACAACGAAGATAATAATTTTCGTGTTACAGTATATTAACTTCATCATCTGCACCCTTTGTCACTTTGTTCCCTTCTCCCCCACCTTTCACGGTTTGAATTTTTCAAACCATCCCCATTCACTCACTCACATTATTAACTCACACTATGCTACACGGGAGTATGCAGAGAATATATGGAGCATGCAGAGAATATATTCCCTGCACAACACATGGGCAACATGCAGCAAAAGCAATCCAAGAGTGAGCAAATCGCGAACTAGCGATTTGTAAGAGTCAAATGCCACAGATATTCGCACGGCACGGCCAGTGCAGTCATTTAAATCATTTGTAATGTTCACAAATCACTACCTAGCGATTTGAGGGTTAGAGATTCCCATTTTACAAAACGCTAATGAGCAATTTATGTATAAAAATACCATATTAGTCTGAATCTCCCCATAACCCCATTTCACGCCAATATAAATAGATTAATTAGAGACCTCGGAGCAGGGGAAAAAAATAGAGAACAATACTTTTATAAATGAAAATGAAATGCATGCATATTAAAATTTAATAAATAAAAACATAATAATTAATATTACAGTGACATAGGTCAAAATTTAAAATTGTAAATTCGTAAGAACTAACACTAAAAGAAAATTATAAAAAAAAAAAAGAGTCAAGTTTGATTATAAGAATGAACTGTTCAGAAATCTTGAAAAATTGTTACAAACAGTATAATTTATAATTTATGTGACAGTAAAGAATTAGTTTAGTTATTGTTCCAGATTAACTCAACGTCTTCGTTCCTAGCTTTTCACAAAAGTTATGGGTTTTGTCATGCACCGACTAAATTTTGGGTGTAATGCAACTATGTTAATTAGTAATGAAAATGATGCTATTTAAATCCTAGAAAATGAAAATTTCTGTTGGGCCTCATGCGAAGCCCGTTTTATTAATTTAATTAAATACGTGTCCTCGATCAGTTGGAGAAGTTGCAACCAACCTATGATTATTTGACTTCAGAACTGAAGTTAAAATGTGTGCCTTTGTCATTACATAGTAGAGCTATTTTAGCATTTCTATGTTTTCCCCCACACACATCGCAGAATTACAGAAACTAGCATTCTTTTGTCGACTAATTGCATCCTGTACTGCAATATGTTATTAACATTTCTACATATATAGCTAGAAAGAACTATGATTTTGCCATGCTTAAATGAACTTTTGGAACATAAATTACAATGCAATGAATTTTTCTTTTTTTTTTTCTTTTTTGACAGTTCTCATCAGTGGTAAAATCAATATCAAAGACAGCTTAACTGCACCATCATTAGGAGGTGGAGATTTAGTGAAGTTTTCGTAGTTTTCTTGTGGGCTTCGAAATTTCTCCATCACTTTTTCTTGGTTTTCAATCTTAAACACAACGAAACGGTGGTTGCCTTTGCTTTTAACTCAAAAAAACTTCATCATTCCTTGACTTGTTAATAGTTGATAGGCTAGTTAAAGTGGTATCTGTGGAGTATTAATACTCAAAAAGATATTAGGCGCATAATAAACATATCTTAAATGCGGTTGCTTTCCATTCCATAACCCCTTCAAAAATGTGGGGCCGCTTAGTGTGAAAACCTGAACTCCCGAAAGCATATAGTACCCTGATTCTTGGAGGGACCAAGCATATATGTGATGAAACTTGCTATGCACACCGAGGACATGCAAATTATGTAGATATGATACCTTCACAGCAATTTCCTTCTCACTTCTCAGTATCTACTACAAATAGTTAACTTGTACAGTCAATAGTCACTTCCACTCTTTCATCAAAGGAGACTTGGCCATATATCGTATGTCAGTAGTCGTCTTCTGTCACCAAAGATGTCCCAATTTTTCTATCTAGGTTCCGGTTTCTACACCTGAAGGCTTCAAGTTAAGTATGTTTGAATGTATTAACGTAAAATTAATTTTTTTGTTTGGTACTTTTGAGACGTAAAAATAATTTTAAAATGGCGTGTTATGTTTAGATTATATAAAACTAATTATTTATGTATGATAAATTACTAAAAATGGTATATATTTTTATAATAGGTAAATAGCACAAACTGTTCTTGAGGTTTGACAAAAATTGTACTGTGCCCCGTTCTTTCTAAAATCTTGCACTTCACTCTATTAAATCTAACTAACTAATAAAAATTATTATTTTAATATAATTTCATTTTAATATAATATATGATGAAATATACAAGTAATAAATGTTAAAATATTTAAAATAATTAGAGTATTGCATATTTTTAATTTTTATATTTGATTTAATGAATAAATAATTATTAAAAATTAAAGTGAATAATAAATTACATCAATATAAATTACAATTTTAAATAATAAAAGTTAATAAATATTTATAATAACTATAACTACAAAATAAATCTTTATATGATAAAATTTATTTTGAAATTTATAAAAAAATAACTAACAATGTTATTTTATTATATTGTTACTTTTTTGCTAAATATTTACTTAAGATTATAATTACTTCTAATAGTGAGAGATAATTGTATATGATATGATGTGATGTCATGTATGTACAATGGTACATCAAATACTATATAGTAAAAAAAAATTATTTGGCCTAATGCAATCAATTCTTACACTATCAAGTTTTTTTCCTATCAGATCTTATTCTTTATAGTGGTTGATATAACGCTATAGATAATTTGATGCTTGATATTATTAGACTTAATAGTATAAAGTTTAATAATATTAGATTTGTTAAAATTTTAATAAATATATAGTATTTGGTGTGACATTATTTGATTCACTATTACAAATAATTCTAACTTAATCAAATATTTAGCAAAAAAATAATAGTAAAATAAATTTTTTCATTATTTACTTAATTAGTTCATAGATTTAAAAATAAATATTATTATTTAAATATTTATTATTTAAAATTGTAACTGTGTCAATGTAATTTATTATTTGTTTTAATTCTTAACAATTACTTATTTTTTTAATATAATATAAAGATATAAAAATATAATTCTTTTAAATATTATAATATTTTTATTTATTTTTTCATCATATACTTTATAAAAAATTATATTAAAATAATAATTTTTATGAGTTATTTAATTTTAATGGGGATGGAATGCAATTTTGGAGCAAGAATGGGGTGGGAGCGCAATTTTGTGAAACCTTTACCCATTTATAATATTTTATAATCTAAGTTATTTTGGTAAAAACATTAAAATTTTAAATTAAAGTAATCAATTTTGCTTATAATCAATCCAAAATTTTCACCTAAACATTTAATTTTATTTCAAAAGAAATTTTATTGTACCAAAAACTATTTTCTTGTATTTCTAATAATGGTACATCTAATAATATAAAAAAAAATATTACAAACATTCTTAGGAGTCAATGTGGACTTAGGCTATGTTTGACTAAGAAGTTAAAATGGGGTGAAATTTTTTATCAATGAGCTCCATGTGTGAAAATTTTATATGGAACTTATCCATGCAAAATTTCATATTACTTTTGAACCAAACATAGGGTAAGAATTAATAAATTCATTACTTTGTCATAGAACTTATTATTTAACTCCTGCAATTGCTTATCTCTGGTTAAAAAAATGGTATTTTCTCTAAGACGATGATAAACTTTAATGTGATCATTTTGGTTTTTAGTTCATTTCAATTGAAAAAAAATAAGCTAATAAACTTTAAAATTGAAAAGATCTATTTATATAAAATAATATCGTTTAATTACCAAAAAAAATATCATTTATGTAGAATAAGATGCTCCAACTTAAGTCTTTATTAGCCAAAACTTTAAATATATAATTATGCGTATAAGTTAATCTTTTTTTTAAAAAAAAATTGAGGTGTCAACAACCAATTTCATATGAATGCAATAGACTAAATATGAAACACTGCATAGTAACAAGGATAAGAAATTATTAAGATGAAAATGAGTAAATTGCTTTTTTTTTCTCTTCATGATTTGCATGTATTTATTATCATTGTGCTATGTAAATGAATAGATCTAGCTCTATTATATATATTTATTTTAGTATTAATTGCCATATTGCAACTCCATTTAATTTACACTAAATTCCCTGAACCCGACATAAACTCCTAAAGCATAGTATCGTGATGAATTACCATCCTTATTCATTGTGGGACCAGGCAATGCAATCATCAATTCTGATTTTAGCTTAGTGTAATGAAAATTATGTGATCAAACTTGTTCAGCTTTGCTTGCTGAAGGTTCTATTATACTGTTACCTTCATGGAGGGGCTAAGCTGTTGATTCTCACTTTCCTTGTCACTTCTCAGTATTTACTGGTAATTATTGACAAGACATGGTTCCCCCCCCCCCCCCCCCCTCTTTTTTTTTTCTTCCAATGAACGTAAAGACTTGGTTATTGTGAAGTCAATAGTCAGTCTCACTTTAATCAAAAGAGACATGACTATTGTGAAGCCAGCTGTGTCCTCTTCAGTCAGCAAAGAAGCCCCAAATTACAAGCTCCAGCTTTCACCCTTGAAGACTTGAAATTAAGTAGTTTGGTCTTGTAGAGACGACCCTGAAATTAAAACATACGTCCAAATTGACTCGTTTCATTCATGGATTATATGAAGGTGGCATAAGGGATCTGTGTGCAAGTGCAAGTGAAAAGACCAATGAAACATAGGGTGCGTTGGGATTTACTTTGAAAAGGTATCCTAGGGAAAGGATATTACCATTCCATTTTGGCTATTACCACTCCCACTCAACTTGTTTTCTGTATAGTTGTCCTAAAATACCATTTTTCCCCTTTATAATTAGTAAACTAGTTATATATTATTATTACAAATATTGTTTTAAGAAATTACGTTAATATTATATTATTTGTGCTTCTATATATTTTTTCATTTTGAAAAAAAATTATCATACAAAAAATATTTTTCCAGTTTGCAAAAATAAATGAAAAATGAAATGCATGCTTATTAAAATTTAATAAATAAAAACATGATAATTAATATCACAGTGACATTGGTCAAAATTTAAAATTGTAAATTCGTAAGAACTAACACTAAAAGAAACTTATAAAAAAAATAAAGTCAAGTTAGAATATAAGAATGAACTGTTCAGAAATCTTGAAAAATTGTTACAAACAGTATAATTCATAATTTATATGACAGTAAAGAATTAGTTTAGTTATTCTTCCAAAGTAACTCAATCTCTTTGCTCCTTGCTTTTCACAAATGTTATGGGTTTTGTCATGCACCGACTAAGTTTTGGGTGTAATGCGACTTAGTTTTCCAAGCCGTGGCTAATTAAATGTATCTAAAAATGCAGTCAAATGACAGGAAATTTAGCCACATTTTCTTTTTATAATGGGGCTAAGCGGTTGCACTATATTTGGCTTGGGAGAAGAACGAAGGTAATAATTTCTTGATGGAGTTTGTGTAAACAGATACATGGAACTCATTAAGAAATTTTCATCTAGATTTTTATTTCTCAATCAATTAGTTTAGAGTAAGAATGAGATATAAATTTTTATAGATGAATTTTATATGAAACACATTTATGAAAAATTTTACCCAAACCAAACACATCTTAGGGTATGTTTGTGAGTTTGAATTTTAGAGGGGAAGGGAGGGAATAAGAGGCTTATATTATAATTTTACCCTACAAGTAGTACCCTTATTTTCCCTCAAAAATCCAAACTAACAAACATACCTTTAAAGATGAAAAAAAAAAAAGTGATAGCATTTTGAGCAAGAAGTCTTCAAGCTAACTTCAAGTTAGATTAAGGGTGCGTTTTTTGGGCCTTTAAAAAGATAATTTTGAAACTTAAATTTGTTACATATAATTAAAAAAATTGAAAATAGATTCTTTTTGAAATTTGGATTATTTTTAACAAATTATCAAATTATATAAAAACTGAATTTTTGGCTAAAAATGATTTTAACAAAAAAAATCAAATCCAAACACTTCTTAAAATATTTATTGCATAAAGAAAATAATTTTAAAAATAAAAAACAAAAATTTAAATAATAATAATAATAACAATAACAATAATAGTAACAACAATAACAACATTGCCGTAAATCACAATAGCCAACACTTTTCAGCATTGCTTTTAACAAGTGTTGCCTTGGGCCCAAAATATTGTAGTGATTTAAGTTAAAAAAAATCTTTTATTAAAACAATTCTAATTCTTTTTTGTGTGTGGTGAATTATAAAATTAATTGAATTTTAACAATATGACAAAATACAAAAGGATAAATGTATAGATAGAAAACATTCAACACACAATCACAATGCACCAAAATTAACTCCTAAATTCCTTGTCTCAACTGGTTAACGGGTTCAGCACTCAATACATAGTCAGTCTCCTCTTCCACAAATCATATCCACCATGTATTCCAATGGCCACTACTACCTTTCACATCCTCCAAAGTAAATCTACCTTTCACAACGCTAATTCTTCCTTCGGGAGGGGCTAAGAATTTTTCGTCAATCTAATGTTGGTGCCTTTGATGTCCAAAACTTTTTCAACATAAAATAGCTCACTTTTACAAGTAAAAAAAAAAAAGGTGAATCATTACACGAAAACATTGAGCTTAAGATATGAACAAAACTCAATTGTACGTTAAGGAAACTTGTGTTATTATATACAAACATTTCAGTAAAGTAAGGCTTGCATTTCAGGTAGCATCGATCCTTTTTGCATTACCAACTCTTCTAGTGTTATTACCAATACTGCCAGAAGGCCAATATCTAAGTGTAATGGTTTCTCAAATACTTTATGTAATGATTTTTTTCCTCTTAAAAAGCCTCAAAAGGAACTTATTAAATCTTCCTCATTGTGTGCTCGCATACATTTTTCGATTGATACATTCTATATTCTTTTATTATAATTTTATATTAAAAAATTAAATTGGTGAAGCAGTGAGGAACCATTGCCGATGCTACCTTCTTCTCCAGAGAGCCAACAATGATAGCTAGAGGTGTCAAAACGGGCCAGCTAACCCGTCTCGTTTAGACCCGCACCGCCAAAAGCCCGCTGAAAACAAGGTAGGATGGGCCAACCGGGCAAAATAAAATGGGCTGAAATAGTCAGCCCAGTCCATTTTGGGGCAGGTTGACGGGTTAGTAGGCCAAACTGCCAAAAATTTAAAAATATTGAAAAAAAAAACCTTTTAATGGGTTGCTGACTTACTATTTTTTTCAAAAAAATTTTTTTATAACTTTTGTCTCTAATTTTTTTTTTTTTGGTCTGGACATTTCATTAAAAAACAGGGCAATGGGCAAAGCCTACAAAACAATTACAAAGGGGATGAAAGTACGGGCATGAACACAAAGCCCCACATTTGTAACTCAACATGCCAGCAGGTTTCAATAAACAAATACAAACAACCCACCACAAAGAGAAACACAAAATGCAGCAGTACTCCAAAGAAATGAGGGCTAAGTACATGTATCATGCTTAATAATTTGTAGAAGAAAATTAATGCATACTCAATTTTTTCAAAGCCCATTCAATACTCAATAACAGCTATGCACCAACCACCAACCAATTACATTCAGAACAGTAATTATAATTTATAAGAAGTTCATATCAACTAACAATTATAAAGGTCCTATTAACACATAATATTTACTAATTCATTAGCACCAAAGCCCAAAGGCAAAAAGAGACACGTGCTTGACTCCTTGCACCATCCATCTTCATCTCCTTCGTCATCATCTATACATATAATTCAAAGATAACATAAGTGAAAACTAAAAAACAATTGATAAATGATAATGGCCTAAGATGACCTATAAATGAAAGTGATCTACAAATAGTAAAATATCCTATAGCTAAGATAAAGTCCATAAAAACAAACTACAATTCCACAAATGACTAAACTACACTAACAGCAAAAAAGGAAGTTGAAAATTATCATATATTGGGCATTTGGACAAGCTCAATAGCTGTATGAATATCACTCCTGTTGTAGACAGCACCAAAAAGACATAGACTCTTAACTTCTTGCACCATCTTCGTCATTATCAATCCTCCATCATCTATAAATATAATCCAAAAAGAGCATAGGTAAAACCCAATTGATAAATGACATTGAAATAAATCCAAAGAAAAATGATATTGCAAAATTAAATAAGTTATCATTATTAGCAAAATGGCAAATCCAGTTAACACAAAATATTTACTAATTATCCATAGCACCAAAAAAGCATGTATATTTCTTTTGTCTTTGTGCACCATTTCATCACCCATTTACCATCATCATCATCATCTATATTCTATGAATATAATTAAAAAAGAACATAAATAAAAACCATTTGATAAATGATAATGAAATAAATCCCAAGAAAAAATATATTGCAATATTAAATAATTTATCATTACTAGCAAAATAGCGAATTCAACTACCACATAATGTTTGCTAATTGCCCTTGTCCATAGCACCAAAAAAACTATATGTCCAATGTAACTATTCATTAATATCTTCTAAATCAACATTAAAAGCACCCGCTAACCCAGATGGTTCACTTCTTGCACCATATTCATCACCATCATCATCTATAAATATAATCCAAAAAGAACATGAGTAAAAACTAATTGATAAAAAGCAATAATATAAACCCAAAGAAAAAACAATTACAATATTAAATAAGTTACCATTACTAGTAAACCCGTGCAATCAATTTCAAGTGCAAATCAATGCTTGAACATTCTTTGGCAATAAACGACTTCTATACTTGTTAAGTACTCTTGCACCAATACTAAAAGCGGATTCAGAAGCCACAGTGGTGATAGGAATACTCAACAGATCACAAGCCATTATTGATAGTTCTGGAAAGCAATTTTGAGTATCCTTCCACCACTGCAACACGTTTAAATCCTCATAATATTGGAAGTCCAAATTTGGCTCATCTAAATAAATATCAAGTTGATTCTTTCCACTTCCCTTTGCATTCTGAGGAATATACAATTTCAATGCCTTTCACAACAAGTAAATAATATGAACTAATTGGTGAAAGAAAACAAGCTAAAAATAAATCAATTAAAAAATGGCCATTTAAAAAATTGTAGTTACATCAAAGATTCTTTGATTTCGATCATTTGATCTCGATAATCATGACACACTAGAGGTTGAAGATGGGAAAGGAGTAGGTCTAGAAGGTGTAACACTTTCGAAGGAAGTGTTATTATTTCTATAATACTCTTCAAAAAGCTTACACATTTTTCTTCTCACATGCTCTATCTTCTATTCAGTTGTAGAAGGATAAATTTTTGAATAACAATATTGTAACATAACAAATTTCATCCGAGGATCAAGTACCCCTCCAAATGTAAGCACAATACTGTATTCATCTCAATATTTTTTAAACTTTTTAAACATCTTCTCTCCCATGCTCCTTATAACTTTATCATTGTTACTTAAGCTCTCTTGCAAAGCACATTGAATATTCCAAACTTGTAAGAAGTATAAGTTACAAGTGGGATATGTTGACCCCGAAATCATATCGGTAGTGTCATAGAAAGGAGCCAAAAACTCTCATATCTTTTCTGTTCTTCTTCACTCATCAATCGTAGGGCAAATAGGTTGAATTCCACCTAGTAAGAACATCTAAACGTAATCCAACCCCGAAATCCACACCACCAAACATTGTAACACATTCTTTAAACTTGATCATTATGATCTCAGAACCCCTTACATATTTGACACTTCCTCTAATCTTGAACAATGCATCACTAGCTACTTTAATTTTAATCTTTCTTGCACAATGGATTCAAAATATGTGCAGAACAACGCAAATGAAAAAACTCCCCACCACATAGCAACCAATTTTGCACACCCAAAGTATTTTTCAAATGTTCTTGCATGTTATCATTAGCAGAAAAATTATCTAAAGTGTGAGAAAAAATTTTTCTCTCTATTCCCTAAGCACTAAAAAATTCATAAAATTTTTAAGACAGATCAAAACCAGTGTGAAGAGGAGGCATGTGGCAAAAGTTAAGAATTTTACTATTTAGCTTCCAATTTGAATCAACAAAATGTGCAGTCAAGAAAATATAACCCTCAGTAGTGCATGATGTCCACAAATCATAAGTTAAACAAATCCTATTAGGAATTGTTATCATAGTCTGCTTAAGCTTCTCTCTCTCTCTCTTACATGAATATTCATCACATCAGCCCTAGTTGTATTCCTAGAAATAGGAACTACATCTGGATTTAAATATTTCACCCAACTCCTAATCTTCCTATACTCAACAAATTTATATGGTAAATCATGCTCAATTATAGCAGCAGCACACATCTCAGATAATATCATTTAATCTAGCTTACGAGACCTCAACTTTCCTTGCATATCCACAATCATTTGACCAACATCCTCAAATTTAGTTTCTTTACATTTTTGGATATGGCGTTTTAGTGTTGATGTCCCATATAATTTACCATTCGCTTTATATTCTTGCTTACAAGCATTGCATAACCTCCAACAATCAAAGGTTGTTGACTTGGTTTTTTCTTATTAGGTTGTTCTGAATCTGAACCATCCCATATTTGATCTAATTTTTCCAATTCATTAACGAAAGTGGGGTCATCAACTAGTATTGATTCCATTTTAAAATTTTAAATACGAAACAAGAAAAACCCAAACAACAAATAACAAGTCATTGCAAATCCAAACAAGTTGCAACACAAAAAAATAAAAATCTTCTGTCACCACATCACATGTGCAAACTATGAACAAAAAAATGAAAAAAAAAAACTTCATGACAGTGAGACTAAAGCTCCAGAAACTAAGAAATCAAATGTCACATTTTCCCTTTAATCTTACTTCTCATGCTCACTTCTCATCCTTATATTACAGGAATAAATAAATGAAAAAAATAATACCTTCATAACACATTACCACAAGCCATGACGTGAGATGTAGCTCATCATCGGCCACCACTCAACGAGCTCAGCGTCGCTAAACTGGGTCGCTAGACTGGGTCACAAAAGGGATCGCCACCGCCGCATGACTACACTTCTTCTAGAACTTACCTAGTTACCCTAGGTTCTCACTTCTCAATTTTTTCGCGTGAACAAGAACAAATGAACAAGTTTTTGGTTTTATTCTTCACTGTCTCAGTGTCCAGTGAGTGTAGGGGTAGATTTGTTTTTGGTCTAAGTGTAGGTGTAGAGTTGTATTATTGTAATTGCACTAGTAGTCTAATACCGATATCCAATTACTATCACTTTTTTTTGTGTGCTTTCTTTTTGTTTTTGGTCTTTGGGTTGGGCTTGTCTTATGCTCTTCAATATCCAGGCTTTTTTTCACATGCTTAATAAATTTTAAATTTTTTTTTAAAAAAAATGCTTAGCCCGCGGGTCAAGCCTGCCCCAACCCTCCTAAATCCGTGGGTTAAGCGAAGCGGGTTTGGAGGGCTGAAATTTTGGCGGGCTCAAAAAGTTAGCCCAGCCTACTAAAAATAGCGGTTTTGGCAAACCAACCTGGCGGGCTGGGCCCGTTTTGACATATCTAGTGACAGCGGACCCCCAACCACCACGAAGCCACGTGGACACCACCAATCTCGCCGTCACTACTCCTCATCCACCACTGCGCTCATCTTGATATCACCATAGCTACATAACCACCATGAAGCTGGGGCACAACACACTACGAACTACCACGACTCAGCTTGGACAGAGGTAGGAAATCATCCCAACAATCATCATCAAAATACAAGCAACTACCAAAATCCATGAAAATTAACAAAAAGAAGGTATGTGAGTTTTTTCACCCACCCATTAGCATCACAAACCAGAAACCTTCCCTTCCATTCCTTATTCACGACCACTTCCCCTCTATGAACTATCAATCAAATGCACCCACATACAATAAGCCCCAGTATTGGTTTGATCTATGAATCATAAAAAAAAATGTCAGGGAAGAAGCTGGGGATCTTGGTGGCAGATCGCAGAGGAGGCAGATCGTGGAATAGGGGTGGTGGGCTCAAGCAAGGGTGGTGGGCTTAGGCAGAGGAAGTTGGGGAAGAAGCCGGCCAATGCGCAGCAGCTAGTCCACCACGGCCAGCATTCAACAATGATGAGATGGGTGGCCATGCCCATAGTGTGCACAGGAAAGTACGAGGGCAGAGAGCAAAAATGGAGCACAAATGAGAAAGGGAGTGAGGCCGAAGATCTTGGTACCAAGCTCTTCCATCGTCTTGGTAACAACGACGACAACAAAGGGGCGGAGATGAGTGGCACGGTGGGAAATGGGACGGTAGTGGAAGAAGAAGAAGAATAAGAAGAAGGGGGAGGTGTGGAAGTTGGGGAAGATGGGGCAGAGGTGGGGGGCTTTGTTGTAATTTTATAATATTTTACTGTGTAATTTTTTTTATAGACTATATTAAAAGAGTTTATTGATAGATATGTTATCTTTAGCTATAGATTTCTATTTTACATATATTGATTGATTTAGATCAATGAGCTTTTATGATACACCTGACTTCATTAGATGCACCCATAGTGTTGCTGAAAATATTTTTGTAATGGTGGTTAACGGTAGAGAACCAATTATTATTATTTTTTGAAAAAATAGGGACCTAATTAAAAACTTTTATATTATAAGGACCTAATTAGAAATTTAGTGAAATTATAGGACTCGCAATATAATTAAACCTTCTATAAACAACACAAGTTGCCGTTTAACGTTTCCTAGGTAGCGTTTGTTTACGTACTAGGACAAAAATATAGAGACATTGGAAACACAAACCTATTTGGTGGTGGAGACAAGAACATGGGACAGAAAAACACAAAATTTCTGTACTTCCAAAATATGGGGACAGTGGGGACAAAAATGGAGACATAAATTTAATTTTTTTATCTTCCAATAATACTCCTATACATATATATTATTTATGTCTCTGTCTCCGCTCTTTCTATATTTTTGTCCCTGTATTTCTGTCCCAGGATAGTAAACAAACACTACCTTATAGTATTATTGATACTGTCAGTTTTTATTTGATATGCAATGATTTAATGATTTCAAAAGTTGCTAGACTAATACTATATAATCTGTACTAATGTAATAAAAAAAAACTGTGGTTAAATAATACATTTTAACGATTGATTAGGTATTTTGTTTTGCTAGACAAATGGAAAAACGTAAGCATCATAGCAAATGCCAGGTGGGGAAGAATCACGGACATACGTAAAACTTGTTTAGAATAATTAGTGATTGATTATTGATATTGCTCTTCGTGTATATTTACAGTTCTATACCTTATTTCATATAACTTTTTGTTAATCACTAATCTGTTATTAAACCTAGTCAGCTAACATTTATTGAACCTAATCACAACTCACACCCCAAATTTCTTTGAAATTAGTGGTTAAGAATATCTAACTAATAATTAAATATGATTAGTAAGTGTTTAAGAATGCATGATAGTAACCTTGAAATATGGCGTGACGGTGGCTCACTTTATCCACTAATCATGTTGTTAGGGGTTTGATACTCTTGCTGTCAATGGTAATACCTTGGTTTTGATAAAAAAAAAAACGCGCAGATAGCAAGCGTCTGAGAGTTGCATTATTGAAAAACTATGAATCTTGATTAGAATGATTTCGTAAATATCATTGTAAGTTCATCAAAAATAAAAACATCATTGTAAGATTAATTATTCTTACGAACAATTTGTTTAATTACTCTTCTTCAAAAAGAAAATCCTAATACAAAATAATACTTTTAGGGCTCGTTTTTACAAAGTAACATGTAGGTTACTTTTTTTCAATGGCTAAACAAGCTATACGGAACAAATCTATCTTTCAAAGTTTGAACCTTAATCTTTCAAGTTTAGTTTCATCGGTTAAGAATAAATTATATCTTAAATTTATTTAGAATGATTTAGGTTGATATTAAGGTGATTTATATTAATTTAGATTAATATTAGTTTGATTTTATCATTTTAACTTGGCACTGATTTATTCTATTTATTGTTCCAGGTCTATAAATATTAAATAAGCATTGTTTTTTTTTTTTTCTAAAGGTTTCTTTCTTGAGTGAGCATGATGACTTAAAAGCCTCAATCTGTGACTGGCATTTGACATACTCCCCTTTGTTCTCTTCCAAGCACTTCTTTAAAGCCTCAATATCACATAACCTTTCTCTTCACACTGCCGTTTTCTGCCTTCTGATCCATGGGTTCCTTCCTCCTATTACGAATCAACTGCCTTCTACTGCATTTTAGATCATATTGCACTAAATTCAATTAAAAGAACACAATTATGGGAGGGGAAAAAAATAATAATACAACAACAACGAAAATAAATTAGTTCACATGTATGAATAACAGAACAAGCATTGATGAACCCAAATTCAAAAACTGCTGCATCTTTAATTTCCATACTCTCCATTTCATTCGTAAACTTAATTGTTTGGAAAATATGAAAAAAGGGGGGAAATTGAAGGTCGAATGAAATAATCATCCGTTCAAATAAAAAAGTTAGAATAAAAAAGGTTTCAGCTTTGAATTAGTAGATTGCATTAGGATCATGCAAGAGGAGCAAGCAAAATGTCGTACCGCAACGCAACGCGGCAAGAAGGTGTCGATATCTTTGGATTTCGCGTGTTGGGAAAAACGAAGGTATGGATGAATTGCGATATTCTATAATTGTATGGCGTTGGAATCTGAAAGATGCAATGTTTGGAAAAAAAAAAGACAAAGTGCAACTCTGCAAAACCCTAACACCACCGAGGAAGAAGACGATGACAGCTTTAGAAGCATTTTTTTTTTTGGTGGTTTGCAAGCAATGTCGTTTTTGGTAAGCCTAATTGAAGCATTTGAGAGCGTGATATGTTTATGCTTTCTTGGTCCAATTTATTTATTTACTTATTAAAAATTAATTTATTGTAGCTAAATTCAAATAAAAAAGTAAAAGTTTAATTTATATGTACTCACAATGTAAAATTTTCTTACATTGTTATCCAATAAAATACTTTCATTTATATGAATTTTGAAGTAAAGGAAGAGAGAATTGATTACTATATTTGTTGATGTGATAAAATGTAATTAGTTGATTGTACAAAAAAGCTTTATAGACTATACATCAAAATTATATTCTATGTATAAAATTAAACATGAATCTCATCCGAGTAAAATTTACCAAGTAAGAAGTTTCCAAGTACTACATCTTTTGTATTAAACTCTGATATTACAAAAAGGAAACTTTATTGGAGATAAAATTTTGAAGTTTGAGAGATATATGAGATGAATTTAATTTATGGATTTTTCTTTGGTACTCAAAGAGCATCAGTATCTTGTGTATTTAATGGTTGTGTCTTAATAATTGATTTTGTAGATTCAAACAATTTAGGTTAATGGAATACATGGCTCATTCTTAATGATGAATAATTAAAAAGTACCAATATCCTAAAATTTTACAATGGTTCAAGAGAAACTTCATGATTTATATGTGCTCTTTTTTCCATAAAAGATGATTTATATGTACTCCTACACTATGTTTGGTTAGGGGGGAAATGGAGTATAAATTTCATGGGGAATACTTTGTATAAAATTACACATGAATCTCATACATAAAAAGTTTATCCTGATTTTTACTTTTCAACCAAATATACCATGATTTCCATGTATTATCATATCAGCAGAAGTGATGAAGGTCTTTGTTCAACAAGGATGGGAGATCTAAGAAGATGATGGATGATGAACGGCTTACGGGACTACACATTTTTATTGGCCGATTTTTTAATCCATGTGAAATCATATTATATTGTGAAAATTTATTATAAACCCCATGAAAAATTCTTATTTGTAAATACCACAAATCGTTGGCCTCAACATGTGACAACCACACATCTTTGATTAAGCAGCTTGTATCAAGGTGGAGTTGTTAATAATTTGCAATGTGATAGGGCATTCTCCAAGATGGAGATTTGTTAAGAAAGTTAGCTCATGTGTATATCTTGATTGGACAACAATTGGTTTTAGATATGTATATCCTTGAGATGTATATTCTCAATATGTGTATCATTTAATATGTATATCCTTAAACTTCGAAATATTTAAATTAGTGATACATAAAATCTGTTAGAATATAAGAAATCTTTTATAAAAATGTAATATTGACAAGTACTTGAGATAAGGAATCTTGAATAATAAGGACCTTGGCTATGAATAGATTCAATGATTTTGGTGTGTGGTAAAAAAAAAACAAGTGAGAGAGATGGACTGCGGTATAAGAAAAGGTGTACATGGATCTCTTAGTATGAGAACAAAATAATCTTGTACTATTTTCCTTCTAATAGCAAAAGTGATGATCTTTCGAGATGGATGTAGACATAACATTGAATATAAATTGAAGTCTATTGAGTTAAAAGCAAATGGGAACCACCAGTTCATTGCATTTAAGATTGAGAATCAAGGAATAGTGGTTGAAAAATTTGAAAGCCCACAAGAAAACTATGACAACTTTATTGAATCTCCACCTCCTAATGATAGTGTATATATCTTTGAGGAATTTTTCCCCATTATCTAAGTTAAACAGACATTTGCTATAAATCTAGAAAATTTTATATACGGACAAATACGCTACCAAACTAGTATTTAATTAATATGCATGAGATAAAAGTACAAATCAGCTTATTTTTGTGAAAGATGGATAATAGCAACTTTCTTCTTGCAACACTTGCTAAAAATTATTTTCCGCTCAAAAAATTTGAGCATGTGTCATAGTAGCATTAAGTTATTAGATGCTAAATGATCCACCATACCTATATTGCATGACTCTTGGTATCTGGTGATACGCAAGCACAACACCAACCACAATAGATGTTTGATGTCTTCAATGTATTAGTAATGATTATTTCATTATTTTCATTTTTATCACAGATTATTTGACCACTTAATTACACCAATTTCCTTCAGTTACTATGTATACACTAAGACTGACTGATCAATTTATTTTTATTATTTATTTTCTTAATGTCTGACTTCAAATGCATAACCCATTATTTCCTCTCAAATAATAACTTTTCATATCCTTCACCTCCCTATTTCGATTTTCTATGGAGGCTGGGCAACAGTTGAAGGAGTTCTTATCTTTCTCATTCCCAACTAATCGATATCCACGTTTCTCTTTATATTCAACATTTTATCTTGTCCGTCACAACAAATACGGATGGAAGGTGCCAATACAAATGAATCAGGCCCGGTTCCAGCATGTTCCCATTCTCCAAGTTTCTTTCTCTCTAAAAAATTATTATCTCTCCATTTCTCTCTACCACAACCTTCATTCTCCATTATTATTATTTTTTCTCTAATTGGTGCGGTCAAAATAAAGAAGAGAAGATCTGTGAGGTGGTGGCTCTGTGCGCGATTGATGGCAGGACAGCTCGGCGGTGCAGTCCTCGGTGGTGGATCTGCCTTCCGCACATGGAGTTGCAGTGGAGGAGAAGGGCCGGGGGTTGGTGTGCGTTGATGGTGGAGTTTGGCAATTTGATGGTGCTGAAGCGCGGTAGTGTGCAGTGATGCCATTGGAGAGCGCTTGGGGGCTGCTGTTTGTGGCAGTGATGTGCGACACGACGGCAGTTCTCCGAAGGTTTCATGTGTAGGGTGGCGGTTTGTAATCCAGAAGCGACATGAAGCCGAGGGGGGTGGAGGATAGGTTATCTCAGGCTCTTTGTTTTTATTGTTTTTTTTATGGATATTAATTTTTATTGTATTTGGTTTCTTTTTTCTGATTCAGGATGGCTTTGATTTTTATTTTTTTTTAGGTCTTCAACTGGGTATGAAAATTCTTTCTAGATGATGACATCGAAGGTTTCATCAATTAATCGTATAATTCACAATTCTTCCTTTTCAGTGATGTTTATTTCTCTGCTGGTCATGGTATCTGCATATTGCTATTTGATAAATTTGCATGTTGATAATTTGGATAAGATTAGTTTTCCCGAGACTGCATGTTGTAGCTATTCCTTTGTGCAAAAAGGGCGTGACTTTTTGGATTTTGGATGTTATTTGAATCAGTGACTTTTTAGATTATAACTGCTAGAATTATTATTTGTGATGTGCAGAAATATGAAGATACATAGTTTTGTATGATGATGTGTATGGTCCTCTAATTTCTTCTCTTTTTTATTGAGATGGCATAATGAACTTTTTGTGATAGATAGGTGGTGTCATCTTTTCGAGACTGAGAATGTTATGAGCCATGTATCCAACAAACTATTGAAAAAGTGATAATGGCATGTATATGCACTTTATTGACTCTTCATAGATTGATTATGTTACTTTGTTTGACTTTCTATACTAACTCAACTATTTAACTTGATGTAGGTATGACGATAATAGATACTTTAATAAGTTAGACCTTATTTGCATGTGTCCTTTATCACAGTATATGCTTCATATATGATCGAAGCAAATTTGTAATAAAAATGCTTCATGGAAACTTTAATTGGTTAGAGCCTATTTGGTTGTGCTTTTTGTGTGACATTTATAATGTTTCAATTTTGGCTGATCTATTGTTTTGATTTAGCCTTGAAGACAATTGATTTTGTGATTATCACTTTGATCAGTCAGTATCACGTTTTACCCCCTTTTCTGGTTTGACAGTTATTTCATATGGTTTTCTGAGTATCATTGACTAAAGAAGGTGTGGTTAATCTGTTGTTTTTAAGCAGCGATGAAGACAAATGATTGTGTCTTAACTTTGGCATATCTATTGTTTATGTCCCTTTTTTTGGGCTTTGGGGATTATTTATCTGGTTTCCTAAGTATCGTTCATTGCAGAAGGAATATATAAGATCAAAACCACTTTCACAACTTATTGATCAAATATCCAGTCATTGCTAATATGTGTTAACTATCAAAATCGATTTTATAATGCTAGACAACATATGAATTCTGGCATGGAATAAAAACCACCAATGGTTATCTGTACACATGAATTCATATATCAATGGTCATAACTGACCATAAATCAAGCTAATCTCTCCGTTTTTGCCATTGATATGATGTATGATAAGATGTCTGATATCTGTACATCATTTTAAGCGAATACTTTTAATATTAACGGAAGACCTGGATGAAGGTATTAATAGTTAAAGCACAAAGTGCTTTTGTTTGACTCTAAGAGCTGGCCGATGATGACAACTGATATGATTGGTGTGGATGAAGGTCAATTTGCTGACTACTACTGCCAAATTGAAGCTATGATCATGATGGAAAGTATGTAGTGAAGGAGTCTTTGAAAGGTTTGGAGTGTCAGTCATCCATGTGGCATTGCTCGTTACTCTATGAAAGTTAGGTAGTATGGATTTTTGATGATGTTTGGTCAAAGTGCTAGGAATATGTTGTCTATGTGTATATATCTATTGCTGTTATTATGGTTGGGCAATTAACACTTGGCCCCTACTTTCTTGGTTCGATTTTGTAAATGATTTAGTGGCCATGAACCTTATTTACAAAATTCAATTATCATTATGCATTTCCTTTCCTTCTAATAAGTATATGGGTTTAATTTTAATGCACTGACAGTGTAAAAATATTTTACAATATAGTCCAATTAAAATATTTCATTTGAATGACTTTTTAAATAATAAGCATAAAAGTAAACTGTCATGGCTTATGTGATAATACATTATTGGATGACTGTGTAAAATTTTTTTACACTGTTAGTGTCAGTGCATGACAGTTATGTTTAAATCCTAAATCTTAAACCTTAAATCCTAAGTATATTTTGCTGGATTTTATTTTATTTTTATTCATTGTTGTAATTTTTCTATCTTTCTAGAACTTACAAAGCGCATCTTGCTTCCCTCTTTTGTGGCGATGTTTTTTTTTTTAGACTTTTATATGCTGATCTAGGTATATGTGAACACCATATTTTTTGTGTTCAATTTATTTATTTATTTTTTATTCTTTTCCTTTTCCTTTTTGTATGCATTTGAAATTTGAATTCAACTTCTAGCTGACTCAACAACAAAATAAAATCAGGTCAAAATCTCAACTGGCTCAATAAAAATCAAATCAAAATTTTAACTAACTCATTCCTAACTCACTCCCAAAATCTCTCTGCCCTGCTAGAGAAGAAAAAGGGCAACCGGTACATTTTATTCACTGTTCTTTTTCATTGAATCCATCACTACTGTCATAGCCTCCTCCTTGAAAGAACGAAACCATAGTCCATCATTATGATTATCATCACAACCTTTTCATCATCAATCATAAGCCATCATCATTAATAAATCCCATTACTATCACTATCTTCATCTTGGATCTTATTTTTCATCATAGCCACAATCACTATCAACTTTGTATAGCCTTCAGAACTGTTGCAACCACCATCTCCATACAACCACTGCTATCACAATAATCATCCTTAGCGCTACTATTGTGCCACTATTTTCTCATGGTTTTATTTCTTCCTTATTCTCATGTTACAGTGATCAAGTCTTTCTTATTTCAAAAATAAAAAAATGAAAATATATTTTTTTTATCCGTGCAACATTATTGAATTGTAAGGGTTTATTGAGTAGTCTGGTGCTAACTTAAATCCTGTGCAAAAATAGATTCCTTCTTTTTTAAAATAATTTGTCAATTAGAATGATTTTCACAAATAAAATCAATCAACACATTTTTATTTCTTGTCTTAATTAAAATCCGTTAACACACTTATTTTTTACAAGAACGACGTGGTTTTGAATTCCTCATTGCACCAGAGGATTCGTCGGCGTTGCCAACAACTATCAAGCCAAATTTTTTTAAAAAACAAAAAAAATTGTTCTCTTTTAATTTAATTTTCTCTTCTTTTATTTTATTTTATTATTGTATTAAATGTTATTAAGTTATAAATTAATTTGCATAATAAGCTCTAAGGTAATCATATTTATACGGATGTATTAGGGTGTAGTGAAATTAAGTTTTCACCCTTCCCTATTCATAATTAGACTCTCGGATTCAAATCTTCGCAAAAGACCAGTTTTACAAATCAAAAGATTTTTTAATTTTAGCCAGAATTAAAATTGTTGGTGATTCCATTTATTTCTTTTAGAAATAAATTTTTTGTTTTCATTTTGTTATAGCGATCACAGGACGTTGTAACAGTATGTTTTTATGGTTATCATGGTCTTATTTTTTGTCAAAACAATTATTCTTTGGACGTGTATTACTTTATGCAATAACTTATTTTCAAGCAACTCATCGAAACTTTATATTCTTCTAACATTGCCATTTCTAATTGAATACAGCTGAACAAAATAACATGGTTCTTTGTGCTTTTCTGAAGCATGGAATGAAGCTATACGAATCGAGATTGATTTTAAGGTGTAGTCTTCTGTGTTTATTGCCGTGGTATAGACAATATGCTGCACTAAGAAAAAGATAGTCTTTCATACGGTGGATTTTTGAGAGCAACATTCTTGATGGAAAATAAGGAAGGATGCAAAATAATGGATTTTGCAAGGATTGTGAGATAAGGTCTTATTCTGATATTACTGATTAGATGCAAAAAGTTGGTGTAGCAACAGGGTAAGCACAAAGCAGGCTGGTTTGCTGCTAGGTGATAAATTTGATAACCATATCGGCAGCAGAACATGGTTATCGGTTTTGTTTCATATCTTATTTTTTGGTTTCTTTTGTGGCTTATCTATATTTGTTGGTCCTTGACTCCTCTCTGAGAGTTTCGGTTTCCATCAATTGTTTACTTGGAAAAAAATGTACGGATCATAATGGGTTCGGCGTGCTTTTTTTTTTTTTTCTTTTCATAACCGTTTTTCCATTGCTTTTACTCTGTATTCTAAATTTGAGTAATTTTGATTTCGATAATGTTAGTCTGGTACTGCAATGGTTTCTGGAAGGGATACGATTTGAAAGAGATTGTCTCAAACGTGTTCTTTTTATTAGGAAGCAAAGATGGCAAAGTGTGGTCAGGCCTGCAAGACTCAATGCATTGATGGGTTTATATGTTATGTTTGGTGGCCCAAAATGCTTAAAATGTACTGGCTATGACCCTGCTCTTTCTGTGTGTTATACTGTAAAACTGATACCTGGTGTAAGAAAGCTTTCTAATTTCCTTTACAAAATATGATTTTTATGACAATGCCATAAATTCTGTTTGTCTATAATTTTTAGATTTATATTTTTAATTGTCCAATAGTCATTTTTTATTTAAATTTTTATTCATAACCCAACTTATAACAATACTACGCACACAATAATTAGCAACTCAGCTCATATATAATGTTTTTTTTAATAATTTTGGCACTTCGAGAGTAAGGTGATGATATCAAATGTCGACATTAAATCCCGTAATAAAAAAAAATATATTGACATTAAATAAGTAATGATTTAGCTACCTATTTTATCATTATAACGATTTAAATTAAATTAAATTAATAATTTAATGGTGATGTTCTATATAACCTTTATGTGATATTTTATACTGAAATTATTGTTTTATCTTAAGTTATTCTATAGTTTGTCTGAAGTTGAAAGACACATACATCTATTTGTATGGATCCTATTTTGAGCCTTTATAAACCGTCCATGCCATTTGGCCTGATTGCTTGTTTTATAAACAACACAAATTGCCTTTTAACGTTTCTTACAGTGTTATTGATACTGTCAGTTTTTATTTAATATGCAATGATTTAATGATTTCAAAAGTTGCTAGACTAATACTATATAATGTAGCTACTCCCATTTGACTATTATCACTCTCTATTTATTACTTTAATTCATAACTTTCCTAAGATACCCTTGTTATATAAAAAAACTGTATTATAGTTAGCTAATTTTTATTTTTAAAATGAATTTAAATTTTATACAGTAGAATCTCAATTATTTATTACCACTCCTTATTTATTATTTTTAATTGTGACATTTCTAAATGATTTTAATTAAAAACCTATTTTATATGTATCACGTATTGTTAATATGATATATATTTTAAATTTATGTTTAATAACTGTAATAATAAATATTAAACATAAAAAATTACTAATATATAATTCAGTAACATTTTTTCCAAATTATTTCTCTGTAATTACGTAACCTTTTAAACATTTTTCATTTTTAAATCAATTATTTTTATATAAACTAATATATCTATTATGTTTTATATGAAGTTATTTTTCAAAAGGTTTCTTTCTTGAGTGCGCATGATGACTTTAAAGCCTCAATCTGTGACTGGAATTTGACATAGTCCCCTTTGTTCTCTTCCAAGCACTTCTTTAAAGCCTCAACATCACATGATGAAACCTTTCTCTTCACACTGCCATTTTCTGCCTTCTGATCCATGGGTTCCTCCCTCCTATTAAGAATCAACTGGCCCTTACTGCATTTTAGATCACATTGCACTAAATTCAATTAAAAGAATACAAATATGGAAAAAAAACATAATAATAATAAAAATACAACAACACTGAAAATAATTTAATTCACATGTATGAATAACAGAACAAGCATCGATGAGGAACCCAAACTCAAAAACTGCTGCATATTTATTTCCATACTCTCCATAGGATATTCATTCATAAAATTAATTGTTTGGAAAATATGAAAAAAGGGGGGAAATTTAAGGTTGAATAAAATCTAGGAATTGTGTGCAGTTTGAAATAATCATCTGTACAAATAAAAAAGATAGAATAAAAAAGGTTTCAGCTTCGAATTAGTAGATTGCATTTGGATCATGCAAGGGGAGCAAGCACGCAACGCGGCGCGAAGGTGTCGATATCTTTGGCGTGTTGGGAAAAACGAAGCAATGGATGAATTGCGATATTCTATAATTATATGGCGTTGGAATCTGAAAGACGTGATGTTTGAAACGAAAGACAAAGTGCAACTCTGCAAAACCCTAACACCACCGAGGTGCGGCAACAGCGGCGGCCCCACGTCTTCGAGGTCGTCGGGGTATTCCTCCACGGCAGCAAGTGTGAAGGCGTTGCTGTCACCAAAGAGGTTCCACTCAAGATGATGATGAAATGCTAAACAGTTTTAAAAAAAGAAAAGAAAAGTAAAAAAGGTTGAAATAGTGATTCAGTGGCGAGCAGTGATGCGGTCGAGAACAGTGAAGAACAATAACGCGATGATGGGAGGGAGAAGAGGGATAGAATGGAATCCTCCAAAATTATGTAAGTTTTTAAATTAAATTTATTTATTTCTTAAATTACATCTGGACCACTTATTTATTTTAATATTATATCTGACGGTACTAAAACGGTAGATAAACGTTGGTCCCATACTTGGTGCAGACCAACGGATCGTTAACCATTTGAGAGTGTGATATGTTCATGTTTTCTTGCTCCAATTTATTTATTTACTTATTAAAAATTAATTTACTGTAGTTAAATTCAAATAAAAAAGTAATTTTAATTTATATACACTCATAATATAAATTTTTTAATATTATTATTCGATTAAATACTTTTATTTATATAACTTTTGAAGTAATGTGAGAGAAAATTGACTATTATATTTGTTGGCCTGGCATAATATAGTTAGTTGAATGTATTGAAAAAATTTATAAGGGCCGTACATTAAAATTATACTCTATGTATAAAATTAAAAATTAATCTCATTTAAGTAAAATTTACCAAGTAAAAAGCTTCCAAATACTACATATTTCGTATTAAATTTTGAAGTAAGTATTCTAAAATTTTTCGATTGATATTAAATTAATCCTAAAATTTAAATTGTTTAACATGAATCTGGTCTCACGCTAAAATTCTACTAACAATGTTTGTTAGCTGCTGTTTTTTTTCTCGCTATTGAAATCAAAGAAAGATCACAGAAGAACTGTCACAACCGAGATCGTGACGAGACGGTGAGAAATGATTTTTAAAAATTGGAGTCGCCACCAAATTTATTTAAATTGGAAAAACATAAAAAAATCCATTTTATTTTAAAAAATAGTCCTTGAAAAACCAGATACAAGGTCGGGAGTCAGTTATACATAAGGAATGGTAGGAACTTAATCCTACAGCACCCCTAATACACCCGTCTTTGGACGGTACCTTAGTAAGTTGTGCAAATTAATTAATAACCTTTGAAAGAATTTTTTTTTTATTTTTATTGTTTACAAGAAAAGACGAGACAAACATATTTACATTTAAACAAATAAATTAAAAAAAGTTAATTTTGACAAACATATTTACAATGTAAACACATAAATTGAGAAAAATTAATTTACACAAATATATTCACAATTTAACAAATAAATTAAGAAAAATTTAATTTTGGCTTGACAGAGGGTTGCCTGCTCCTATATATCATCTGGTGCAATGAGAAACTCAAAGTCACGTAGTTCTATAAAAAATATTTATGTGTTGATCGATTTTAATTAATAAAAACCTTTGGTGAAAATTTATCGCAGGATTCAAGTTAGCACTAGGCTACTCAATAAACCCTTATGATTCAATAATGGTGAAGATAACATTTACTACTCAATCACCATTATTAATCATTGCATGAGAAACATTATTTTGTTTTTTTATTTTTTTAATTCATTTTTTTTCTATCTCTTTCTTTTTTATTTAAAAGTAATTGGATCCAACAAAGGAACCCAACATTCGCTGACCAAAAATACAAAATAAGACAAAATAAAAACAACCAAAATATACTTTCCAAACAAGAAAATCTGAAAAGAGAAAAAAACAAATATATATACTAAGACAAACTCAGACTTAGACCAAATAAAACTAAACCACATAGAACATATATTAATAAAAACAAATAACCCAAACCCCTTCATTTTTAATTTCGAAGAGCCCAAACAAACAAACCCTGCTTACTCTAAAATTAACCCAAACTTTAAGAGAACTAAACCCACAAACTCCACTAAGCCTACTGTTGGCCCAACACAAATGAACAAAATGAAGTCCCACGCTATATTGGATACAGCTTCAACACATGAAACAAAAAAATGCAAATATAGACAGCATGGAAAGTAAAGAAAGGTCTTGAATATTTGGGAATTTTGGGGATTTCATTTTTTGTTCAAGGAGCTGGGAACACAACACACACACGCGGAGAGAGAGAGGCCGCCGCCTCGGCTTCACCGCGGCAGGCACGCGAAAGGGGAGCCGCGAGGCAACATGGCCGCGGCGAGAGGAGGAGGGGACGCCGGCGCTGTGGGAAGAAGGAAAAGGGAAGCCGCGACAGAGAAGAGTGCAGCGGCCACAGACGGAGCAGCTCTGAAACGGCTCCTGTCCTTTCCTGGTGGCAGTGAAGATAGGTGGTAGGAGGCACGCTGCGGAGGTGATGGGTTGGCGGCGGTGAACCCCGCCTTCCCTTTCCTTCTATTTTCTGTTTCAATTTTTTTTTGTTTTAAAAGAAACTAAAATCTATATTGGTTCTAGTTTGGAGTTGAAACTCTTTGTGCTCACTGGTTTGAAATGTACTTGGCTATGTTATAACTATGACTTAGACAGTGATGAGGATTTGGTTTTGGCCCTTTGTCTATTTGATTCATTGGCATGGAAAGATAGAAATTTTTTTGATTTAATGAGCATAGATTAAGAAACCATGGTTTAGAGAAATGAGTAAAGAAGAATGGGTTATGGTTCTGGGTATATGGATCTTTTACTGGGAACTTAGAGAAGGTTTCAACAAAGAAAATATAAACTCAATCAGAGTAGTTTACCTGTGTCTAATTTTTTTTCCTCTTTAGGATGAACACTTTTTGGTGAGAAAGCTGAAGCTTAAAAAATAATTTCCTTCGGTGTCTATCAGAGTCTGTAAAATTAGATCACCCTTATAGATAAAAACAGCACAGCAACAGCGAGGAAGTATTGATGCTAGTGATCGATCCCCCCTTGCGTCTGTGAATTTTGGTCTCTATTTATACACGGTTAAGGATTGATTTTTCGAGTTTTGGTAGCAGACATTGACGATTGATTGCCATTTTTTTCTAATGATTGCTGATCTTATGGGATTTGGCATGTTGATTGTCTTTGACTCTGTACATGCTCTCTGCAACTTTGTCAGGCACTGCGTTCCTTATTTCTGACTTTTTTTGGTTTGGTTCCTGTCCGTGCTTCCTTTCAGTTGTGAGCTTTCTGACCTCCATTTCCTCTTCTTTGAATCCTGACATGCCTCTGTTCGGTGCTTCCATTTTTCAACTCAAAAGATAAAATAATAAAACAAATGAAACGACTGAATTTTTTCCTTCTTCTTTTTTTTAAAGAAAATTATTGGGCTTAAAATGAAATGGACTTAAATTTTTAATCTTGTAAAACATGAAATGGGCTTAACTCTCTCTTTTTTCTTTTTTAGAATAACTGAAAAATAGAATACAATAGAATAAAATGAATTGAGAATCCTAATACTCACAAAATTGCTTTGGTGAGTCTTGCTGCACTCCATGCTTCGCTAAGAGAACTCAGCCCAGATGTTGCTCTCTCTAAAAGCACGGTGGACTTGCAGATTCTGTCAGAACATGCGTGGCTTGCGTTATTAGGGAGGAAGAATTTTTTAATTCTTTCCACCTCAATATGTGCTGTCCTTCTGTTGCTTACCTGTTCAGTTATTGCACATAAGCCGCGAAGACCTCTATAAATAGAGGCATGTGTCAGACTGAAAAACCATCCCCGAGCTGAGAAGCATTTGCTTAGTTGTATGAGAAGCAGTGTAGCCTTCTTGTACAGAGAGAAAAATAAAAGGAATTTTGGGTATATTTTTTAGATCTTTGTAATATTATAAATTATGATAGGAGAGAGTTTCTCTGGGAATACATTATATTGTAATTACCCTTTAAATATAGAGGAATATTTTTTGAAATTTGGTCCATGGTTTTTCCTTCAAAATTATTGGAGGATTTTTCACGTTAAAATTTCGTGTCCAGTTCTCTCAATTTATTCTTGTTGGTGTGAATAGTAAAAAGTGGGTCTCATTACAAAGTACAAATCACATGCTCTATTTTATCCATTACTCTTCACAATATTTTGGACACGCTTCCACTTACATTCATAAAGTATTTATTACACTTGGCGTATACCCAACTCTAATGATATATAACATATTCCACATATACTTCATGAATTATCGTGTCTCTTATGTGAAAATACATTGAACGAAGCAAACAACTTCCTTCAAGAGAGTTCAAGGAGTAAACTTGATTATTAAAACCTTTGTCCCATGTCACTATCAACCCTTGCAGCAAAGCAACCAATTCCATGAAGAACAGTGGTGACACCAGTATAACCAGAGAACTCCCTCAAACCAAGACCAATCGTTGTTTCTCAACACTCCACCTGTCCACCAAAAATAGCCTTCCCTCTTCATCAATGCAAAACTTGCTCCATGTCTCTCTTCTTCATCAAGCCGTCCTTCTTCGTCACGTACCCACCGCTGGTCCGACCCCATCCGTTCCAGCAGCGTCTCCGGTGACCCACCCTATCACCGCTACTGCAGCATCATCGCACCGCCTCTAACTCCGTCGAGGGAAGTGTTTGCTTTAAACCACCAGTACAAGATGTAGACGTGGAAGTCGCTCTAAATCTTCACAAACTTCAATTGCAGTGGTCGCTGCGTTGATGAAGAAAGGAAAGGGGAAGCACTTTTGGAGAAAAGGGACGAGTTGTGTAACTAACGCTGCTAATAGGAATTAATTGTGCAACTAGCAACATTGATGTCAAATTTTCAAAAAAATAAAGAAACAACACAGTACTTTCACTAAAAAAAGAGACAATACAGTACATGAGAGAGAAAAAATTACTCGCAAGTTGTATTGAGCTGTGTTGATGGATATAGTAATTCTATCAATTACAGAAGAAGTTGATGGATATAGTAATTCTATCAATTACAGAAGAAGGAAGTTTACTTTCTACGACTATCGAAGATGTGCTGTGAGATGTAACCAAAAAGATGATGTTAGAGTTTAGCAAGAGTTGAATTTATAATAAGAGGGCATTATAGAGAAACCAACTAAAAATAAATGGGAGTGGAGGTGACAATAGTAATTTCCTCTAAAGATAAATGATCTACCTTAAAATTCACCCTTCATGCGCACAAGAGGTGAAGGGAAAAAAAAAATGATCTGTGCCAACTCCAACGAGAGATTCAAGAGGGAACTCGATGGCATTCAAGTTCAGTTGCTAAAAACGGATCCTAGTGAATTGAACTTTGACATTACAAAAGCCCGGCTTGGCTTATTGCATTCTTTACATTCTTTTGCTTTTCAAATTTGTGACCTTGTGAATTGTGATCTCTTGCTACAGCTTTTCCTTGTTGAATTTGCAAAGGGTCATAGTTTAGAAACATCATATGTGTATGTATGTGTTATTAGGCGAAGGCTGTGGTGGTGCACCTGGTAAAGTATGATACACCACACACAAAATTATCTAATGGTAAGGATTTGAGTGATTATCCATACATCAATGTAGTGCCAATGCACTATAGAAGATCCAAGTGCTCTTTCACAGTACAACTTTTTGTGCATTAATTTGTAATTGTGGTGTATCATATAGAATTGGCCTACCAATACATCATCAAATTCTCACAATGAGATAACATGGTGTGTGGTACTCCATACTCTCTAAGGAGTATTGCAGAATCAGCCATGTTATTATACTAGGGAATACTAACCTCTACACTTTCATATGAAAGTTAGCAAACTATGTATTTACTCCATCTGTCCTTGAATAATTATGTAGTTATAAATACTCACTACAATTTAAAAAATTATTGGTAAAATATCAATGTTAGTAAAAATTAGAAACAGTTTATTAAATTATCCTTGTTTCTGATTGGTAAAAAAATAATTAACACTACCTAAACTTTTGAAATGGACAATTATTTTTAGATAAAATAAATTTTTGAAATGGATAATCATTTAAGGATAGATGGAGGAGTTAGACCAAAAGCCCGCTTTCTTATTGTATGAAGAAGCAGATAATTTAGCATAAATTTATACTTTTGTGTCATGCACTCTAGTGTGGTGTACTCTCTTACCCAATTAATGCTCTTACTCCTAAAAAAAAAAAAATTACTCCTAATTATGACATTCCCCAACGGCGCTCTTATAACGTTTTAAGAGGATATATTATTAAAAAAAATGTTACGAATATATTTAAAATTAAAATTAAATAAAATTAATGTTTTTTGTTATTTATTTTAAAATACCAACCATAAATTTGGTAGTACCTGTGCCCTTTACGGTATACACATTATATAACGACGCCACAATTAAGTAAGATAAACATGAGAGCAAAATTTTAGAAAGAGTTTATGGGTATCATCGTGATGAGAGGATTTTATACTTAATTTTTTTAAATATTTTGAAGCAATGATTTTAATATATCCATAAACTAAACCTTTTAAAAAGCATTTCTAACATGTTAAGAGTGCCACTAGTTTAAAATCTTAATATTTTAAAATTAAGTATTATATAATAGTTTCAAATAAATATTAAACATAATTCAAATTTTCACTTGTTAATATATTAAGTGTGAGCAATTTATTTTAGTTCGTATTTTTCATATAATAATGAAAATGAAAATATTAAAAATAGGAGAGATAACATTAGTTAGGTAAGAGAGTAAACCAAATTAGTAATTAATATCTATGAGACAAAAGTACAAATTTATCGTGAATTGTGGATTTCTTCGTACAATCAGGGAGGAGACTTTTGGTTAAAACTAAATGTGAATTTGCTAACCTTCATATCAAGGTGTGGGGGTTGGCATTTCTTTTATATATATATATATATGTGTGTGTGTGTGTGTGTGTGTGACAGAAAAAAATAGAATTTTTTTATTGCTAGTTTGAAAGATTTTTTATTGCCGAGCCACGACAATTGATAGTTTTTTTAGGATAATTACTAGCCAAAGATATCTTTTAATGATAAAAATACTAATTACTTTTGTAACCGCAATTGGAATAATATTAACTCTTATTTATTCATTATTCATGTTGGCAAATGTGATATGGATACAAGTTTTTTAATGCACCAAAATCATATTTTTTTTATTCTGGGCCGCGAGATATATATATTCCCAAAATTTTGTATAATTTATTTCTTTGAAAAAAGTAATAAAAACTGAACTAACATTTGTTATTTCCTTTCTTAATATCCTCTCGAATTATTTTTTGATATTGAGTATATTTGTTTAATGAAAAACTAATAATAAACACTAAGCAATCGTTTTCAATTGTAGGATATTAACATCCACATAAAGACATAAAGATATGCAGGTTAGTGATCATTGCTAATCTCCATATATTTATGTGGAGATTAGGAAGCTACACATTTCATTTTGGACGAAAATGCTCAACTTCTCTCTTTTATAAATCAATTTGAACTTTAGGATAATTTTGTAACTTTGTTTTATCTACATTAATTATCACTTACTTTCTCTCTAACTAATTAATCGTAACAAATATTTACATTTAACATATGATTTTTTTCGGCGGTGATTATTGAATTTAAAAAAAAAAATCTGTTTCAGTAAAAAAAAAGCCTACAGTATATGTTAAAAAAAACCTTCACTCTTACACCAAAAATGTGTAAAATTTTATTTTAATGCTTTTTCCGTTATCATTTTTTAAGTTTTTTAAATAAGAACTAAATTAACCTTTCGAATTTTCTTTCTTGATATCCTCTCAACTTATTTTTTGATTCAGAGTATATGTTTTCAACAAAAACTAATAATAGACAATAAGCAACAGTTTTCATTTTTATTAATTTTTTTTAACTACTTAAATCATTGAATAGTTGTTTACTTCTTTAATAAATTAAAAAATTGTGCTCGTTCTTTAGGCATGAACGAAAACTTATTTAAAAATGAAGTAAATAAATTGTTACATGCAGTATCACTTATCAATTAACTTGGATAAATAAAAATTTATTTAATTTAATTCATTAATTGAAAAAAATTTAGTGATAATTAATATTGTATTCAAAATTTAACTACAGTCTAATGAGCATGAGAGAGGAGATAGAATGTGATAAATCAAGTAGTTAAGCAATTAATTAGGACAATATATAATCACCAAACTATGCACTTTATAAAACTAGTTCAAAATAAAGAGACTCGAGTTTTTTGTCCAAAATAAAACATGTACCTTGCTAACCTTCACATGAAATGTGTAGAGATTAGCAATCCCCTATATATATATATATATATATATATATATATATATATATATATATGTATGTATGTATGTGTATATATATATATATATATATATATATATATGTAGTGTGTGTGTGTGTGTGTAGGGGATTGCAAACATCCACACACATATTCATGTGGAGCATCCTCCACACTTTGTTTTGAACATTAAATCCACTTATCTATTCTCTTAATCAATATATAATGATGGGCATATTTATAATTTTATCTTACCCACATTAACTACTTCTTTAAGTTTTTCTCCCACTTCTAATTAATATTCTATTTTTTATTCTTTTCTATTTAAATAGTATTAGTTCTCTATTTCTTTTTATGTTATCTGAAAATAAATAATTGATGAAAATTTTAAATAATATCATTATGTGTTGGTATAAAATACTTTTTATGATATTTAATTTGTAAAATTGATAACTCCCTTAGGAGTTATGTTTTCCTTTAGTTTTCTTATAACTTTTTGTTTGTTAATAGTTAGTTTTGGTTTTCATAGGTGCCTCTTTTGCATTATTTGGTTCAAGCTCTTACATGATTGCACTCACATCAACCTTGCATTCTAGTTATGTTTTCCATTGGTTTGTAGCCTTTTGGAAGAAGAATGAGGGAAGCATTTGAGCTAGAAGTGCAAAGGAGCAAGAATTGGAAGGGATGTCAGAATTCCATGCTGGAGCATAGAAATCCATGCTGGAGCATGGGTCCCGAGACTGAAGCCACACTACAGCATGGGAACCTACGCTACAACGTGGCTTGCTGTCAGATTTCTCATATTTTCACTTAAGCTATGCTCCAGCGTAGTCATAGCCACGCTACAGTGTGGGTGCACGAATCTGACATGTAGACTGGGCCTCTGTACTGACTATGGTAGCCCATGATTGGCACAAAAACCTAGGCAAACGTGTTGGGAAGGCATCATACAGTATACACCAAATTTGGAAAGGGAATGAAGCTAGAGCTTGGAGCTTGGGAGCAAGGGTTTTGGAGTTCCAAGAACTTGGGAGAGAGAGAGACCTCTCTTGGGATTGCTCTTCAACTCTTAGTGTATTTTCTTGTTCATGACATCTTCTTTCCTTTTTGTCATCCATGTTATTTCGTATCATTTGTCCATAACTTGTAACTAAACCCTTTGCTAAGGATGATATATGGATGTTATGTGTTTGACATTATACTAATATGAATGAATGTGTGTCTTGTTCTCATTTGATAGTGAGCATTGTATTTGAGTTTATTTATCTTGAATTGCTTAATCACCAATTTAGGATTATAGGGGTTTTTACAAATTTGAGAAAATGAGTAAGAGTCATGCCTATGAATGCAATTCCATGAGTTGAATGACACCTAGAGATAGGCAAACATGATTCATGTGGTATTTAAGGGTTTGAGAACTACTCGTAGACCTAAGTATGCTAGGAGATTAGGTGCTTGATTCTACTTGAGTGGCATTAGATGATCTTGAGAAAGAATTTAATGACATGATAACTCTACCATCACTTGATTGAATTTGGACAAGGCATGTTGATGTTCATGTTGCATATTGTTCACACATAGTTGAAGTAAATCACCCTAGCATTTAATTCCATCAATTCTTAAATCGCTTTTACATTGTTTTAGCACTTTAGCGTTCAATTTCCTTTGATATCATCTCTTTTCAATTGTTCAACTTGTTGTCTAATTAGCTATAATCGGTAATTGAATTATCCCTGTAGGTACAACAACCCTATCCTTACTCTATTACTTGACGACCTAGTATACTTGCTAGTGTCACTCTTCTTTGGGAGAGATCAAAAATACTAAAATAATATCAAGTTTCAAATAATAGTAAATAATTTAGGTTACATGGAATTCACGATATGGTTTACCTTCGTTAGTTGGTTGTGCAGAGAAGATAAAAATGGAAAGATAATTATTATTTAAGTGGGAAGAATAGTAGAGAGAGAATATTAATTGAAAGACAGAAAAAAAAATTAGAAGACTAAAACCTTAACTTAGTTTCTCAGTTTTATAGTGGGGTGTAAATTAGTTTCTCAGAGACTAAAATCCAAACTTAGTCCCTCAGATTTGGAAAATGTCATACTAGTTTTTCATATTTCACAAATAAGGACAAGTTAGTTCCTTTGTAAAATTATCATTTGAGTTGTGTTCTCTTAACTTACTTACTTGTACTATTAATTGATTTAAATGCACTATTAATTTTTATGGTAGATTCTAACTTGTTTCACTCCTCTAAATAAAGTAGTTTAGATGTTCTTCATCATCTCCTCTCTCACCATATCTCTCTACCTATAAGAAATATTTTGAATTTAAGTTGTCAATTGTTCTTTATAGCATAGAAGAGTGAGGCAAGTTATAACCCATCATGAAAATTAACAATACATGTAAGCAAATTAACACCACAAATAGATATTTCTGTTAACAATTCAAACAACTGTTGGATAAAGGAACTAACTTGTCCCCATTTATGAAATTTGAGAGACTAATATAGGATTTTTAAAATCTGAAAGACTGAATTGGGTATTCAGTAAAGCTAGAATGGTAATTAATATAGATAAAATAAAATTACAAATGTACCCACATGATAAGTTGATTAAGAGAATAAATGAGTGAGTTTCATGTCCAAAATAAAATGTGGAGATTGCTAATGTACTCATGAAGGTGTGAAGGTTAGTAAATTTTATATATATATATGATGAAATTGATTGAAAAATAATTTTAAAAGGAAATTACACAGACATCATATGAAATTTATTGTAATTGCTTGACACTTCTTTTGTTTTACAAAAATATTATTTATCTCCCCTAGAACACTAAAATTATATTAATCTTCAACCTCCAGACACTAATTTATTAATTTAAGTGAAAAAAAGGTAATTTATGACATATATATAATCATTAATAAAAAAATTATAATATTTCGAACCATGAGGCCTAGCACAGTTGGTAGCTAGTTGGGTTCCTTAAGCATTTAGTAAGGATTCAATTATTGATAGTATGCATAGAGAAGGTTTCATAAATAGAGGCAAGACCCATATATATGAGTTCTACGCTTCGAGGGGATAAGTCACTGCTTCTAACAATAAATACCATTGGTTCATCAAAAATAAAAAATTATAATATTTTGATAATATTTAATATATTGATTGAATAAAATATATTTTTATGGTTATGAATAAAATGTTTTTTTCCCACATGGGGATGAAACTTAATTATAACTATAACATATAATGAAGGGGAGATATTTTAGTCCATATAAATTGGATTTAACTTAAATGCATTGATAATGTAAAAAAAAAATTTCTTCATACAATTATCTAATAATGCATTGTTATATTAAGTCTCATCTTTCACCACTTAAAAACTCAAGTAAATAGAAGAATTTTCTTAGATGATAGTGTAAAATAAATTATATTTTATCCTATTAGGGCATCATGTAATACCCCAATTACTTTGGTTAATTAATGGATAGTTAATCATTCATAATTAATTTAGCATCTCAGTAAAATTTGTTTTCCTTCTTGTGTTTCCTTTTGACATTTAAACTTCAAAATGGATTAATTAAATAATCTTTACTTGGAATTAGAGGTGTGTGAAAATAATAAATTTTTTGTATGGGTGTTTTATATTTATTCTAGTGATTTTGTTTGTGAAATTCCTAGGTTATCCTTATTTATATATATATATCTAACTGTCAAACTACTGTTCTCACATACACCCACACTTAAAAAAAAAAAAAGAAAACAAAATCCCAAGTCCCATTTTTTCCCCTCCCCTTCACGGTACACACACACACACACACTTCTTTCTTTTCCTTCTTCCATTTCTTCATCTTCTTCCTTTCTTTCTCTCCATCTTCATCCACCATCTCAACCTCATAAATCCTTCAATTCTTCACCAAATCCAACAAATAAATACACTTTTCCATAGCTCTTCCACCTAACAAACACAAATCCAGCATCAGTTTTTCAAGAAAAAGCTTCCTTCTACCTGTTCTAGAGCAGACAAAATTCGGGTAGAAAGGAAAGAAGGAGCTTTTGTTTCCTTACTTGGGAGATCAAACTTCAAGGAGCTTGTGGTTGTCTAGATCTTCAATAAAGATCATCTTTTGGGTAGGGGTTTATGTTTAAACTTGTTTATTTATGATTTTGTTAAGAAATCTTGAGTTTTGATGAATGATTATGCATGAAAAATCAAAAGAAATTGTATGTTGTTGTTGAAATTTTTCGGATTTATGCAGACAGCTCAGTTTTGTATGATTTAATTCACATAGATAGAGATAATATTTTGAGCTAAAATTTTTATATGATGAAGCTAACATATGGAGGTATCTTCAGTATTTTTATTGAGGTATTTAGGTGACGTTTTCTATTTTTAAAAATTCAGAAACCGTGAAGATTTCAGTTTCGGATGTTGTGGACATCTTGAAGTTAAACCAGTAATTTTTGTATGAGTTAATATGATCATTTGACAGGGCAATAAAATTGGGAACTATGGTTGTTGGCTATAAATAGGGGATTTCTGACCTCTGAATTTGTCTAATTATTTTAGCATAGTTAGAGAATAATTCTTGCTTTGAAATTTTTACAGGACCTTGTGGACACATTGAAGTGTCTTAAATAATTTTTATAGCCTCTGAATTCATTACTTGATATGCTAATAAATTTGTGTTACAAGGTGTGAAAAATGCATGAAAATTGAGTAAATGTATATGCCATGTGTTTGATAAAATTTCTAAATGAGAGTAAAGGTTGTTTGGGACTGAGTTTCTACATGTTTGTTGGAAACAAAAAAAGTGGAGTTTAGATGAGTTTTGGTTTATCATATAGTGACATTTTAGTCTTAGCATAATGAGTGATTGGTTATTAATGCTTACTCTTACCCGTTGAGTTGTTATGGTTATTTTCTTTTATCATCTTAAAGGAAAGGACTTTAGAATTCATTATTGAAACTTATGCTTGCATGGCTTATGAGAAAAAGAATAACTTTGAGGAAAAAGGAAAAAGAGGAAGAACTAAGCAAAAGGAAATTAGCATTATGACATAAAGATTAAAGGTCGATTTATGTCGACAAAGAGGGTTCCGACACTGAATCGTTCTAAGGACCAGTGACGACTGGGTATTTACTTTCTTTATAGTGCACATAAGGGTTTCTGTCGGTTCAGATTAAGGAATTGGTGTCTACCAGTTAAGTATAAGCTTATAGCTTTTAAAGTATCTAACCAGAATTAATTGAGAGGAAATAACAGTGAGATGAATAGGAACAGATAGAAATATGAAAGTTATGAGGTAGATAAGACTAAATAAAAAGATCTTAATTATGATGTATTTGATGTCTTATATCAGGATAGCCATTTATGTATGTTGTGACATTTAATGAATGAACCTAGTATATTTCCATGTAAGCATGTCTCTTTAATTATATTAATAAAGTTCCTTCATACATGCATATACTTATCATGCCAAGACACCTCTACCTTGATAAAGATTGTTTGCGAAATTCTAAAATCGAACCTCATAATTGTATGTAAATGATTTCAAAAGAAACCAAGGTAGACTAGAGATGATAATGATGTCATGTTAATTGCATATGTTTCTACTGAGATTTCAATTGATTTCTCACCCCTCTTCTTTTTTTTTTTTCCATATCATCTCTAGATGAGCAGGTAGATCCTGATGCAAAGAGTTAGTTGCTGAAGTATTGTTGTTTTCGCTGAAGTATAGTTGTTTTTTCGTTACTTGGAGACTGTGCTATATTACTGAATCTTAACTTTGTATTTGGATCATGAGATCTTTCTCCTTATATGTTTTGTATCTTGTGACTTGAGGTTATGACTTAGTATATTCTTAGCTGGTTTGACCCATGTGGCTGTTTATCTTTGATATTACATTACTATGTTATGTTATGGATTAAATGGCACTGTGTGCCTTATAATGATGATATATGATATGTTGAAGTATTGTATTTTGAAAAGTATGTTGAGCTATGAATGACTGGTTACCCTGTTTATGATTTTCTGTCTTGTAGGAGCATGGTATTTACGCCGTTATCATGCCGAATTTTCATTAGAATGCTTAGCAATATTTTATGTCAAATGTTGAAAAGCTCACGAAATAGGACGTGATTCCTTGGTATTCATTTTTATGCAAACTCGAGCACATAGAAATGAGTACTAGGGAGTTACACATCAAATTAAACTCATATAAATATCAAATATATAATTGTCTTTACTAATAATGCACATGTCATCATATGTTATCTTTTTTATCATTTAAATTAATAAATTAACATATATAGGGAAAATCAATGTAATTTTTGTAAAATAAAGGAGTGACAAGTGTAATTATCCTAAATTCGAGAGAAGTTAATATAATTTACTGTAATTTTAATCGTGTAATGAATACCTTGTGGTATAAGAAGGTTGAAGTTGGATATGATATGCAAGTGGAAAACCAAAAAGAATTATATACTTGATGGAGCATGGATTTTTATTTTTATATGCATAGAGAGCGGATTCTTGTATGTTTTTGCAAGTATTCTAAAATAAGATACATGCATACAAGCATAATCAAATATACTTCACAAATCCAATAGAAAGAAACAGTACAATTTTACCGTAACATAGATCCAAACGAAACAAAACTGTTTTCAATGGCTAAATAACTTGAAAATCTGAACTTACATGTGCCAGGTCTATCTTTTATTTGTAGTCTATATATATAACTAGTGGAAGTAACACACATGATGCAACTCGCAGTAACCTCTTGGTGAAATCTGTAACTTCCTAGTACTCATTTCTACATGCTCGAGTCATATAAGAATTAATCCTAAGGAATCACGTCCTATTTCGTGAGCTTTTCAACATTTGACATAAAATATTGCTAAGCATTCTAATGAAAGTTCGGCACGATAACGACGTAAATACCATGCTCCTATAAGATAGAAAATCATAAACAGGATAACCAGTCATTCATAGCTCAACATACTTTTCAAAATACAATACTTCAACATATCATATATCATCCTTATAAGGCACACAGTGCCATTCAATCTATAACATAACATAGTAATGTAATATAAAATATAAACAGCCACATGGGTCAAACCAGCTAAGAATATACTAAGTCATGACCTCAAGTCACAAGATACAAAACATAAAAGGAGAAAGATCTCATGATCCAAGTACAAAGTCAAGATCCAGTAATATAGCACAGTCTCCAACTAACGAAAAAGCAACTATACTTCAGCAACTAAGTCTTTGCATCAGGATCTACCTGCTCATCTAGAGATGATATGGAAAAAGGGAAAAGGGGTGAGAAATCAATTGAAATCTCAGTAGGAACATATGCAATTAACATGACATCATTATCATCTCTAGTCTACCTTGGTTTCTTTTGAAATCATTTACATACAATTATGAGGTTCGATTTTAGGATTTCACAAACAATCTTTATCAAGGTAGAGGTGTCTTTTAGCATGGTCTTGCCATGATAAGTATATGCATGTATGAAGAAACTTTATTAATATAATCAAAGAGACATGCTTACATGGAAATATACTAGGTTCATTCATTAAATGTCACAACATACATAAATAGCTATCCTGATGTAAGACATCAAATACATCATAGTTAAGATCTTTTTATTTAGTCTTATCTACCTCATAACTTTCGTGATTTCTATCTGCTCTTATTCATCTCACTGTTCTTTCCTCTCAATTAAGTCTGATTAGATATTTTAAAAGCTATAAGATTATACTTAACCTGTAGACACCAGTTCCTTAATACGAACCGACACCTAAACCCTCATGTGCACTATAAAGAAAGTCAATGCCCGGCTATCACCGGGTCCTTAGAACGATTCAGTGTTGGAACCTCCTTTGTCGACATAAATCGACCCTTAATCTTCATGTCTTAATTCTGATTTCCTTATCTTTAGTTCTTCCTCTTTTTCCTATTTCCTCAAAGTCATTCTTTTTCTCACAAGAATGCAAGCATAATTTTCAATAATGAATTCTAAAATCCTTTTCCTTAAGATGAGATAAACCACAACAACAACTCAACGAGTAATCATAAACATTAATAAGCAATCATTCATTATGTCAAGACTAAAATGCTACTATATGATAAACCAAAACTCATATAAATTCCACTATTTCACTTTCAACAAATATGTAAAAACTCAATCCCAAACAACCTTTACTCTCATTTAGAAATTTTATCAAACACATGGCATATATATTTACTCAATTTTCATGCATATTTCACACATTGTAACACAAATTTATTTGTATGTTAAATAATAAATTCAGAGGCTATAAAAATTATCTAAGACACTTCAATGTGTCCACAAGATCCTGTAAAAATTTTAAAGCAAGAATCATTCTCTAAATATGTTAACAAAATTAGACAAATTCGGTGGTCAGAAACCCCCTATTTACAGCCAACAACCATAGTTCCCAATTTTATTACCCTGTCAAATGATCATATTAAATCATATAAAAATTCATGATTTAACTTTAAGATGTCCACAACATCTTGTAAAAATTTCAAGTCAAAATTTGATCATTTGGTCTGGTAAATAAATTATACAAATTCAGTGCTTCAGAAATTACTGTTCATACCGAAACTGAAATCTTCTCGGTTTCTGAATTTTAAAAAATAGAAAAAGTCATCTAAACACTTCAAGAAAAATAGTGAAGATACTTCCATATGTTAGCTTCATCATATAAAAATTTTAGCTCAAAATATTGTCTCTATCTATGTGAATAAATTCATACAAATTGAGCTGTCTGCATAAATCCGAGAATCTCAGCAACAACATACAATTTCTTTTGATTTTTCATGCATAATCATTCATCAAAACTCAAGATTTCTTAATAAAATCATAAATAAACAAGTTTAAACATAAACCCCTACCAAAAGATGATTTTTATTGAAGATCCAAACAACCACAAGCTCCTTGAAGTTTGATCTCCTAAGTAAGGAAGCAAAAACTCATTCTTTCCTTTCTACCCGAATTTTGTTTGCTCCAGAACAGGTAGGAGGAGGACTTTTCTTGAAAAATTAATGGTGGATTTGTGTTTATTGGGTGGAAGAGCTATGGAAAAGTGTATTTATTTGTTGGATTTGGTGAAGAATTGAAGGATTTATGAGGTAGAGATGGGGGAGGAAGATGGAGAGAAAGAAAGAAGAAGATGAAGAAGAAAAGAAGAAGAAAGAAAGAAAGAGAAGTTATGTGTTGTGTGTGTGTGTTACCGTGAAGGGGAGGGGAAAAAAATGGGGTTTGGGTTTTCATTTTCTTTTTTTTTTTAAAGTGTAGGTGTATATGAGAACTATAGTTTGATCGTTAGGTGTATATATAAATGAGGATAGCCTAGGGATTTCATATATAAAATTACTAAAAAAAATATTTATATTATGAATGACTAATTATCCATCAGCTAACCAAAGTAATTAGTACATAAAAATTGGGACATTACAAAATCTAGTCCAAGCATGCACACCAAGGACCTGCAAATTATGTATATAATGAATGCAACTTGCAAGGGTAAGTAAGAACTGTTAATTTTCAATATAGTCAAAATATTACCATTTAAAGCTCAGTATAGACTTAGATTTCAAGAATTCCAAATGGAAAAGAAATTATAAGTGCTTCTTTGGCTACTTCTCCAAGGAGTTCGTTTCCTTCCTACTGATTCTTTTTTGGGTACATCCTTCCATCTGATTTTTTTTTTTTAAGTTTTCAAAAATATTATAGCTTTATATAAATGTTTTGTTATAACATGACTAAACCAATTATCCAACATGCTGAATTGATTTTTATTGAAGAATTAGATAAAGCACAATTGAAAGAGGAGTTAACAAATCTTGTATAATATTATTGCAATATAATCTCAGTCTACTAATTTATTTTTATTGAAAATCATTTAATTAAAAGATAATTACTCAACTAAAAACTCAACAAAAATTTGTTCCTTTACTTACTAGTTTCTGCTGTAGCAATTTTTGAAATTCCAATAGACAATATTCATCTTCAGGAGCACCATGTCGCACAACAGGCCAAGAAATTTGAAATATGCATGTCTGCATCTCTTATTGAAGAAAATGACACCCAATACTCCCCAAAATCCTGTGGCAAATCCAATTCCCAAACCCATATAGAACCATGAATGTACTTCAGATTCTTCATCATCCTTATCTTCTGCCATTGGGTTCATATTGTTCACTTTGCCACCTTGTGCGCAGCTGTTTGAGAGTGGAGATCCACAAAGTTTAGGATTTCCCATGTAACTAAGGTTTGTGAAACCCTGCAGTTGAGTCCTCGATGGGATTTCACCCCATGAAATTATTGAATGAGAGGTTCAGGACTTCAAGAAAAGTCATACCAGACATGGATTGAGGAATTTGTCCTGAAAGTCGATTGCATGAGAGATCAAGGGATTCTAGCTGTCTTAGGTAGCCAATCTCTTGGGGTATGTTTCCCACTAAGTGATTGTGGGACAGATTCAAAGACAGCAATCTAGTGAGCATAAATAGCTCTAATGGCACTATTCCTGACAAGCTGTTACTTGAAAGGTCTATAATGTACAAAGACTTGAAATAATATAATTCCATGCCTTTTGTATGCAATGTAAGATAAAAAAAAAATTTCGTTGAATGGTTTAGAGTATTAGTGGAAATGAAGAACTTATCAAGTGAAGCATATTGAGAAATCATGCTTGTCATGTTGTGGAAACAATTGGGTATTGATCCCGACAATCTATTATTTGCCAAATCAAGTATCTTGAGAGAATGAAGTTGGCATATTGCAGTGGAGATATTACCACTGAATTCATTGGATCTCAATTGGAGAGCTTTTAAATTTGGACTCATCCAACTTGATATAGCTTCTCCAAATAATTTATTATAGCTTAGATCCAACGAGATTAGATTAGACAAAGATCCCATTGAGTGAGGAATTTTTCCTGTTAGGTTATTGTCCCCCAAGCCAACATAAAGCAATGATTTCCAATTCATCCAACAATCTGGGATTTCTCCGGATAAACTATTACTGCTAATGTCCAACAACTTTAAATTGCTTTTCTCTTTCATCTTGTGACATAAGAGAGAAGAAATAGATCCAGATAACGAATTACCATATAGAATCAAAATAGTTACATTTGGTGATATTTGAGGCACACCACCTCTCAAATTATTTTCTACCAGCCATACAACTTTGGAGTTTAGCAGCACATTGGACATGTCTGCATCGACCGTGTTGTTTGTTAAACAGAAAAACTCAAGTTGAGCTGCAAACTTCCAAAACTTGTCAAGAGGTTCAAATGAAACTCTCGAGCTCTCAATGGTCAGAGCTCTGAGAGAGCTTTGTGTATATAGCCATGAAGGAAGTTTGGGAACTGCATATTCAAACTGAAAAATTTGAAGTTGAAAGGGAGGGATCCATTCATGATCAAAGTCAAAGATCAAGGCTGGTGAGCCTAAGTCCAAATGCTTCAAATTTGCAAGAGAGTGAAAATTTCTTTCAGAGATATTTCCAGACAACAAATTGCCATGAACAAGAAAGATCTCCAAGTTGTGGGGTTTCCCAAGACTTGTCGGAAGATTTCCACTCAAATAATTTGAATGGATAACCAACATATTCAATAATGATAGATTTCCTAAACTTGTGGGAATTGGACCGGAAAATGAATTATCAGAAAGAGCAAGTTCTTGCAGTTGTTTGAGCCGGCCTAACCACTCTGGAATGGGTCCTTCCAGCTTATTTTCATACAAAAACAATGATTCAATGCTACGAAGGTTTGGCAATGTTTTAGGTAGTTGGCCATGCATGTGATTTTGGCTAAGGTCAATAACAGAGATTCCACAACTAAGATTGAATATCCAGTTAGGCAACTCGGATATAAAATCATTGAAATCATTATCACGGAGATGTAAAACATCAAGTGAAGTAAAATTAGCAAACTGAAGAGATGGATAGATGTTTCGAAGTTTACAACTCTCCAAGTATAGCTCTGAAAGTGAAGGAAGCATGGTCACTGACTGAAGCCAATCAGTTTCCTTGTGAAGATCAATACCACTGAGGTTGAGATATTGCAAGGAGAAAAGTCGTGGAATCCAACTGAGATTATCAATGACAAGATCAGCATTATATGATAAATCAAGATAATGAAGATTGGAGAAGTTTCCACACTGATGGGGAGGCGTACCTCTTGACAAGTCATTACATGTTGTGTTAAACATAGAAGAATAAGTAAACTGGATGGCCTTGAAGTCATTGTTGCTCAAATCCAAGTAGCTTAAAAATTCAAGATCTAACAAAGATAGATGGAGTTCACCTGTTAGGCAGCGTGATTTGTCATATTCGTCACCATAAGCACGGGGAATTGGATGACAAGGGAGACTAAGCTCTATAACTCTGCGTGTGATGTTGTGACAATGAACTCCTGTCCACTGGCAACAGTCATTTTGAGGGGACCATGAGGAGAGTAAGCCAGAAGGGTCTGTAACTCCTTCCTTAAAGTTTAGCAGCGCGCTCATGTCCTGTTGATTGCAATGAATCTTCGTGTTGCATGTGACTGAGTTTAACATAATTGTAGTACATAGCAATAACCAAAGCAAAACGATAGAAGTATAGCAGGGAAAAGTAGCCATATTGATTGCACAAGAAGAAGATACTTTTGGTGATATTATGTGGGAAGTTATACCAAGCCACTAGAAGAATTTATAAGGTCAGAGCAAAAGCATGATGGGAAATTCGCTGACCTTCTTGTATATGGTGCAAGCACGTCCACAGGGCTCACATTCACATCTTACTAATGATAATCATATTTGAGATTAATTTTACTATCAGTTAAGATATATTTATCATCAACGTAAACCTAAAAACATGTGCGGATTTTAAAATAATTATTATGAAAATGAAACACATTTAATAAAAACATGTTTAAATAATTGTAAAAATGATTTACGCTATGGGTATATCAAAACGATATATTATTGACATTTTAGTTATCTTATTCGTGTATTACTCAGTTTGTTTAAATTAAATATCTATCAATATTATTTTTTTATTTCTTGAATAAATATATAGTATATAATTGATGAATTAGTTTTTTTGCTCTTAAGAAAATTAGGTCATAAACAAATTTCAAAAAGAATTTTTTGTCTAAATGTTTTTTAGATACAAAATAAATCATCCAAACACACGTCATCAGACAAAGTATAACAAAGAGACTTAAATATAAATTTTAATAATTACTAAAAAATGATATTTAAAATTATTTTTAACTTTATATGTATAATTTTAATAAAAAAAGTCATTATATTTATCTTAGCATGTTAAGTTGATTTTTTGGAGATAAAAAATATATTTTAAATTAATTTTAATTATATTTTGATAACTTTTTTTTTAATGACAACATATTGCTCTTATTTATCATGTTACCGTACATGTTTATAAAATAGATTAAATATATTTTTCAGTCCCCATAAAATATTCTTAGCTTTTAATCTCTCTTTTTTTTTTTACAATGATTTATCTTTTGGCCTTTGTCGTTAGTGCAACACTATTACATATTGATATTTATATATATGAGCCAGAACAATAGATTCCTAAAATATTTAAATAGAAAAAAAACAAAGTTTTAATATATTTTTAAAATTTAAATACATATTTTAAAATACTTATAGAAATCAAAAGTTTAAGCAGCAAGAATAACTAAGAATAAAATGTTGTAAATAATGAACTAAAAGTCAATAAAATTTTAAGGACTAAAACTAAAGCGATATGTATTTATAAAGATTATAAATATATTCAAGCCATCTCAAGACAGATTATTTTATAACTAGAATTAGGACGAATAAATTTTAAATACAAGGGAATATTTTTTGCACATAGATCACGTGTCCTTCTCCTATCTATAATCTATAATATATCTATAAAATTAATATTTCAGATTCATTTTATGGAAATTTTTTCCACATGTCGCTTCAAGAGTTATTTAGAGTGCGCATTTTCATAAACTCAATTATGATATATCATTAAAATATTGTAGCTATAATTGAATCTAATTTTGATTACATGTTGATATATATCATTTGCACTTATCTTATTCAATGCTGATTTATATCAGTAGATTGTGTGACATGTCATTTTTCTAGAATTTATAACTTTAAAAAATATCATCTATGAGTATGAAATAGTACATTACATATAATCAATTTTCAATTAATTATAACCATAAGTTTAATTAAAACAATTAATTGATTATCAATTATCATTTATAATAGGAATTTACGTCAAGTCCACAAAAAATGCATGCACATTCTTCTATTAAAAAGTCTTTAAAACTCAAATCTAAAATTAAAAAAAAATTGTGTTGAATTTTGAAAACATTAGATTAGATTAGTATTATAGATTTAGTTCCTCCTCAATATTTTGATAGATTTATTTTTCTTATTGAGTAATATAATTACAACTATTCTATAAATTGGTAAGGATCAATTTATCCTAAAATTCTTTAAAAATATTTAAGATAGACTAATTTATCTTATATTTTTAATTATGATCAAATACAAAATATATATTTTTATTCTTGAGGAACCATTTTGTTCGATGCTATTATTTTCATGGATTAAGTTGGGAAAGTCTCACCACTTGATTGATAAATCATCGGTGAGAAATTACTATAAAGACTAATCCAGCATTAATTTTCCAATTTGATGTGACTAATTTACATGATTTTCTAATTTAAGAAATGAGTTAGAATACATAAAAGAGAACAATCAATATTCATGCCAAATAAAAGTGTCCATGATTTTAAATTTCTTTTTCTACACTTAGGAGTCATGTCAACAACATAAAAAAACACTGCTCATAATCTTTTTCATTTAAACCTCCAAAGAAAAAAAAGGAGAATAATTCTACATTTAAAATTATATATAATTTTGTAAAAATCAGCTCCATTGAAAATGACATCATTCGGAAGTTTCACCACTTGATTGATATATACTAGCGGTGAGAAATTGCTAGGAAGACTAACAATTCAAAGTCTATGCACCGGCTTCAATTTTTCAATTTGATGTGATTGATTTGTTCGATTTTCAAATTAAACTTAAGGAATGAGTTAGAAAACATAAACGTAACAATAAATTATGCCAAGTATTATAAATCATCATTACATTTTTTTTAGAGTTATCACTTCAGAAAGTGCAATTATCCTCCATTCACTGTATTTTCTTGGATTATGTGATATGAAGATGAAGACATGAAATATTTTCTTTTATAGATGTTTTCTTCCATAATAGATTAATAGTATTGAAAAAGTAATAAAATATATAGAATATATGATTTTTATTTTTTTAAATTATAAAGGTATTCTTAATATCATTTGATGATATGTGACATCATATTAAAATTAAATCTTAACTATATAGTAATATTTAAAATTTGTAATTTAATGTGTGTTTTTAAAAACTGTCAGATTTATTATAATCTTTTTTATATAATAAATTATGTGCAATTCAATTTAATTATATAAATAATCATAGTTTATTCTTGAATTCACAATGAATCACAATACATCAACTATTCAAAGTATAATTTAAAATTTTAAATATATAAATATTATAAAGGTACTAATTGAGATCGTGTCACATATAAGATTCATCATAAATTCGAGTCTGTATTAATATTTTTTCTTTAATTATATATGAATACTTTAAGTAAAAAATTGTTATAAGATAATCTGTTTAATTTGGATTGTATGAAAAATATTGATTTTGTATAGTAAAATACTAGAAAGGTATGAAATGACGCGGTAAAATATTGATTTTGTAAAGTAAAATATGATTTTTTTTGTTTTTTTTACATGGAATTTTCGTTTATTTTAAAAATATATAGTTATAGATGATATTTAATATAAATGATAGATGATATATAATATACATGTTGATTTGATCTAATCTGCAATCTATAATCTGTAATACTAATACTTAGGACTCATTACATAGAAAATTTTCCATGTGTCACCAATAAACAAAATTATGCCCCATCTTTCATAATCTTAATATTTAAAGTAAGTTTTTTTTATTTAATTTACCTTCTAATTATTAATTTTTTTTCCAATGATACCTTCATATCTTTCTTCCATTAATAGAACAAAAGTACAATACAAAATATTTTGATCGAAGTTATTTAACAAATAATATCTATAATCTATAATACTAATCTATAATCTATCTATGAGACTAATATTTAAAACTCATTACATAAAAAAAAATTTCATGTGTCATTTATAGATAAAATTATACCCCGCTATTTTGATTGCACAAGAAGACACTTTTGGTGATATATGGGAAGTTATGCCAATTCACAAGAAGAATTTATAAGGTCGGGGCAAAAGCATTATGGGATATTCACTGATCTTCTTGTATATGGTCCGAGCACGTCCACAAGGCTCATATTTACATCTTACTAATGATAATAATATTTAAGATTAATTTCACGGTATTATTAGTCTCAACTTTTTTTTAAGGAATTAATAGTCTTAAATTTTTTATACCATCAATCAAAATATATATTATTATACATGCAGATTTTAAAATAATTATTATTAAAATGAAACACATTTAATAAAAACATGTTTAAATAATAGTAAAAAAAGATTTACGCTATGGGTATATCAAAACGATAAATTAATGATGTTTTAGTTACCTTATTCGTGTATTACACAATTTGTTTAAATTAAATATCTATCAATATTAATGTTTTATTTATTGAATAAATATATAGTAATAATTGAATTAGTTGTTTACTCTCAAGAAAATTAGGCCGTAAACAAATTTCAAAGAGAATTTTTTGGCTAAATGTTTTTTCGATACCAAATGAATTATCATCCAAAAATACGTCCATCGGACAAAGTATAACAAAGAGACTTAAATATAAAATTTAATAATTACATAAAAAATAATATTTAAAAGTATTTTTTAACTTTATATGTATAATTTAAATTTAAACAGTCATTATATTTGTCTCGGCATGTTAAATTGATTTTTTGGAGATATGTATTTTAAATTTGTTTAATTATATTTTGATAATTCTTTTTTAATGACAACATGTTGCTCTTAATTATCATGTTGCCATAAATGTTTATAAAATAGATTAAATATAAAAGTTTTCTTAGCTTTTAATCTCTCTTTTTTTCCAATCATTTATCTTTTGGCCTTTTGTCGTTAGTGCAACACTATTATATGTTAATATTTATATGAACAAGAAGAAGATTCCTAAAGTATTTAAAGAGATAAAAAAACAAAGTTTTAATATATTTTTAAAATTTAAATACATATTTTAAAATACTTATAGAAACCAAAAGTTTAAGCAGCAGGAATAACCAAGAATAAAATGTTGTAAAAAATGAACTAGAAGTCAATAAAAATTTTAAAGGACTAAAACTACGGCGATATGTATTTATAAAGATTATAAATATATTCAAGCCGTCTCAAGACATATTATTTTATAACTAGAATTAGGACAAATAAATTTGAAATACAAGGCAATAGTTGCACATAGGTCACATGTGTCCCTCTCCTATTCATGAATATAACAAGGCCATTTGGACGTTCATCTTTGATTTCAAAGTCATCTGTACAACAAAAAGCTACTTAACTTTTAGTGTGGAAACTAAAGCCGAACTTGGGGGCATCTTTGGCGACAGAAGCCTGAAGGTGACTATTGACTTCACACCGGCCAATAATATACATGTCTTTTAACCTATGAAACACGCAGACACTATTTGGGTATTATATTTATGTGTTAGACACGCATTTATATTGAATCTTAATGATGCATCGATTACAGATATTTGTATATTTAGTCTAATTTTTTTTCACTTTAACAAAAAAAAACACACAATATGAACAGATTATAAAAAGAAAATAATAAATAAATTTTTGAGTTTATAAGAAAATAAATTATAAATTAAGGTTATTTAAATAATATTTTGGATAATATATTACTTTTTTTACAATTTCTAGTTATACATATATATATATATTATGTCTGTGTCAAATAATTTTTCAACTTTAGTGTCTCTCGTATTTATATCATGTCGTGTCCGGTGTCATTGTGAATTTCTATGCTTCATAAATTTTAACAATTATATATTTGTAGATACTGGGAAATAACGCGAGAATTGACAATGCAACTTAGCTAAGTCTTAAACATGACGGAACCTCCAGGAAACAAGCGGAACAAGTTGGATAGTATAATTTCGAGTACGTTAAGATAAGGGATTGTTGTGAAATTGCAGCCGAAAAGGCATAAATAGAGTAGTGTAAAATAAATATGTGAAAATATAAAATAAATTACACCAGAAATTTATGTGATTCAACTTAAATCCTATGTCTATTGGCAAATGTGATAATCAAATATTTTATTATAAAAATTTAATGAAAATATAAAATGTGGACATGATCTACTCAATCAAAATTCTAAATACTCTTAAAATACCTTATAATATTTTTTTATCGATATATACTTTCAATTCCGCTCTCTATGGCGGGTTGTATCAAGCTCTTATTTATAGAGTTTTTAAAGACGAATTTTTTAACTTGTAGTTTAATGGTCCATGTGCTTCAATTAATGCTGCAACAACTTCAATTAATTTTGCCAACTCATATGCTTCAGCTGCACCCAAAAAGACAATTTGGCCTCTTGCAAACTATAGGCTTAAAGTCAAGCCACGTCGTCTAACAAATAATAAGTAAATTGGATGGCCTTGAAGTCATTGTTGCTCAAAATCCAAGTAGCTTAAAAATTCAACATCTAACAAAGATGGATCGAGTTCAGCTGTTAGGCAGCGTGATTTGTCATATTCGACACCATAAGCAGGGGGAATTGGATGACAAGGGAGACTAAGCTCTGTAACTCTGCGTGTGATGTTGTCGCAATGAACTCCTGTCCACTGGCAACAGTCATTTTGAGGGGACCATGAGGAGAGTAAGCCAGAAGGTTCTGTAACTCCTTGCTTAAAGTTTAGCAGCGCGCTCATGTCCTGTTTGTTGCAATGAATCTTCGTGTTGCATGTGACTGTGTTTAACATGACTGTAGTACATAATAATAGCCAAAGCAAAACGATAGAAATACAGCAGGGAAAAGCAGCCATATTCATTCCACAAGAAGAGACTTTTGTTGATATATGGGAAGTTATACCAACCCACTAGAAGAATTTACAAGGTCGGAGAAAAAGCATTATGGGAAATTCACTGATCTTCTTGTATATGGTCCGTGCACGTCCACAGGGCTCATATTTACGTCTTACTAACGCTAATATTTGAGATTAATTTTAAGGTGTTATTAGTCTTAAATTTTTTATACCATCGATTAAATTATATTATTATGTATGCAGATTTTAAAATAATTATTATTAAAATGAAACACATTTAATAAAAACATGTTTAAATAATTGTAAAATGATTTACGCTATGGGTATATCAAAACGATAAATTAATGATATTTTAGCTAGTAACCTTATTCGTGTATTACACAATTTGTTTCAATTAAATATGTATCAACTAGTCGTTTGACCTGTGCGATGCACGGAATGATAATAAAAATAGCCTATTGACCATTAACAAAAATAAATGATAATTTATATAAATATATCTTATAGAAAATTAAGTATATAAATTTATTTTAAAAATAAGTTAATAGGATAAAAATATATTTTTTTATTCTGTCATAATAAAAAATATAAGATAAATTAGTCTGTTAGCAGTATTTTTGAAGAATTTTAAGACAAATTGATACTTCTTGATTCATAAAATAGTTGTAATTATATTACTCAATTAAAAAAAAATAAATGTATCAAAATATTGAGGGGGAAATAAATGTATAACCTATAATATATTATACAATTATTTATGACTCATTATATGGAAATTTTTCTATGTGTCATTCATAGAGAAAATTATACCCTATCATTTTCATAATCTTAATCATTAAATTAATTTTAAAAATTTAATTTACCTTATAATTATTAATTAATTTTTCAATCATACCTTCATATCTCTCTTCCATTAACATAATAAAAATACGCTACAAAATATCTCATTCAAAATTATTTCATATGAAAATAATAACTAATAATATAAATAAAATGACAATTGAATGTATTATTAAATTTTTTATATATAATTCTTACAATATTAGCTAATGATAACAAAACTATTATAATTACGCTACCATAAAAAGATGACTATTATAATTAACGATAATTTTGTTGACCATGTGTACCTATTATATAATTATGAAAAAATCTATTATGTGAAAAAGATTATAATAAATGTTACAGTTTTTAAAGACACACACTAAATTACAAATTTTAAATATTAATATATATAGCTAAGATTTAATTTTACCATGATGTCATATTTCATCAAATGATATTAATAATACCTTGTAATTTAAAAAAAATCATATATTCTATACATTTTATTTCTTTTTCAATACCATTAATCTACTGTGGAAGAAAACATCTATAAAAGAAAATACTGCATCTCTTCATCTTTATATCAAATCTAACCTAACAAAATGCAACGAATGAAAGGTAATTGCATTTTATGAAGTGATAACCCTAAGGAAAAATGTAATGATGATAATTTTTAATAGTTGGCATAATTTATTGTTATCTAAATATTTTCTAACCCATTTCTTAAGTTTGAAAATCGAATAAATTAGTCACATCAAAGTGAAAAAATTTTAGTTGGTGCATAGACGTTGAATTGTTAGTCTTCCTAGCAATTTCACACCAAATATATGTCAATCAAGTGTGAAACTTCCAAATGATACCATTTTCAATGGAGCCAATTTTTTTCTTCTTTATTTCTTTGGAGGGTAGAAGATTTTGAGCATCATTTTTTTATATTATTGACATGGCTCCTAAATGTAGAAAAAGAAATTTAGAATCATGGACACTTTTATTTGGCATGAATATTGATTGTTCTCTTTTATGTATTCTAGCCCATTTCTTAAGTTAGAAAATCACGTAAATCAGTCACATCAAATTGGAAAATTGATGTTGGATTAGTCCGTATAGGAATCTCTCATGGATGATTTATTTGTCAAGTGGTGAGATTCCCTAACTTAATCCATAGAAAAAATAACATTGAACAAAATGGTTTCCTCAAGAATAAAAATGTATATTTTGTATTCCATCATTATAAAAAATATAGGATAAATCAGTCCGTCAACAATAATTTTGAAGAATTTTATGACAAATTGATCCTTATCGATTTATAAAATAGTTGTAAATATATTACTCAATAAGAAAAATCAGTACATTAAAATATTGAGGGGGAACTAAATCTATAATCTATAATATATTATACTATTATTTAATGTAACGCCCGGGGACGAGGATGAGGAGTGATCGCCGGTGCAAAGAGGGCACGGACAAGGAGTGGCTCCTCGCAAGGTCCTCTAAGCGGAGGGGTACATGAATGAATCCATTACACACCCGAATGAGAGGGATCCTAAGACTGTATAGGTATGGGACTATACAGTTGAGGAGGGCTTATATGAATTGATTTGTACTACCTATACCAACAAGATGCATCTTCTTTTCGGTAGCCCAAACTGAAAGAACTCCACAGTTAAGCGTGCTTGACTTGGGGTAATTTTGGGATGGGTGACCTCCTGGGAAGTTTTCTGTGAAGCATGCAGTGAGGACAAAGCATGCTTGAAAAGACCCATGTTGGTTTGTGGGGACAAATCGTCAATCCATAAAGCAAAGAGGGATGTTACAAATGGTATCGTAGCCTGCACCTCTCCCAAGACGGTGTGGTTGGGGACTAACCAAAGTGAGGTCGGTGGGCATGTAACGCCCAGGGATGAGGACGAAGAGTGATCGCCGGTGCAAAGAGGGCACGGACAAGGAGCGGCTCCTCGCAAGGTCCTCTAAGCAAAGGCGTACATGAATGAACCGATTACACACCCGAATGAGAGGGATCCTAAGACTGTATAGGTATGGGACTATACAGTTGAGGAGGGCTTATATGAATTGATTTGTACTACCTATACCAACAAGATGCATCTTCTTTTCGGTAGCCCAAACTGAAAGAACTCCACAGTTAAGCGTGCTTGACTTGGGGTAATTTTGGGATGGGTGACCTCCTGGGAAGTTTTCCCAGGAAGCATGCGAGTGAGGACAAAGCATGCTGAAAAGACCCGTGTTGGTTTGTGGGGACAGTCGTCAATCCATAAAGCAGCAGGGGATGTTACATTTAAGACTCATTATATGGAAATTTTTCTACGTGTCATTCATAGAGAAAATTATACCCTATCATTTTCATAATCTTATTCATTAAATTAATATTTAAAATTTAATTTACATTATAATTATTAATTAATTTTTTAATCATACCTTCATATCTCTCTTCCATTAACACAATAAAAATACGCTACCAAATACCTCATTCAAAATTATTTCATATGAAAATAATAACTAATAATATAAATAAAATGACAACTCAGCATATTATTAAATTATTAAATTTTTTATGTATAATTATTACAGTATTAGCTAATGATAACAAAACTATTATAATTATGCTACCATAAAAAGAAGACTATTATAATTAACGATAATTTTATTAACCATGTGTAACTATTATATAATTATGAAGAAACCTATTATCTAGAAAAAGATTATAATAAATCTTACAGTTTTTAGAAAAACACACTAAATTACAAATTTTAAATATTAATATATATAGTTAAGATTTAATTTTAACATGATGTCATATTTCATCAAACGATATTAAGAATACCTTGCAATTTGAAAAAAAAATCATATATTCTATATATTTTATTTCTTTTGCAATACCATTAATCTACTGTGGAAGAAAACATTTATAAAAGAAAATACTACATCTCTTCATCTTTATATCAGATCTAACCTAACAAAATGCAACGAATGAAAGATAATTGCATTTTATGAACTGATAACCCTAAGGAAAAATTTAATGATGATGATTTATAATAGTTACAATAATTTATTGTTATCTAAATGTTTTCTAACCCATTTCTTAAGTTTGAAAATCGAATAGATTAGTCACATCAAACTGGAAAATTTGAAGTTGGTACATAGACTTCGAATTGTTAGTCTTCCTAGCAATTTCATACCAAGTATGTGTCAATGAAGTGTGAAACTTCCAAATGATGCCATTTTCAATGGAGCCAATTTTTCTCCTTTTTTTCTTTGGAGGTTTAAACGTAAAAGATTATGAGCAGCATTTTTTTATATTATTGACATGGCTCCTAAATGTAGAAAAAGAAATTTAGAAACACAGACACTTTTATTTGGCATGAATATTGATTGTTCTCTTTTAGGTATTCTAGCCCATTTCTTAAGTTAGAAAATCATGTAAATTAGTCACATCAAATTGAAAAGTTGATGTTGGATTAGTCCGTATAGGAATCTCTCATGGATGATTTATTAGTCAAATGGTGAGATTCCCTAACTTAATCCATAGAAAAAATAACATTGAACAATATGGTTTCCTCAAGAATAAAAATGTATATTTTGTATTCCATCATTATTAAAAATATAGGATAAATTATTCCGTCAACAATAATTTTGCAGAATTTTATGACAAATTGATCCTTATCAATTTATTAAATAGTGTTAAATATATTACTCAATAAGAAAAATCAGTAGATTAAAATATTGAGGGGGAACTAAATCTATAATCTATAATATATTATACTATTATTTAAGTCTCATTATATGAAAATTTTTCTATGTGTCATTCATAGAGAAAATTATACCCTATCATTTTCATAATCTTATTCATTAAATTAATATTTAAAATTTAATTTACATTATAATTATTAATTAATTCATCAATCATACCTTCATATCTCTCTTCCATTAACACAATAAAAATACGCTACAAAATATCTCATTCAAATTTGTTTCATATGAAAATAATAACTAATAATATAAATAAAATGACAACTCAGCATATTATTAAATTATTAAATTTTTTCTGTATAATTATTACAGTATTAGCTAATGATAACAAAATTATTATAATTACGCTACCATAAAATGAAGACTATTATAATTAACGATAATTAAGATTTAATTATCTAGAAAAAGATTATGAAGAAACCTATTATCTAGAAAAAGATTATAATAAATCTTACAGTTTTTAAAAAATACACTAAATTAAAAATTTTAAATATTAATATATATAGTTAAGATTTAATTTTAACATGATGTGATATTTCATCAAACGATATTAAGAATACATTGCAATGTAAAAAAAAATCATATATTCTATATATTTCATTTCTTTTTCAATACCATTAATCTACTGTGGAAGAAAACATCTATAAAAGAAAATAATGCATCTCTTTATCTTTATATCAAATCGAACCTAACAATTCAGTGAATGAAAGGTATTTGCATTTTATGAAGTGATAACCCTAAGGAAAAATGTAATGATGATGATTTATAATAGTTGCAATAATTTATTGTTATCTAAATGTTTTCTAACCCATTTCTTAAGTTTGAAAATCGAATAGATTAGTCACATCAAACTGGAAAATTTGAAGTTGGTGCATAGAAGTTGAATTGTTAGTATTCTTAGCAATTTCACACCAAGTATATGTCAATCAAGTGTGAAACTTCCAAATGATGCCATTTTCAATGGAGCAAATTTTTTCTCCTTTTTTTCTTTGGAGGTTTAAATGCATTAGATTTTGAGCAGCATTTTTTTATATTGTTGACATGGCTCCTAAATGTAGAAAAAGAAATTTAGAATCATGGACACTTTTATTTGGCATGAATATTGATTGTTCTCTTTTATGTATTCTAGCCCATTTCTTAAGTTAGAAAATCTTGTAAATCAGTCACATCAAATTGGAAAATTGATGTTGGATTAGTCCGTATAGGAATGTCTCATGGATGATTTATTAGTCAAGTGGTGAGACTTCCCCAACTTAATCCATAGAAAAATAACATTGAACAAAATGGTTTCCTCAAGAATAAAAATGTATGTTTTGTATTCCATCATTACTAAAAATATAGGATAAATTAGTTCATCAACAATAATTTTAAAGAATTTTATGACAAATTGATCCTTAATGATTTATAAAATAGTTGTAATTATATTACTCAATAAGAAAAATCAGTACATTAAAATATTGAGAGGGAACTAAATCTATAATCTATAATATATTATACTATTATTTAAGACTCATTATATGGAAATTTTTCTATGTGTCATTCATAGAGAAAATTATACCCTATCATTTTCATAATCTTATTCATTAAATTAATATTTAAAATTTAATTTACCTTATAATTATAAATTAATTTTTCAATCATACCTTCATATCTCTCTTCCATTAACACAATAAAAATACGCTACAAAACATCTCATTCAAAATTATTTCATATGAAAATAATAACTAATAATATAAATAAAATGACAACTGAGAATATTATTAAATTATTAAATTTTTATGTATAATTATTGCAGTATTAGCTAATGAAAACCAAACTATTATAATTACGCTACCATAACAAGACGACTATTATAATTAACGATAATTTATAGATCATGTGTAACTATTATATAATTATGAAGAAACCTATTATCTAAAAAAAGATTATAATAAATCTTACAGCTTTTAAAAACACACACTAAATTACAAAATTTAAATATTAATATAGATAGTTAAGATTTAATTTTAAAATGATGTCATATTTCATCAAACGATATTAAGAATACCTTGCAATTTAAAAAAAATCATATATTCTATATATTTTATTTCTTTTTCAATACCATTAATCTACTATGGAAGAAAACATCTATAAAAGAAAATACTGCATCTCTTCATCGTTATATCAAATCTAACCTAACAAAATGCAGTGAATGAAAGATAATTGCATTTTATGAAGCGATAACCATAAGGAAAAATGTAATGATAATGATTTATAATAGTTGGCATAATTTATTGTTAACTAAATGTTTTCTAACCCATTTTTTAAGTTTGAAAATCGAATAGATTAGTCACATCAAACTGGAAAATTTGAAGTTAGTGCATAGACTTTGAATTGTTAGTCTTCCTAGCAATTTCACACCAAGTATATGTCAATCAAGTGTGAAACTTCCAAATGATGCCATTTTCAATGGAGCCAATTTTTTCTCCTTTTTTTCTTTGGAGGTTTAAACGCAGAAGATTTTGAGCATCATTTTTTTATATTGTTGACATGGCTCCTAAATGTAGAAAAAGAAATTTAGAATCATGCACACTTTTATTTGGCATGAATATTGATTGTTCTCTTTTATGTATTCTAGCCCATTTCTTAAGTTAGAAAATCATGTAAATTAGTCACATCAAATTGGAAAGTTGATGTTGGATTAGTCCGTATAGGAATCTCTCATGGATGATTTATTAGTCAAGTGGTGAGATTCCCTAACTTAATCCATAGAAAAAATAACATTGAACAAAATGGTTTCCTCAAGAATAAAAATGTATATTTTGTATTCCATCATTATTAAAAATATAGGATAAATTATTCCGTCAACAATAATTTTGCAAAATTTTATGACAAATTGATCCTTATCAATTTATTAAATAGTGTTAAATATATTACTCAATAAGAAAAATCAGTAGATTAAAATATTGAGGGGGAACTAAATCTATAATCTATAATATATTATACTATTATTTAAGTCTCATTATATGGAAATTTTTCTATGTGTCATTCATAGAGAAAATTATACCCTATCATTTTCATAATCTTATTCATTAAATTAATATTTAAAATTTAATTTACCTTATAATTATTAATTAATTTTTCAATCATACCTTCATATCTCTCTTCCATTAGCACAATAAAAATACGCTACAAAATACCTCATTCAAAATTATTTCATATGAAAATAATAACTAATAATATAAATAAAATGGCAACTGAGCATATTATTAAATTATTAAATTTTTTACATAAAATTATTATAGTATTAGCTAATGATAACAAAACTGTTATAATTACGCTACCATAAAATATGACTATTATAATTAACGATAATTTTATTGACCATGTGTAACTATTATATAATTATGAAGAAATCTATTATATAAAAAAAGATTATAATAAATCTTACAGTTTTTGAAAACACACACTAAATTACAAATTTGAAATATTAATATATATATATATAGTTAAGAGTTAGTTTTAACATGATGTCATATCTCATTAAATGATATTAAGAATACGTTGTAATTTAAAAAAAATCATATATTCTATATATTTTATTTCTTTTTCAATACCATTAATCTATTGTGGAAGAAAATATCTATAAAAGAAAATATTGCATCTCTTCATCTTTATATCAAATCTAACCTAACAAAATGCAACGAATGAAAGATAATTGCATTTTATGAAGTGATAACCCTAAGAAAAACTGTAATGATTATGATTTATAATAGTTGGCATAATTTGTTGTTATCTAAATGTTTTCTAACCTATTTCTTAAGTTTGAAAATCGAATAGATTAGTCATATCAAATTGGAAAATTTGAAGTTGGTGCATAGACTTTGAATTGTTAGTCTTCCTAGCAATTTCTCACAAAGTATATGTCAATCAAGTGTGAAACTTCCAAATGATGCCATTTTCAATGGAGCCAATTTTGTCTCCTTTATTTCTTTGGAGGTTTAAATGTAGAAGATTATGAACAGAATTTTTTTATTTTGTTAACATGTCTCCTAAATGTAGAAAAAGAAATTTAAAATCATGGACACTATTATTGGTATGAATATTGATTGTTCTTTTTTATGTATTCTAGCCCATTTCTTAAGTTAGAAAATCATGTAAATCAGTCACATCAAATTAGAAAATTGATGTTGCATTAGTCCGTATAGGAATTTCTCACCGATGATTTATTAGTCAAGTGGTGAGACTTCCCCAACTTAATCCATAAAAAAATAACATTGAACATAATGGTTTCCTCCAGAATAAAAATGTATATTTTGCATTCCATGATTATTAAAAATATAGGATAAATTAGTCCATCAACAATAATTTTGAAGAATTTTATGACAAATTGATCCTTATCGATTTATAAAATAGTTGTAATTATATTACTCAATAAGAAAAATAAGTACATTAAAATATTGAGAGGAAAATAAATCAATAATCTATAATTTATAACATTAATATTTAAGACTCAGTACATAAAAAGCTTTTCATATATCATTCATGGAGAAAATTATGCCCTATCATTTTCATAATCTTAATAATTAAAGTAAGTTCTTAAACTTATTTATCTTATAATTGTTAATTAATTTTTTTCAATCATACCTTTATATCTCTCTTCCATTAACACAATAAAAATACCCTACAAAATATCTCATTCCAAATTATTTAATATGAAACTAATAACAAATTATATAAATAAAATGATAATTGAATGTATTATTAAAATTTTATATGTATAATTATTATAGTATTAGTTAATGATAACATAATTATTATAATTATGCTTCCACAAAAAGAAGACTATTATAATTAATGGTAATTTTATTGACCATGAGTAACTATTATATAATTATAAAAAAAGCTTTTATATAAAAATATTATAATAAATCTTACAGTTTTTAAAAACACACACTAAATTATAATTTATAAATATTAATATCTATAGTTAAGATTTAATTTTAACATGATGTCACATATCATCAAATGATATTAAGAAAACCTTGTAATTTTAAAAAAATAAAAATCATATATTCTATATATTTTATTTCTTTTTGAATATTATTAATCTATTGTGGAAGAAAACATCTAGAAAAGAAAATATTTCATGCCTTTATCTTTATATCACATCTAACTTAACAGAATGCAGCGAATGAGTTGGATAATTGCACTTTATGAAGTGATAACTCTAACGAAAAATATAGTTATGATGATTTATAATATTTGGCATAATTTATTGTTATCTATATGTTTTATAACTCATTCCTTAGCTTTGAAAATTAAACAGATTAGTCACATAAAATTGGAAAATTTAAAGCTGGTGCATAGACTTTGAATTGTTAGTCTTCCTAGCAATTTCTCACCAAGTATATGTCAATCAAGTGTGAAACTTCTAAGTGATGCCATTTTTAATGGAGTTGATTTTTTGTAAATTATGTATGGTTTTAAATGTAAAATTTTTCTCTTTTTTTCTTTGAAGTTTTAAATGCAAAAGATTATAAACAGCCTTTTTCGTTGTTGACATGGCTCCTAAATGTAGAAGAAAAAATTTAAAATCATGGATACTTTTATTTGGTATAAATATTGATTGTTCTCTTTTATGTACTCCATCTCATTTCTCAAGTTAGAAAATTATATAAATTAGTTACATCAAATTGGAAAATTGATGCTAGATTAGTCCTTATAGCAATTTCTCACCGATGATTTATCAGTAAAGTGGAGAGACTTCTCCTAACTTAATCCATGAGAAAAATAATATCAAACAAAATGGTTCCTCAAGAATAAAAATATATATTTTTTGTTATGTCATAATTAAAAATATAGGATAAATTAGTCTATATTCAATATTTTTGAAGAATTTTAGGACAAATTAATCTTTACCGATATATAAAATAGGTGTAATTATACTACTCAATAAGAAAAATAAGTCTATCAAAATATTGAGAAGGAACTAAATTTATAATCTATAGTCTATATCTATAATATTAATATTTAAGATTTACTACATGAAAAGTTTTTCATGTGTCATTCATAAAGAAAATTATGCCTTATCATCTTCATAATCTTGATAATTAAAGTAAATTTTTAAATTTAATTTACCTTATAATTATTAATTTATTTTTTTTCTAAGCACACCTTCATATCTCTCTTCCATTAACACAATAAAAATACTCTACAAAATATCTCTTTCAAAATTATTTAATATGAAAATAATAACAAATAATATAAAAAAATGATAATTGAATGTATTATTATATCATTAAAATTTTACATGTGTAATTATTGTTGTTTTAGTCAATGATAACAAAACTATAATAATTATTCTATCACAAAAAGAAGATTGTTATAATTAACAACAATTTTATTGACAATGTGTAGCTATTATATAATTATATAAAAAGTTATTATAATTTGTTTACTTAGTTGATAATGAACTAAAACTACAATGCATATGTGATGTTAAAAGAACTACATAAACCTATTACCTAGTCAAAAAACATATTATAATAGCATTTTATATAATTATATAATAGTTATACATGGTCAATAAAATTATCATTAATTATAATTGTCTTCTTTTTGGGGTAGTGTAATTATAATAGCTTTGTTATCATTAGTTAATTCTATAACAATATAACATATAAAATTTTAATGATATAATAATACGTTCAATTATCATTTTATTTATATCATTTGTTATTATTTTTATATTAAATAATTATGAATGAGATATTTTGTAGAGTATTTTTATTGTGGTAATGGAAAAGAGATATGAATGTATGATTGGAAAATATTAATTAATAATTATAAAGTAAATTAAATTTAAAAACTTATTTTAATTGTTATGATTATAAAAATGGTGGGGCATAATTTGCTCTACGAATGACACATGAAAAACTTTTCATGTAATGAGTCTTAAATATTAGTATTATAGATATTAATGTTTTATTTCTTGAATAAATATATAGTATATAATGGAATTATTTTTTTACTCTTAAGAAAGTTAGGCCGTAAACAAATTTCAAAGAGGATTTTTTGGCTGAATGTTTTTTTCGATACAAAATGAATTATCATCCGAACATACGTCCATCAGACAAGGTATAACAGAAAGACTTAATTAATTAAATGTAAAATTCAATAATTACGTAACAAATGATATTTAAAATTATTATTTTAGCTTTATAAGTATAATTTTAATTTAAAAAGTCATTATATTTATCTTGGCATGTTAAGTTGATTTTTTGGAGATAGAAAATATATTTTAAATTAATTTTAATTATGTTTTGATAATTCTTTTTTAATGAAAACATGTTGCTCTTAATTATCATGTTACCATACATGTTTATAAAATATATTAAATATATTTTTTAGTCCCCATAAATTTTCTTAGCTTTTAATCTCTCTCTTTTTTTTCCAACGATTTATATTTTGGCCTTTGTCGTTAGTACAACACTATTATATGTTGATATTTATATATATGAGCCAGAAGAATAGATTCTTAAAATATTTAAATAGATAAAAAAACAAATTTTTAATATAGTTTTAAAATTTAAATACATATTTTAAAATACGTATAGAAATCAAAAGTTTAAGCAGCAGGAATAACCAAGAATAAAATGTTGTAAATAATGAACTAAAAGTCAATAAAATTTTAAGGACGAAAACTAAAGCGATATGTATTTATAAAGATTATAAATATATTCAAGCCATCTCAAGACAGATTATTTTATAACTAGAATTAGGACAAATAAATTTGAAATACCAGAGAATATCTGCACATAGATCACGTGTCCCTCTCGTATTCATGAATATAACAAGGCAGCTTGCACGTGCATCTTTTGATTTCAAAGTCTTCTGCACAAGACAAAGCTACTAAACTTAATTTGCTATTGGTGCGATTAATAGATCATTTAGCGACGGAAGCCAGAATGTGACTATTGACTTAGCAGTAGCCAAGTCTTAACAATTATCTGTGGAAACTGAGAAGGAAAGTGATCAGAATTGACAACTTAGCTCCTTACTGAATCCATGTATGGACAATATGATGCTCTTAATTTACTTATATTTTAATAATTCTTTTTTAATGACAATATGTTGCTCTTAATTATCATGTTACCATAAATGTTTACAAAATAGATTAAATATAAAAGTTTTCTTAGCTTTTAATCTCTCTTGTTTCCCGATGATTTATCTTTTGGCCTTTGTCGTTAGTGCAACGTTATTGTATGTTGATATTTATATGAACCAGAAGAAGATTCCTAAAATATTTAAAGAGATTAAAAACAAAGTTTTAATATATTTTTAAAATCTAAACACATACTTGAAAATACTCATAAAAACCAAAATTTTAAGCAGCAGGAATTACCAAGAATAAAATGTTGTAAAAAATGAACTAAAAGTCAATAAAAATTTTAAAGGACTAATTGCCACTCCTATTTGTCTATTGACAATCTCTATTTATTGCTTTCTTCATTTGTAACTTTTCTAAAATATCCTTGATAAAAAATTTGTTTTATATTTAGCTAAACTTCTATTTTCAAAACTTAATTGTTTTCATTTTTGACATTTTTGAATGCATTTAATTAAAAACTTATTTTATATTTGTAAATTGCAACTTTGATATTTTAAATTTTTATTTAATAATTGTAATAATTAATTTTAAACATAAATATGAGTTTAATCATATAAAAGAGCATATATTAGTAGATATTGGTTTATCTAAGAGTTAAACATAAATATTAATTCATCATCAAAATAATTTTATATCCTTTAAAAGTACACAATAGGAAAAAAAATGAAAGCCACATTTCTACTTGTAGAATTGAAATTAAATTTGGGAACGTTTCTAAAATTAGAGTCTCCAATGGTAAATAAACTGTTTGGCAATTATAAAATAACTTCATATAAAACATAATAGATATACTAGTTTATATAAAAAATAATTGATTTAAAAATGAATAATTTTTAAAAGGTTATGTAATTATAGAAAACTAATTTGGAAAATGTTACTGAATTATATATTAGTAATTTTTATGTTTAATATTTATTATTGCAATTATTAAACATAAATTTAAAATATCATATTAACAATACATTATAAATATAAAATAGGTTTTTAATTAAAATTTTTTAGAACTATCACAAATAAAAATAATAAATAAGAAGCAGTATAATAAAAAAATTGAGATTCTAGTGTATAAAATTTAATTTAATTTTACAAATAAAAATTAGCAAACTATAATATATTTTTTTATCAAGGATATCTTAAGAAAGTTGTGAATGAAAGCAATAGATAGGGAGTGGTAATAATTGCCAGTCCCCTAAAACTCTGGCGATATGTATTTATAAAGATTATAAATATATTCAAGCCATCTCAAGACATAATATTTTATAAATAGAATTAGGACAAATAAATTTGAAATACAAGGGAATAGTAGCACATAGATCACACGTGTCCCTCTCCTATTCATGAAAATAAAAAGGCAATTTGGACGTACATCTTTTGATTTCAAAGTCATCTGTACAGAGACAAAGCTACTTAACTTTTAATGTGGAAACTAAAACCGAACTTGGGGGACATGTTTGGCGACAGAAGCTAGAAGTTGACCATTGGCTTCACACTGGCCATTATCCAAGTCTTTTAACCTATGAAACACGCAGACACTATGTGGGTATTATATTTATGTGTTGGACAAGTATTTATACTGAATCTTACATGACACATTATTGATTACACATATTTATATATATTTAGTTTAAAATTTGTATTTTTTACTTTAACATAGAAAAACACAATATGAAAGGTTATAAAAAGGAAATAATAAATAATTTTTTGAATTTATAAGAAAATAAAACACAAGTTAAAGTTATTCAAATAATATTTTGAATTTTATATTATTTTTTAAATTTTTAGCTATATATATGTTGATCTATGTCTAATAATTTTTCAACTCATATTCATATCGTGTAGTATCTATTGTCGATATCAATTTCTGTGCTTTATAAATTTTAACAATTATATATTTGTAGATACTGAAAAATAAAGTGAGAACTGACAATGCAACTTACAATTCACTCTAGCACAGATACAGTAGCTAAGTATTAACATGATGGAACCCCCAGAAAAACGCAGAAGTTGGATAATATAATTTCGAGTACATTAAGATAAGGAAATCAATGAATATGAATTGTGATTGCAATATAAGTTCAGTTTTCTCGCTCCATTCCAGCAGAATTTGAAGGGTACATGGAATAGAAGGCTACTGCATATAGGATAGGTTTATTATGTTCCTGATATCATTTTTCTATTATTGATATATCCACGGATAAAACCTTTAATAACAACTAAACAGTCAAGGTGATCTGATGATTTATATTACATAAAAAATTTATTGCAATTAAAGATAAATTATGTTTTTTGAATTTTAAATTATGTTATCTAATAAATATAATTATAATATATAATTCTAGAATTGGAGAATTTTAAGACTAAAAACTTTGATAAAGATCAGAACAACTTAAATTATTTATATTTTATTATTAATGTTTAAAAAACCATTTATTAAATGGATAACAATTACTAAATTCAACAATAACATACATAATAATTATGTAATTGAAAATTTTAATTTAAATTTAACAGCAATCGACTAGATTTTGTAATAATTTCAGTCATAATTAATCTCTGCTCTGTATAAGTTGTACAACCTTCTTGCTCCTCATGTGATGCACGTATGAATTAAATGATTCAAGTACATAGTATATTCATATGATAAATATATAATTGGTTTGGTATTATTTTATTATTTAAATATGTGAATTGATAATAATCATAAGTTAAAGTAGGCAAATCAATATATTGCAATATACATATTTACTGTGGCCATCTAGTGTAAGCCGTTTGGGTATCATATATTTAATGCTTCATATTAATAATAAAATCATTCAAATGTTAATTTTATTTTTTATTCTTTTAGCTAAGATATATATCCTTTAGAGTAAAATGCACTTACTTCACTTGAGGTATCAAGAAATGACACTCCACCCATTTCACTAAGAGTGTGTTTGGTGTTTTCTCTTTTATAATTTATTTTTTATAAATTATATAATAAATAATAAAAATAATTATAAAATAAGTAATGAATTTAATTTCTATACATTAATAGTATAAAATAAAATATTGACAAATAAATTTTTACTAAATTTGACACTTTTTTGAATTTTTATTGGTTCATGATTAAAACATTGAATTTTTTAATTTACCACATTGATAGTGCAGCTATGATGTAATACCAGTAAAACATAATTGACTCTCGTGTCCCTTGTCCAAAAATCATGTGTCATAAGTTTTTGCCATCCATATGTGTCTTAAGCTTAATTACGAGTCTCTTTTGTTTAAGTCAACGCAGCGCCTGCATGGAATGACTGTTATAAATTTAAATCGAAGTTGGTTGAGCTAAAGGCGAACGCGAATTGTTGTTCCATGGTGTTTAAAACTTAGAACCAGGTATTGTTGCGGAGAAACTCGGAAGCTCACAATAACTGACCAAAAACAAAAAAATAAACCTACAAGAAATTCACTGAACTTCTGCCTCCTAATAAATGCCTTTATATTCTGTCTTTGATTTGGATTTCACCGCAATAAAAGCAAAATTTCCTTCATTGCATGGTAATTTGAAGTAACACAAATTCATAATGAAGTTCTGTCCTAATTTATCGAGGCAGTCAAGTTTTTATTATTTTTTATGAGAGAGATGGTTCATGTACGATACATTAAGACAATAAACGTATATTATAAATATAGATATAGAAAAAGATGAAATAAGGGGAGTAAGCCGAATAAAATTAAAATATTTAAATAGAAAAGGGGAATAATACCTCTGTAAATTTGTTGTCATATTTTATTGTATGCCAAACAGTTTTCAAAATTCCAAACACACTTCGAGACGTTTTTAATAATTAAAATTAATTTTCAAATTCTCTATTCAACCATAAAATAACTTTTTACAAAAAAAATCCACTAAAAAAATTAACAAACAAAGGATTGTTTTTCAAAGTAAATCCAACGCAACCTATGTTTCATTGATCTTTTCACTTGCACTTGCACACACATCCCATGTGTCCCTCTCCTATTCATGAATAAAACGAGTCAATTTGGACGTATGTCTTAATTTCAAGGTCGTCTCTACAAGACAAAACTACTAAACTTCAAGTCTTCGGGTGTGAAAGTGAGAATGACTATTGAAATTTGGGCCTTCTTTGCTTACTGAAGACGACAGCTGGCTTCGCAATTGCCAAGTCTCTTTTGATGAATGTGAGAATGACTATTGACTTCACGATAACCAAGTCTTAACGTTCATTGGAAAAAAAAAAAGGGAAGAAAAAACCAAGTCTTAACAATAATTACTAGTAAATACTGAGAAGTGACAAGGAAAGTGAGAATCAACAACTTAGCCCCTCCATGAAGCTAACGGTACGATGGAACTTGCAGCAAAGCTGAACAAGTTTGATCACATAATTTTCATTACATTAAGCTAAAATGCTGAATTGATGATTGCATTGCCTGCTCCCACAATGAATAGGGCGGTAATTCATCATGATACTATGCTTTAGGAGTTTATGTGGGGTTCAGGCAATTATTTTTAGTGTAAATTAAATGGAGTTGCAATTTGGCAATAAATACTAAAAATAAATATGATAGAACTAGATCTATTAATTTATATAGCACAATAATAATAAATATGTGTAAATCATTAAAAAAAACAATTTACTCATTTTCATCTGAATAATTTATTGCCCTTGTTAGTATGCAGTGTTTCATATTTAGTATATTGCATTCATATGAGATTGTCTGTTGACCCCCAATTTTTTTTTAAAAAAATTAGCTTGTGCGCATAATTATATATTTAAAGTTTTGGCTACTAAAGACTTCAGTTTGAGCATCTTATTCTACATAAATTTTTTGGTAATTAAATGATAATATTTTATATAAATAAACCTTTTCAATTTTAAAGTTCATTAGCTTTTCTTTTTTATTCAAATGAACTAAAAACCAAAAGGAGCACATTAAAATATAGTATCGTATTAGAGAAAATACCATTTTTTTTAACCAAAGATAAGCACTTGCAAGACTTAAATAACAAGTTCTATGACAAAGTAATGAATTTGTTAATTTTTAGCTTATGTTTAGTTGAAAAATAAAAATAAGGTGAAATTTTTTATGGATAAACTTTATATGTAATTTTCACACATAGAGTTCATTGATGAAAATTTTCACCCCATTTTTACTTCCTAGTCAAACATAGCCTAAGTCCACATTGATTCCTAAGGATGTTTATAATATTTTTTGATATTATTAGATGTATCATTAGACATACAAGAAAATAGTTTTTGTACAATAAAAGTTGTTTTGAAATAAAATTAAATGTTTAGGTGAAAATGTTGGAATGATTATAAGCAAAATTGATTACTTTAATTAGTATTTTAATGTTTTTATCAAAATAACTTTGAGTATCAAATATTATAAAAGAGTAAACAACACAAACCACTATTAAGGTTTCATCACAATATTGTGCTCCACCCCATTCTTGGAGCACTCCATCCCCATTAAAATTAAATAGCTTATAGAAATTATTATCTTAATATAATTTTTTTATAAAGTTTATGATGAAATATATAAATAAGATATTATAGTATTTAAAAGAATTATATTTTTTAATCATTATATTATATTAAATAAATAAGTAATTGTTAAGAATTAAAACAAATAATAAATTACATTGAGATAATTACAATTTTAAATAATAATTTTTTTTACCATTTTTTCCTGCTGTTATTTTCTTTGTTCTTTTTGTCAAAACTTAATATGATAGAAAAACACAACACTACCACGTACTTAAGACTTATATTAGACGGCTTGGGTTATTGCATACATTGCATTCTTTTTGTTTTTAAATTTGTGACCTTGTCATCTTGCCACCCCTTTCCTTTTTATTAGATGCGCAAAGGGTCAAAAGAAACATTAAAAAAAAGATTACATCCTCGATGGAATTGGCTGAATAATAATTTTAATCATGTAATGAATGCCTTATGATATAGTAAGGTTGAAGTTGAATACGTCATACAAGTGGAAAACCAGAAAAAAAAAAAAAAGGAGATACTTGATAGAGAATTAATGTATTCGTACTCATTTGTTCTTGTAAGTATTCTGAAAAATATCCAGACAAACAAGTATATTTAAATATACTTCACAAACTAGTGTAAAGAAACAAAAAAAACTTTAACACATCACAAATCTAGCAGAGGAAATAGAATTGTCTTCAATAGCCAAATAACTAAGGCAAGTTCTTATCTGCTCCTCAAATAGTTTGGGACCACATGGTGACTGAGAATAGAGTATATAAGTGGGGTAAAATTATAAATTTAGAAGTACATAAAAATATAGTGATTAGCATGAAAAACCCAAGACAATACGGATCTTTCAAGCAAACAAAACCTTCAAAGCACCATTGTGGTGCCTGAATCTTGACCTTTCATCACTAAATCTAATGGTTAAGATTAATTAGCATCAAAATTTATTCTTATACTTTTGTATTTATTAAAAATGATTTTAACTTGATTTACGAGTTTGCCCTTTTCTTTCATATCAGTTATTCATCACCCACCACCTCCCGCTGACCATCATCCTCCGCCACTTAAGCCCACCACCATTGCCCACCACCGCTTCAATCGGCCACCACCGTGGGTTTCTTCTCCTTCACCTGGCAGTCCAAGCTTTCATTGCCATTTGCATAACCACTAGCAACAACACACCCACCATTAAATTCATCTCGAAAATTATTTAATTAACTCACCCAGATATAGTTGCAGAGCCATGAGCTTAGCTTTGTAACAAGGTCGGACAAGCTCAACAAGGTGGCGCCACCACCCCCCGGGGACATCGCTGCCGCCCACCAGCAAAGTGCCCCACCGTCAGCATTCATGTTCTCCGCCATCTCATTTCAAACCATCAAAGAATATCTCTGTCCAGTCTTTGTATATATCCCCTTTCTCAACGATGGCACCACCACCACCACCACCATGACTGTGATCATGAAAACTTACATTTGCAGGACAAGGGAAGAAGCACAACACAACAACCACAAAAGCAGCAAAAACAACACAAGTTCTTCATAAACCTTCTCCTAGAAATCCTTAATTAAATGTCTCTGCACACGGAAATAGAAGCAAGCGTTAAGATTTCAGATGGTATTGAAATTATTGGAAGTTGAATTTGCAACCATTGTTGTGTTTTCTTCCCCTTTTTTCCTGTGTTTTGTTCCTGATGAGAAAAACAAAAGACGTGAGTAGATCTCAGCTGTGTGATTTGAAATTCAAAAGAAAATGAAAAAAAAAAAGAAGAGAAAATGAAATTGAGGTGAAGAAAAGAAGGAGCTACAAGAAAAATCAGAGCATGGAACTTCAAGAAGCGACAAGACTTGTCCACCAGCATTTGAGTACTTGTAACGCCCGGGGACGAGGACGAGGAGTGATCGCCAGTGCAAAGAGGGCACGGACAAGGAGCGGCTCCTCGCGAAGGGGTACATGAATGAACCGATTACACACCCAAATGAGAGAGATTCTGAGACTGTATAGGTATGGGACTATACAGTTGAGGAGGGCTTATATGAATTGATTCGTACTACCTATACCAACAAGATGCATCTTCTTTTCGGTAGCCCAAACTGAAAAAACTCCACAGTTAAGCGTGCTTGACCTAGGGTAATTTTGGGATGGGTGACCTCCTAGGAAGTTTTCCTAGGAAGCATGTGAGTGAGGACAAAGCATGCTGAAAAGACCCGTGTTGGTTTGTGGGGACAGTTGTCAATCCATAAAGCAGCAGGGGATGTTACAAATGGTATCAGAGCTTGCACCTCTCCTAGTACGGTGTGGTTCGGGGATGAACCAGGCGGAAGCTGGTGGGCATGTAACGCCCGGGGACGAGGACGAGGAGTGATCGCCAGTGCAAAGAGGGCACGGACAAGGAGCGGCTCCTCGTGAAGGTCCTCTAAGCGGAGGGGTACATGAATGAACCGATTACACACCCGAATGAGAGAGATTCTGAGACTGTATAGGTATGGGACTATACAGTTGAGGAGGGCTTATATGAATTGATTCGTACTACCTATACCAACAAGATGCATCTTCTTTTCGGTAGCCCAAACTGAAAAAACTCCACAGTTAAGCGTGCTTGACCTAGGGTAATTTTGGGATGGGTGACCTGTAACATCCCCTGCTGCTTTATGGATTGACGACTAACCCCACAAACCAACACGGGTCTTTTCAGCATGCTTTGTCCTCACTCACACACTTCCTAGGAAAACTTCCCAGGAGGTCACCCATCCCAAAATTACCCCAGGTCAAGCACGCATAACTGTGGGGTTCTGTCAGTTTGGGCTACCGAAAAGAAGATGCATCTTGTTGGTATAGGTAGTGCAAATCAATTCATATAAGCCCTCCTCAACTGTATAGTCCCATACCTATACAATCTTAGGATTCCTCTCATTCGGGTGTGTAATCGGTTCATTCATGTACCCCTCCGCTTAGAGGACCTTGTGAGGAGCCGCTCCTTGTCCGTGCCCTCTTTGCACCGGCGATCACTCCTCGTCCTCGTCCCCGGGCGTTACATGCCCACCGACTCCGCCTTGGTTCGTCCCCGAACCACACCGTACTGGGAGAGGTGCAAGCTCTGATACCATTTGTAACATCCCCTGCTGCTTTATGGATTGACGACTAACCCCACAAACCAACACGGGTCTTTTCAGCATGCTTTGTCCTCACTCACACACTTCCTAGGAAAACTTCCCAGGAGGTCACCCATCCCAAAATTACCCCAGGTCAAGCACGCTTAACTGTGGGGTTCTTTCAGTTTGGGCTACCGAAAAGAAGATGCATCTTGTTGGTATAGGTAGTGCAAATCAATTCATATAAGCCCTCCTCAACTGTATAGTCCTATACCTATACAATCTTAGGATCCCTCTCATTCGGGTGTGTAATCGGTTCATTCATGTACCCCTCCGCTTAGAGGACCTTGTGAGGAGCCGCTCCTTGTCCGTGCCCTCTTTGCACCGGCGATCACTTCTCGTCCTCGTCCCCGGGCGTTACATGACCTCCTGGGAAGTTTTCCTAGGAAGCATGTGAGTGAGGACAAAGCATGTTGAAAAGACCCGTGTTGGTTTGTGGGGACAGTTGTCAATCCATAAAGCAGCAGGGGATGTTACAGTACTCGCTAACCACTTAGGATGGAGCCGTCACGCTTGCTGTTGCGCCCCCACCGCCATGGCCATGACCGCCACCTTCGACCTCTTCTTAAGTTTAACAACATAATAGCTGCCTTCACTCTAAATACAAGCTTAATTATATGCACCACATCAAATCCATGTTTTAAATGATTCTGGGGTCAAAAAGTAATTCCTTGTTTTTAGTTCTTATAATTGTTGGTGTCATTGTGAACACCCATTCCCTGCATGCTCCCTACTCGCTGCAGACGAGGAATATGGGTTCCCTCAAATTGCCGAGCCATGCACAGAGAAAGAGGGACACAAGTGGGGTGGCTGTTCTGCCTTACCCATACCCTGTCTCGCACACACACATCAGCATTAAGATTGAATGATGGGAGGTACTAAAAAAAAAAAGAAGGATGGTAGACACTATTTCATGGGCATCTCCTTTGCAATGGCAGACAGGGGATGGACTCTCCGCCTCCGCTCGCCGCAGGCGTGAGTAAATAGAGAGAAGAGGAGGACCTTCAGGGGGGAGGACAAAAAAAAAACTTGACAAAAAAAACCACCCTTTACCATTACTTCATGATCTCTCCACCTACCATCACAGAATCAGAAACCATTTTCAACCTTTGTCATCACTCTCACCTAGCCAACGATCATACTCTTCCATCATTACATATAGAATTTAAGTCCCTTAATCTGTCATCGCTAACTACAAAATCATCATCATCAGATAACCTCTATCACTACCATCGCAGTACATAGCCTTTTCCATTATTACATCAACATAAAAAAAAACAGCATCATCAAACTATAAAAAGGAAAGGAAGGGAAAGCCTAGAAACCCATTCGCGAAGTCAATCTCATCAATGACCACTTGCGCCGAGAGTCGCGCCACCCCTTCTCGTAGTCAACCGCGATCGCCTCTTCCCGTGGATCGCATTCTCGCCTCTTGCTGCATATCGAAACCCCTTGCCGGAATTGTACCAAAGACCTCCGCAGATCAGCAGCATCACACGCCCCCAGTCATCCTTGCAAGCTGCCCTCCCTCTCTGCCACACGATCTACCTCACTTGGACAGCACCTCGCGAAACAACGAACGTTGCACCCTCTGTCGAAGACAACTCTCCCTCGTTCGAACTCAGTCACCAACACCCAATAACCACCGATCACAATCGCTGCCAGCCCACATTGGAACCTCATCTGCATCCCGCTGCTGTGAAGGCCAGACCAAATCCAGTCATAGCGTCACCCTGCTGTCCGCACACTGTTGTCTCATGATCTTGTTGCTTCCTTTGTTTCATATCACAATAATTAAGTAAAGGTAAAGCAGGTTGATTTCCTTTTTGTTTTAATTTATTTTTATTCCCTTTATACTTGTTTTTGTCATTAGTTGTTTTAGTTTTTTCGTTAGAATCATTTGGAGTTGGCCTCGTGGGCTCCTGTGGATTATAGTTTAGGCTTTAAATTTTTTAGTTTGGGCTGGAATTAGTTTTCTTTAAAGTGTAGTGGTTTGGAAATTCTAGTTAGTGTATGTTTGTCATTATGACAAAAGGAATTTCTTTTGGGCTAACTTGCGTTTTTTTTGTTTCTGTTTTTTTATCAAAAAACAAATTAAAAAAAAAACAATAAAAAGGTGAGAATGTTTGGACTGTAGTTGTGCTTTTGAATTGCCTTGATGTTTATATATATAGTTTCTTTCTTTCTATTTTAATATTCTTTTTATTAGGCTTTGTTGTTGGGTATGTGTTTGAATTGGTTTAAGGTTCTGTTGGGTTAAGATTTATTTTGTGGATTAGATGTTTATTTTTATCCTAAAAAAAAGAAAAAAAACTTGCTAGTGTGTATTCGATTAATTTCCTTTTTTAGTTTATTTATTTTTCTTTTAAGAAAGAGGGAATATTATTTAATCTGGCTTTAAAATAAACCCTTGGGCATATTTTCTAAAAAAAAAAAAAAACATTTTTTAGTAGGCCGCATTTTGAAAATAGTGTTACTTGAGTCATTATAGCTTGAAAATTATGTGCTCTATTATATCTTAGTTGTGATATCTTGACATTCTGAAATCCCTTTTCAGATATAAAATCAATCAATCAACACATATTTTTATTTTTATTTTGTATTAAAATCCATCAACAAATAAATATTTTCTACAGAACTACGTGACTTTGAGTTCCTCATTGCACCAGAGGATACGTAGGAGCAGGCAATCTCTGTCAAGCCAAAATTAATTTTTCTTTAATTTATTTGTTGAATTGTAAATACATTTATGTAAATTATTTACTTTTTCTTACATTGTAAATATATGTGTAAATTATTTTTCTTAATTTATGTGTTGATTTCATTAAACTAATTTCTTCTTGATTTATTTATTTAAATTGTAAATATATTCACGTAAGTAAATTTTTGAATTTATTTGTTTTGTCTTCTTTCATTAATTTATATTTTGAGGGGTTATTATTTAATTTGCATAATTTACTAAGGTACCGTCTAAGGACGGGTGTATTAGGGGTGCGTGGGATTAAGTTCCTACCCTTCCCTATGCATAACCGACTCCCGAACTCATATCTAGTTTTCAAACACTATTTTCATAAAAAATAAAATTGGTTTTTCCAAGATTTTCCAAATTAAATAAATTTGGTGGCGACTCCATTTTTAAACATAAATAATTCTTTCTCGCCGTCCACGTCGCGATCCCGGTTGCGACAGATGGCGACTCCACTGGGGATTATCATAAGAGAGTCAGGCCTATTATAGTTAGTTGTGCAAATTAAATATAAACCCCATTTATTCTTGTTTTTCTTTCCTCACTTTATTTTGTGCAGTGTTTCTTTAATTCTCTTTTGTATAGTTTAATTTTCTTGATGTTTATATATAATATTTGTTTATTTGTTAAAACTCTAGGATAGACGACTATTGTTATTCTGTATATACCTGTGGTTTGAGTTTTGTATATATGTGTTGTTTGTATCTTATTTTGCAGGAGTGTATGTAGTGATAGGATCGGAAGGTTTGTATGCTCCCAGCACACACTTCACGATCACTTAATTCACACACTGTGTTCTTGGACTCTATACCCGAGCCCGTGCGAGCTTAGAATTAGGGGTTTCTTGACATTGCCATGAGGGGCTTCATGCTCACTTGGTAGTTGTTGGGACACCACTTAGATTGTTACTAGCCTCGTGAGTCAATCATATTGAGAGGGCTTATCCCTACTTATGGTTGGTTCAAAGGTCGGATCCTTGTCCTGTGGATAAGGGCAATCTGGGGACCATGGTCATTAGAAGTCTAGACCCACCATGAATGTGTACACGTATAGTCAAACCTAGTAGCTACCATGTTAGGGTTTTTGGCCTTAGAACATCCCACCCATTAGGTTTTACCTGGCTAGGACAATGGGAGCATGCTCCTTTCATCCTTTTACACCGCACTCCTTTATGTTTTATTTTAGTTGTTTCTACACCAAACATTGTTACATTGCATTTAGATTAGCTAGTTCCTTATCTCATAACTTAATGTTGATATTCATTCTCAGATGTTTAGGCATTTTGTTCATTATCACATGCATTCATTCCATTCGTTTCTCATAACATAACTTGTTTTTTTCATGAAATGTTTCTTTTTTTCAGTTGTGTTCACTTACATAGGTTTGTGCGTCATCAAATTCTCAAGGAAGCATCAAAATTTTTTCTTATCTCTTCCATCTTTTTAATTCTACTCAATTATTTCATTCTTGTGCACAGTGTGTGAGGTTTTTGATTCATCATCAGTTCAAAGCAAATGGATGCAATACCGATGAACACTAGCAATGTACATGACTGGAAAAGAAATATCAAGGTTACAGTGACGAGCAATGAGCTAGAGAAAGTAACAGAAATAGTTCAGCTGATGCCTCGTGAAGTCCGATCCTCTTTCAAGAATACCTACGGGTGCATATTGGATTTGTTGTCCATTCTGGTGGAAGCGCCAGCATTGAGTGCTCTCTCACAATTCTGGAACCCTTCTCTTTGTTGCTTTGAATTGCCCGATCTTGATGCTGCACCAACCATAGAAGAATATGTGGTCATAATGAGACTACCAATCCAAGAAAAATTAGGTGTATATCTATACCAAGGGCATTATGTTAATAAGGAAAACGTTGCCAAGATAATCGGAGTTAATTCAAACCAGATGATAATGGAAGTAAGGGGGTCTACTCGAGGAATCAGAAGAAGTTTGCTGGAGACTCATATGCAAACTTTGGCTCAACAAGAAGATTGGGATTTCTTCAAACGAACACTGGCACTGACTATCTATGGGTTGGTTTTGTTTCCATTCACGCCCGATGTCGTCGACTTGCTGCCATGGATGTGTTTTTCAAGTTCGAAACGTGTGGCATGAATCCTATCCCGGCCATGCTAGCAGATACATTCCTTTCTTTAGGGGTTTGTATTCAAAAGAGAGGGGGAAGGCTGCGCTGTTGTTTGCCAATGCTATACGTGTGGTTCATGACTCATGTATATGCTAATAGCCGCATGGGCCTTCTTCCTAATCCGTTAGGGGACTTCCATCGCATACAGATAAAGTGTCAAGAAGCTTAGGCATGGAAAAAGGAATTCTCACAGATCCAATCAAACACTTTCAAATGGGTCTGTCCTTGGTATCTTGGAGACAGTGTTATCTACAGTTGTGGTGACTTCCATAATGTTCCGTTAATGGGCCCAAGGGGATGCATTTCCTATACACCTGCATTAGTGCTTAGACAACTCCACTGGACTCAGACAAAGCCACAAGAAGAACAACTTAAAGTATTCAGTTTCCTATACCAGAAAGACAAGAGTACCCTGGAGCAAGAAAGGAAGATCAAAATGGCATGGGATGATGTCAAAATCTTGGGGAAAATGGAACTCGGCCAACAGCATTTAACCTCTTCTCAAGAATACAAAGACTGGAGGGAGGCAAGAGTCGGGAAAGATAGCATCCCAAAGGAAATTCCCGACAACCTAGCCCCCAGGTAAACTCCAGAGTCGGCCCAACAGATGGAAATGATGAAGGCCCAAATGCGATTTCTGGAGGAGAAAAAGGAAGCAGCAGACCTGAAGGTTGACATCCTTCAAGATTGATGCAAGAAAATGGCCAAAGAAATTGAGGCCCTAAAAGACGAATGTATCGAAGCAGCAGAAATTGCCAAGTCCAGAAAGGGCAAAGAGAAAATCTCAAGCATGCATCTGGCCAAAATCCAAGAGCTAGAAGGAGGACTCCACAAGCTTGTGAAGGAAAAGAATCAGCTGGAGAGAGAGTTTAGTAAGAAAAATCGCATGGTGGAAAGAGTAGAATTGGAAGTCAGCCAACGAGATAAAGACATTTGGAGCTTGAGAATGGAGGTCAAGAAAGAGAAAGGTATGAGAGAAAAACTGGAGGGACAAGTGAAGCACCTATCAACCATGTTGACACAGACTGAGCAGAAGGCTACTCAAGGATGGGCATCAGCAAACCAATATCATGATTTGTTTGTTGATGCAATGTAATGGGAAGTCATGGAGAAAAAAGACGTTAGAATGGGAAGAAAAATGTGGAAAGCTCACTGGTGAATTGAGTCATTACATTCCAAACTTTATTTACCGTTTCGAGCAAGCCAAGAAGCAAATTAATAAGTTGCCACCATTTAGATTGCCTCAAGAGGTGACAGAATTTATGGGTTCATGCGAAAGGATCACTAAAGGCCTCAAGAGAAAGAAAATGAAAGCTTTGATGTAATTATCTGTCATGAATCAAGGATTGTTGAATTTCCTTGTTAAGAAAAAAGGATCAAAACTCATGAAATTTATCTTGAAACGATTTGTACTCAGAACTTCACCCAAGAATGAATGAAACTTTAATGTTTGTACTTTCACTGATCACAATTGTGACTTCTCAAGCTCGCCAGATGCTCTCTATAGAGGAATAGATGTTCCCTTATAAAGTAATCAATCACATTTTTACCTTGAGATAGTTCATCCTTGTGTAAAAGTGTGAGAATGCTAAGACATATGAAAATGAACCACATTGCTAGTGTTCATTAGATAGTACCTATAGAGGAGTGAATCCTCCCTTAGATTTGCTATCAACCACACCTCGACTTATAGGGTGATATATCCATAAGAATGGGTGCAGGGCATCCTTGCTTTTAAAAATAAAATAAAAAAAGGAACTTTTTGACCTCTTTCGTTTGTTTCTTATATATAAAAAGAAAAAAAAAACATAAAACAAGATTTTAACTTCTCGGCTGAAAAAGTTTGTGGAAGCACAAGACTCGTTACCATTGGGCACCCAAGGAAAGAGGATACCGATCTAACTCGTGTTCATAACACTAGAGCTCGAACCAAGATGGCCGGCGGAAACACAGAACCAGGAAGGACCATCCCGTCTGCAATTACTTCTGAATCAGGAAGAGCTATTCCAGCTGTAACCACCTCGACTATAACTACTTCTGAACCCGGAAGAAACTTAAGCATGGAAGTTGATGCAGTGAGAGGAAGACTGAACGAGTTGTCAAATAACCAGGGAAGAATGGAGGAGATGATGCAGGCTATGATGGAGTCACTCGACTTATTGAGAGCCCACCAAAACTCAGGAGGGGTACAACCAAGTGCTACAACGATAACCATACCTGTGGTATCGGATGCGACTCACGAATGTCACGCAAGGGGTGAATGATAATCCCCACGAACAACCACAACCGACAATGCCTATTACTATTCCCGTTGGAGAAGGATATCACGCGGTAGAGAATACACAGGCTGAAGGGCATGGGCACGCTACCCACATTTGGGAGCAGCCTCCGAATGTCATCCCAAGGCAACTCTCTTCCTCAGGGAATAATCGTGCAGAAACAGAGAAGGACAAGTCGAGAGAAGAATGGATGGAAAAAATTCAGGAACAAATTAAGGCAATCCAAAGGCCAAACAATTATGGCTACATGGAGATTGAGCAACTTTGCCCTCCCATTAGCACGGTTGTCCCTAAAGATTTTAAAATTCCTGATTTTTCGAAATATGATGGAACTGGCAACCCGCTCTTCCATTTAAAGAGTTACTGTACCAAGATGTCAATCTGGTCCAAAGATGAAAAATTTCTCATTAGCTTTTTCCATGAGAGTTTGACCGGACCGGTTCTAGAATGGTACATCCAGTTAGATCATGCAAAGATTTCTTGTTGGGGAAAGCTGGCTGACCAATTCATGAACCAGTATAAGTTTAACTTGGAAATAGCGCCCAACCGTGAACAGCTGAGTACAATGCAAAAGAAGAAAGATGAACCCTTTAAACAATATGCTCAGAGATGGAGAGCTTTGGCTGCTCAAGTGCAACCACCACTCATCTCATCCGAGATGTGTTCATACTTCCTAGCAACTCTAGGGTCTCCTTACATTGGGGCAATGGCGGGAGCAGCATACAGAGATTTTTCTGAGTTAATAACCGTTGGAGAAAGAATTGAGAGCTTGACTAAAGCTGGAAAGCTCCCGATGAGCAATGAAGACACCAAGAGGGGATTCCCACCCAGAAAGAGAGAGACAGAGGTAAATTATGTGCAAGGTCAGCGACCGCTCACCCCAAGATATGCATCCACATATTCAGGACCCCAAATGTCATTCATCCCTCCTTACCCACACTACCAATCCACAAATCCCACCCCGTACCACCAGCCGCAAGTCAACAACATCCACATACGGCCATACCGACCCGCATGTCCAACATATCCAACCATACATCCTCAGAACTTCCTAAACACGGCACCTCGACCCAATTCTCAAAACCAAAATCGCAATCGTTTCCCAAACCTACCACCTTTTCCAAAGTTAGCCATTTCCAATGCCGACCTTTATCAACGGTTGTTTGATGCTCATTTGATTTCACCATACCCTGTGCACCCATTACGACCTCCGTTTCTGACTTGGTACAATCCAAATCTGACTTGCAAATACCATATGGATGTTGCGGGACATTTGATTGAAGATTGTGAAGGTTTTAAGACGGCAGTGAGAAGACTAATTGCTTGTGGGAGACTGGATGTCCAAGAAGATCCAAAACCCGATATTGTTAATAACCCGATCCCAAATCATGAAGGAGGAAGTCATGTGAATGCCTTGGAAGTGGAGAAACAATTGATCAAAAAGGTTTTGAGTCTCCGAACACCCATGGAGAAAGTGTTTATTGCTTTGAAGGAAGCTAATTATAACATCATAGCACCTGCTTCTATGATGAAAGAAGAGGAGAAATATGATATGGAATCAAGATGTGCATACCATTGTGGAAGTCTTGGACATGATATTGAGAATTGTTGGGATTTCAAAGTGCGTGTACAAGAACTACTCACTTTAGGTGTGATACAGGCAAAAAAGAAGCAGAATTCTGTTGAAGAGGTGAATGTGATTGAGCGTTTTGTACTCAAAGTTCCACCACTTAATCCAGCCCCCAAGCCGGAAAAAGTGGTAATCACTGTGGAAAAGCCCACTCCTTTCTATTATGAGAACTCTCGTGCTGTGCCCTGGAATTATGAAACTAAAGTGGAGATGAAAGGAGATATAGGGTAAACCTCGAAGGCCCGAGAAAGCGAGGAAGTGACAGGTGTCATGGAAGTAAAGGGAATAACAAGGAGTGGAAGAGTTTATGGGCCCAAAGAGTTGGAGAAGGGGAAGTTTGTTGACGAAGGTAATATCGACAAAAGCTTAGACTCAGAGAGAAAAGAAAGAGAAGAGGAGGAGGAGGAGTTTTTAAAGATTATGAAGCAAAGTGAGTATGATATTCTAGAACAATTAAAGAAGACTCCCGCTAGAATATCACTCTTGTCACTAATCTTGTCATCTGAACTCCACCAAAAAGCAGTGTTGAAGGAGGCCTACGTCAAGCCAGATGCATCATTGGAGAATGTAGTAAACATGGTGGACCCGGGGAAGCGTGTTAACATGATCACATTTTCAGATAAAGAGATTATATCTCAGACCAACCCTAGAGCACTATACATAACTCTTAAATGCAAGGGTTATATTGTGCCCAGAGTCCTTATTGATGGAGGGTCAAGGCTAAATGTCTTGCCAATATCAACCCTGCACTACTTATCAATGAGTAAGGATGATATACTACCACAGCTAATGGTAGTGAAAGCATTTGATGGAGCTAAGAAGAGCATCCTTGGAGAAGTAACACTGCTACTTGAGATGGGCCTAAGCAAATTTGAAGTATTATTCCAAGTGATGGAGATTGAGTCGGATTATAATATGCTACTGGGAAGACCATGGATTAACAACGCCGGAGCTGTCCCCTCAACCTTGCATCAAAAGGTGAAATATGTGGAGAATGGAATGGTTGTTACAATTCATGGAGAAAAAGAAATCTTAGTGTCCAAACCAGTGGCATTGCCATATGTGGAGAATGTAGAGCTGGTGGAGAGTAGCTTATGGCATAATTTAGAGATAGTAGGATTGAAACAAGAGCAAGCTAAACCCCCAATACAAAGTCAGGTGGTGGCCCGCATCATGGCTAAGAACGGATATCTGGAAGGCAAAGGACTGGGATCGTGTTTGCAAGGCACCCAAACCCCTATATCGGTCCCTGAAAAGTTCAACCGGTTTGGTCTGGGGTACAAGGACTCGTTGAATGAAGAGATGAGAACTTTGAGTCTAGAGCGGAAAAAGCAAAGTGGAAAAATGAAGCAAATCCCTCACTTAAGAGAGACGTTTCATGGCCCGGTTGAAGTTATTACAGCTGGAATAGTTCACTCGCCTTGCTACCACTTCACCATCAACACCTTGGACTCTGAAACGACTCAAGGAGACAACAAATTTCAAGATGACAACAATGATGAAATGCTGATGAACTGGACTGCTGAACCAGTGATTGATGTTATTGCTGCAAAGTAATTTGTTGGGTTGTATTAATTAAGATTTATGCTTTTGTTTATGCTACTGTGAGACATCGTTTAAATAAGCTTACATGATTTTTCAATAGCCTTCCTTTATGTTTTCCATTTTGCTTCGTTCTTTTTTTTTTTTTCTTTCTTTTGTTTTCTCCTTTCCCTTATTTCTTTACTTTTCCATTCCCAGCTCGTTAATTCATGTTTGTCCTATGTTGTTTGTGATCCATTTTAGCATTCCAACATACCATAATTACTTTCCAGGAACATGAATGACAGAAATTTTTCCACAAGAAAAGGAATTTGGAAACTTATCAATTGATTCTCTTGCTGCATTTGATTGCGATAACCATGAATCTGAAGAGAATGAGGGAGATATTGAGCAATTTTCAAGCTTACTGGAACATGCAGAAAAAGGATTTGACTTAGACAATGAGGTGGTCGAGGTGATTAACATGGGCACTGAAGAAGAGAAAAAGGAGTTGAAAATAGTGGAAAATCCTGAACGTACAGAGATGATTGCATTGTTTAAGGAATTCCTGGATGTATTTGCATGGTCCTATCGTGATATGCCAGGATTAGAACCAGAGATTGCTTCACACAAGATCCCTTTGTATCTAGAAGCTGAGCCGAAAAAGCAAAAGTTGAGGAGAATGCGACCCGATATGTCATTGAAAATAAAAGAAGAAGTGACTAAACAGCTGGAGGCTGGATTTCTAGAGGTTTCAAGACACACTGATTGGGTGGCCAACATTGTGCCCGTACCTAAAAAGGATGGAAAAGTCAGGATGTGTGTAGATTATCGGGATTTGAATAAGGCTAGCCCAAAAGATGATTTTCCTCTCCCTCACATTGATGTCCTTGTTGATAATACAGCTAGAAGTCACCGATTTTCCTTTATGGATGGATATTCTGGGTATAATCAGATTCCTATGGATATTCATGACAAAGGAAAAACTACTTTCATAACGCCGTGGGGAACATTTTGCTATACAGTCATGCCATTTGGATTGAAGAATGCGGGTGCCACCTACCAACGTGCTATGGTCACATTGTTCCATGACATGATGCACAAGGAGATTGAAGTGTATGTAGATGATATGGTCGCCAAGTCTAAGGAGGGAGAAAGCCACGTGGCAGTTCTGCGAAAACTGTTCGAGAGGCTCAGAAAGTATAAGTTACAATTGAACCCTAATAAATGCATTTTTGGGGCTTCTACAGGGAAGTTACTTGGGTTCATTGTCAGTAGAGAAGGGATAAAAGTGGATCCTGATAAGGTGAAGGCAATACAAGAAATGTCTGCTCCCCGAACTGAACGAGAAGTGAGAAGTTTTCTTGGAAGGCTCAACTACATTGCTAGATTTATTGCCAATTTGACTAGTACTTGTGAGCCTATATTCAAGCTACTGCAAAAGCATTAACCTGGGGAGTGGAATGATGAATCCCAAGAAGCCTTTGATAAAATAAAGGCTTATTTAATGAAGCCCCCAATTCTAGCCCCACCTGTACCAGACCGCCCTTTAATATTGTACCTCACAGTGTTGCCCACGTCACTTGGGGCAATGTTGGGTCAATATAATGAGTCTGGTAAGAAGGAATAAGCAATTTATTATCTGAGCAAGAAGTTTAATGACTGTGAATCCCGTTATCTGGCGATTGAAAAGACTTGTTGTGCATTAGTGTGGGCATCCAAGAGGTTGAGGCAGTACATGTTATACTACACTACCTGGTTAATCTCTCGAATGGATCCATTAAAATACATATTTGATAGTCCTCATGTGTCGTTGAGAATGTCAAAATGGCAAGTGATGCTATCCGAATTCGATATCAAATATGTGACTCAGAAGTCTATCAAGGGAAGTGCAATTGCCGATCATCTAGCTGAAAATCCTCTTGAGGATATACAACCTATCGTGCCTGAATTCCCCGATGGTGAAGTATTAACAGTGGAAAAAGATGAGATAGAAGAGGAGAATGTATGGAAAATGTACTTTGATGGGGCTGTCAATATGAATGGATGTGGAATAGGAGCTGTAGTGGTATCACCAGCCGGGAAGCAGTACCCAGTTTCCATCAAGTTGGATTTTGAATGTACCAACAACATCGCAGAATATGAGGCTTGTGCGAATGGTTTGCAAGTTGCAATTGACTTAGGGATCAAAGAATTAAAGGTGTTTGGAGACTCTGCGCTCATAATCTACCAAGTTATTGGAGAATGGTGCACAAAAGATCCAAAATTGATACCTTATCAGAAGTATTTATCTCGACTAATTGAGCACTTTGATGATATATCATTTTCTCACTTAACTCGAGACAAAAATCAATTTGCGGATGCTTTGGCCACTTTGGCCGTGATGACTAAGTTGGAGGTCCACGCAGAGGTACAACCTATTCGTGTAGAGGTGCAAGATGAACCGATATCTTTGTGGATGTAGAGATTGAACCAGATGGCCGACCATGGTATCATGACATCAAACATTATGTTCAAAGAGGAGAATACCCGACTAGAGCAAATGAAGTACAAAGAAAAACTATTCGAAGATTGGCCATGACCTTTTTCCTAAATTGTGAAGTCCTTTACAAGCGGAATCATGACACCACTCTCCTTAGATGTGTGGATGCTCATGAAGCTCGAATGATCATGATCGAGATCCACGAAGGAATTTGTGGAACTCACGCTAATGGGCATATGATGGCGCGCAAGATCCTAAGAAGTGGATATTATTGGTCTACCATGGAGAATGACTGCATCAGTTATGTTCGAAAGTGTCACAAATGTCAAACATATGCAGACCGAGTCAATGCTCCTCCAGTTCCATTACACAACATGGTGTCTCCTTGGCCTTTCTCAATGTGGGGCATGGATGTCATCGGCCCTATTAATCCCAAAGCATCCAACGGCCATCGTTTCATTTTGGTTGCAATTGACTATTTTACAAAGTGGGTGGAGGCTGCTTCATATGCCAACATCACGCAGAAGGTGTTCATTAGATTCATCAAAAGAGATATTATCTGTAGGTATGGGATTCCAGAGAGGATTATCACGGATAATGCTCCTAACCTCAATGGTGCAGAAGTACAGAAGTTCCTGGAGACTTTCAAAATCAAGCATCACAACTCAGCTCCTTATAGACCTCAAACGAATGGCGCAGTCGAAGCTGCAAATAAGAACATCAAGAAAATCATTGCCAAGATGGTGGTGAATTATAAAGACTGGCATGAAATGCTGCCTTATGCTTTGCACGCATATCGAACCAACATAAGGTCAAGCACAAGGGCAACTCCCTTCTCATTGGTATATGGAACGGAAGCTGTATCTCCCATAGAAGTGGAAATCCCGTCCTTAAGGGTTTTGATGGAGTCTGACTTGGAGGAATCTGAATGGGTGAGGACTCATTATGAACAGCTGAACATGATAGAAGAGAAAAGACTGACTGCCATTTATCATGGCCAATTGTACCAAAACAGAATGGCCAAGGCTTTTAACAAGAAAGTTCGCCCTAGAGATTTTTACCCAGGAGATTTGGTTTTGAAGAAAATCCTCCCTAATCAAGAGGACGCACGGGGCAAGTGGGCTCCAAGTTATGAAGGTCCCTACGTTGTCAAGCAAGCATTCTCAGGTGGGGCGTTGATTTTGCAAAACATGGATGGACAAGAATTGCCTAAACCAATCAATACCGATGCAGTCAAAAGGTTCTATGTTTGAAAAGATGTTGAAAAAGCCCGTTAGGTTGAAAACTCGAAAGAGCAACCTAAGCAAAAGTTAGGGTAAAATGAAAGAAAAAAGAAAAAGAAAAACAAAAGAAAGAAAAAGCTCGTTAGGTTGAAAACTCGAAAGAGCAACCTAGGCAAAAATTAGAGCAAAAAGATAAGCATCATCTCAAGCAACCTATACTGGGGCAATTTTTAGTGTTGAGTTCGTCCAGTGAATCAAATAGCCCAAGACTAAAACTGGGGCAATTTTTCAGAAAAAGGGTTTGAAGACATCTTCAGAGATCAGGGCTATGGTGTTCAACTGCTGTAAGAAATCAGTTGAATGAGTCACAAAGAACTGGAACTGGGGCAAAATTTTATGTCTTTCACAATCTTGTCTTTCAGTTCGTGTTGTTACCTTGTTTTTCAAACTTTTGTCATCCAATACACCGACCAATAAAGATATCTATTCAGCCAATCTTTTTGTCTTCTCTTTAAACGCATGTTTATTTATGATGTCTTGAGTAAGTATAAATTTAAGTTTAAAGTTGTACAACCTAATAATTCTTACAGTATACATCCATGGCAAGCATTACACTATGAGAATTTAGAAGTTTCAGTCAAACTTGGCAGAAAAGTGATCATCGTCCTAAAAAAGGAAAAAGGGAACGAAGGAAGCAAGGTTACAGAAGAAGGAAAGAAAACTTATGCCAGAAGGTCCAGTGGGTGAATTACGAGTTTGATCGGTTATAGTCTTCCTTGAGGTTTGCTTGATTTAGTTACGGTTAGTTTTTCTGAAATAAACTAAAAATTGATGACTTGTGCATATAACCTGAAAAAAAAAAGAGAGATAATGTGAAAATCGTTATTTTCCATGTTTACCAATTTAATTTTTCTTGTCGGCCTCAGATTGCCAATTCAATTTAATTTTCCTGTCGGCCTCAGATTGCCACCATTTAATTTTCCTGTCGGCCTCATATCGCCAATTTACTTTCATGGCGGCCTCAGATCGCCAATTTAATTTTCCTGTCGGCCTCAGATTGCCACTTTACTTTTCATGTCGGCCTCAGATTGCCATCATTTAATTTTCCTGTTGGCCTCAAATCACCAATTTATTTTCCAGTCGGCCTCAGATTGCCGTTTTACCTTTTAATCGGCCTCAGATTGCCATTTTCACTCATGTCGGCCTCAGATTGCCCTTTTAAGTTTTCAGTCGGCCTCAGATTGCCGTTTTAACTCTTCAGTCGGCCTCAGATTGCCGTTTTACCTTTTAATTGGCCTCAGATCGCCGTTTTACCTTTTTAATCGGCCTCAGATTGCCATTTTCACTCCTGTCGGCCTCAGATTGCCCTTTTAAGTTTCCAGTCGGCCTCAGATTGCCGTTTTAACCCTTCAGTCGGCCTTAGATTTCCGTTTTAACCCTTCAGTCGGCCTCAGATTGCCGTTTTACCTTTTAATCGGCCTCAGATTGCCATTTTCACTCCAGTCGGCCTCATATTGCCATTTTACCTTTTAATCGGCCTCAGATTGCTGTTTTAAGTTTTCATGTCGACCTCAGATTACCGTTTTAACCCAATCGGCCTCAGAATACCGTTTTAAGTTTTCAGTCAGCCTCAGATTGCCATCGCTTCTAATTTTCTGTCACTTGTTGATCCGTAGCCAGTTGATCACAAGAATCTTCAATTTCTATTAGTTCTGTCATCTCTTGTTTGAATTTCATATTTCTTGTCATTCATACTTTGGTTTCTGAATTGCATCATTGCATTGCGTATGCCGCTCATGAGCATTTAGTTTCTTTCATTATTTGAAGTCAGCATATTCTGCATTGCCGAACAAAATCAGTGTTCATATCTTTGCTCCTTCCTTGCAAAATAATATGTAAAACTTAAGTTTATCATCTTATTTTGTAAGAAATAAGCAAAGAGGGGCAACTGTGAACACCTATTCCCTGCATGCTCCCTACTCGCTACAGACGAGGAATATGGGTTTCCTCAAATTGCCGAGCCATGCACAGAGAAAGAGGGACACAAGTGGGGTGGCTGTTCTGCCTTACCCATACCCTGTCTCGCACACACACATCAGCATTAAGATTGAATGATGGGAGGTACTAAAAAAAAAAAAGAAGGATGGTAGACACTATTTCATGGGCATCTCCTTTGCAATGGCAGACAGGGGATGGACTCCCTGCCCTCTGCCTGGCCAGACAGCGTGAGTAAATAGAGAGAAGAGGAGGACCTTCAGGGGGGAGGACAAAAAAAACTTGACAAAAAAAAACCACCCTTTACCATTACTTCATGATCTCTCCACCTACCATCATAGAATCAAAAACCATTTTCAACCTTTGTCATCACTCTCACCTAGCCAATGATCATACTCTTCCATCATTACATATAGAATTTAAGTCCCTCAATCTGTCATCGCTAACTACAAAATCATCATCATCAGACAACCTCTATCACTACCATCGCAGTACATAGCCTTTTCCATTATTACATCAACATAAAAAAAAAAAAACAGCATCATCAAACTATAAAAAGGAAAGGAAGGGAAAGCCTAGAAACCCATTCGCGAAGTCAATCTCACTGCAACAGCCACTTGCGCCGAGAGCTGTCTGGCCACCCCTTCTCGCCATCAACCACCGCGGACTGCCTCTTCCCGGCGGACTGGCATTCTCGCCTCTTGCTGCATATCGAAACCCCTTGCTGGAATTGTACCAGCACCTCCGCAGATCAGCAGCATCACACGCCCCCAGTCATCCTTGCAAGCTGCCCTCCCTCTCTGCCACACGATCTACCTCACCTGGACAGCACCTCGCGAAACAACGAACGTTGCACCCTCTGTCGAAGACAACTCTCCCTCGTTCGAACTCAGTCACCAACACCCAATAACCGCCAATCACAATCGCTGCCAGCCCACATTGGAACCTCATCTGCATCCCGCTGCTGTGAAGGCCAGACCAGATCCAGTCATAGCGTCACCCTGCTGTCCGCACACTGCTGTCTCATGATCTTGTTGCTTCCTTTGTTTCATATCACAATAATTAAGTAAAGGTAAAGCAGGTTGATTTCCTTTTTGTTTTAATTTATTTTTATTCCCTTTATACTTGTTTTTGTCATTACTTGTTTTAGTTTTTTCGTTAGAATCATTTGGAGTTGGCCTCGTGGGCTCCTGTGGATTATAGTTTAGGCTTTAAATTTTTTAGTTTGGGCTGGAATTAGTTTTCTTTAAAGTGTAGTGGTTTGGAAATTCTAGTTAGTGTATGTTTGTCATTATGACAAAAGGAATTTCTTTTGGGCTAACTTGCGTTTTTTTTGTTTGTGTTTTTTATCAAAAAACAAATTAAAAAAAAAACAATAAAAAGGTGAGAATGTTTGGACCGTAGTTGTGCTTTTGAATTGCCTTGATGTTTATATATATAGTTTCTTTCTTTCTATTTTAATATTCTTTTTATTAGGCTTTGTTGTTGGGTATGTGTTTGAATTGGTTTAAGGTTCTGTTGGGTTAAGATTTATTTTGTGGATTAGATGTTTATTTTTATCCTAAAAAAAAGAAAAAAAACTTGCTAGTGTGTATTCGATTAATTTCCTTTTTTAGTTTATTTATTTTTCTTTTAAGAAAGAGGGAATATTATTTAATCTGGCTTTAAAATAAACCCTTGGGCATATTTTCTAAAAAAAAAAAAAACATTTTTTAGTAGACCGCATTTTGAAAATAGTGTTACTTGAGTCATTATAGCTTGTTAATTATGTGCTCTATTATATCTTAGTTGTGATATCTTGACATTCTGAAATCCCTTTTCAAATATAAAATCAATCAATCAACACATATTTTTATTTTTATTTTGTATTAAAATCCATCAACAAATAAATATTTTCTACAGAACTACGTGACTTTGAGTTCCTCATTGCACCAGAGGATACGTAGGAGCAGGCAATCCCTGTCAAGCCAAAATTAATTTTTCTTTAATTTATTTGTTGAATTGTAAATACATTTATGTAAATTATTTACTTTTTCTTACATTGTAAATATATGTGTAAATTATTTTTCTTAATTTATGTGTTGATTTCGTTAAACTAATTTCTTCTTGATTTATTTATTTAAATTGTAAATATATTCACGTAAGTAAATTTTTGAATTTATTTGTTTTGTCTTCTTTCATTAATTTATATTTTGAGGGGTTATTATTTAATTTGCATAATTTACTAAGGTACCGTCTAAGGACGGGTGTATTAGGGGTGCGTGGGATTAAGTTCCTACCCTTCCCTATGTATAACCGACTCCCGAACTCATATCTAGTTTTCAAACACTATTTTCATAAAAAATAAAATTGGTTTTTCCAAGATTTTCCAAATTAAATAAACTTGGTGGCGACTCCATTTTTAAACATAAATAATTCTTTCTCGCCGTCCCCGTCGCGATCCCGGTTGCGACAGTCATATATATAATTTTCACGATGCTTTGAAATGAACTAAATTTAACAATTGGATCAATGCTTGAATAGCTTAGATATTGTCACCATGGTGGTGACAAAGAAAGTAGCACACATGGAACTCGTGGTAACCTCTTGGTGAAATCTAGTTCCAGCATGCACACTGAGGTCCTGCAAATTATGTACATAGTGGATGCAACTTGCAAGGGTAAGGTGATGATTGCCATATAAAGCTTAGTACAACCGAAATACTAATATTATAGATTTTCATTCATAACGCAACTTATAACAATATTTCGCGCATAATAATTAGCAGCTCAGTTCATATATAATTTTTTTTTGATAATTTTGATACTTCAAGAGTAAGGTGATGATATCAAACATGGACATTAAATCATGTGAGAAAGAATATATATTCACATTAAATAAGTAATGACTTAGCTACCTGTTTTATCATTATAATAATTTATATTAAATTAAATTAATAATTTAATGGTGATGATACATTGTCCGAAAGATAAAGAATCACACAATGCACTTGCAATTCCCTATTTAGTAAACTATTATCTACATTTCGCTGTGCATTGCATGGACAATTAAACTAATTAATCCTAAATTATGGGTTTCTTCATACTATAGGAGACTAGGCTTTTGGTCTAAAACTGAATGTGTAGCTTGCCAATCTGCACACACACACACACACATATATATACCCAAAATTTTGTATAAGTTTCTTTCAGTGTTTTTCCGCTATTATTTCTTTGAAAAATACTTAATAAAAAACTGAATTAATCTTTCAAATTTTCTTTCTTAATATCCTCTCGAATTATTTTTTTTATTTAGAGTATATTTATTTAACAAAAAATAATAATAAACAGTAAGCAACCGTTTTCAATTTTACTATTTTTTTAGATATTTCATAAATCATTGAATAATTGTTTGTATTTTTAAATAAATTTAAAAAATTACACTTGTTCTTTAAGCGTGAACGAAACTTATTTTTGAAAACAAAGTAACTTATTACTGAACTTGGATAATTGCTAACACAAAACTTTAATTAGTTTACATAAAATCTTATTCATTTATTTTAATTTAATTTAACTCATTAATTGAACAACTAAACATTTTTAGTGATCATTAGTACTCCCTCTGTTTTAAAATAATGGTCATTTGTTGGCTTTTTCATATTTTAGAATATCTGTCCATTTACAATATCCAGGTAGCATTAATTTTTGTCCTCTATTTATACCTTTAGTATAAATATGTTAGTTAAGTGTAATCAACACATTTATCAAGATGAGTAATAATGATTATAGAAAGATAGTTTTGTAACCTCATATAATTTTCTGCATTTATCAAGATTTTTTTATTTTCCTGAATATGTGTAATTTAATTTTTGACAGTTATTTTTAAACAGAGGAAGTATTGTATTTAAAATTTACTTAAGAACTAATGAGAGATAGAGTGGGAAGAGAGAAGATACAGTTGTGATTCAAAAAAAAAAATAGTTGAGCATAATTAATTAGGATAAGAGATAATTATCAAACTATCCCCTTACATTAAACCCATTCATCTATCAATCAACGTATAATTATGGGTACATTTATAATTTTATCTTATCCACATTAATTACTCCTTTAAGTTTTTCTCTCACTTCTAACTAATATTCTCTTTATTATTCTTTCTATTTAAATAGAATTAGTTCTCTTTTTATTTTTCTGTTATCTGAAAAGTAAATAACTGATGAAAATTTTAAATAATATCATTATGTGTTGGTATAAAATACTTTTTATGATATTTGTAAAATATTAAAGTAATATCAAATTTCAAATAATAGTAAATAATTTAGGTATTAAATTTAATACTGATTCACATTTGTTTTTACGTGGGATTCACGATGTTGTTTACTTTGCTTAGTTGGTTATCTGAAATACAACATGATAGTCGAGTTTTACGATATTGTATTAATGTATACTAATTTAATCATTTATATATTATGCAGAAAAGATAAAAATGGAAAGAGAAATATTATTCAAGCGGAAATAACAGTGGAGAGAGAATATTAATTAGAAGAAAGGAAAAAGTTGGAAAGGTAATTAATATAGATAAAACAAAATTACAAATGTACATACATGATAAGTTGATTAAGCGAATAAATGAGTGAGTTTCATGTCCAAAATAAAATTTGGAAATTGCTAACCTTCACATGAAGGTTGGAGGTTAACAATTCATGTACATACATACATACATAGGCATATATATATATCCTTGATAGAATTGAATGAATAACACTTTTAAAAGGAAATTACACTGACGTTGCATGAAATTTATTGCAATTAGTTAACACTTCTTTGTTTTACAAAAATATCATTCACCTCCCCTAGTTCACTAAAATTACATTAATCTCTAGCCTACAGATAATGTTCTGTTAATTTAAGTGACAAAAAAGATAATATGTGACATATATATAATTATAAATGATAAAATTATAATATTTTGAGTTACGAGATCTAGCTAGTTGGGCTCTTTAAGTATCTAGTATATGATTCGATTATTAGCCGTATATATGTAGAATGTTTTATGACCAGAGGCAAGACCCATATCTGTTAGCTTTATGCCTTGAGGGGATTAATTATTACTTATGGTGATGAATACCATTGATTTATCAAAAATAAAAAAAATTATAATATTTTGATAATATTTAATATATTGATTGAATAAAATATTTTTTTACCGTATGGAGATGAAACTTAATTATAACTATAACTTATAATGAAATGGAGATATTTCAGTCCGTATAAATAAGATTTAATTTAAATGTATTAACAATGTAAAAAAAATTTTATACTATTATTTAATCATGTATTGTCATATCAGTAAATACATTTAAGTCTCATCTTCACTGTTTAAAATGTCAAGTAAATGGAAGAATTTTATTGCTGATAGTGTAAAATGAATTATATTTTACACAGTCAGGGCACCAAATTAAACTCATATAAATATTAAATATAATTTTGTCTTTACTAATTGTGTAATGCCACATATTATCTTTTTTATCATTTAAATTAATAAATTAACATATATAGTGAAAATCAATATAATTTTGTAAAATAAAAGAGTGGCAAGTGTAATTATCCTAAAATCGAGAGATTAATGTAATTTACTCTAATTTTAACCATATAATGAATACCTTATGGTATAAGAAGGTTGAAGTTGGATATGATATGCAAGCGGAAAACCAAAAAGAAGGATTTACTCGATAGAGCATGGATTTTTATTTTTATTTTTATGTGCAAAGAGAGTGGATTCTTACTTGTATGTTTTTGTAAGTATTCTAAAATATGATACATGCGTACAAGCACAATCAAATATACTTCACAAATCCAGTGGAAAGAAACAGTACAATTTTACCGCAACATAGGTCCAAAGGAAACAAAACTATTTTCAATGGCTAAATGACTTGAAAATCTGAACCTACGAGTCTTGGGTTTGTCTTTTAATTGTAGTCTGTATACATAACTAGTGGAAGTAATACACATGATGCAACTCGCAGTAACCTCGAGGACCTGCAAAATTATGTACATAGTGAATGCAAATTGCAAGGGTAACTAAGGATTGTTTAGTTTTCATTATAGCCAAAATATTACCGTTTAAAGCTCGGTACAGACATGGATTTCAAGCATTGCAAATGGAAAAGAAATTAAAGGTGCTTTTTTTACTACTTCTACAGGGATTTTGTTTTCTTCCTACCGATTCTTTTTTTGGTACATTCTTCCATCTGATTTTTTTTTGGAAGTTTTCAAAAATGTTTTGTTGTAACATAACTAAACCAATTATAAAACATGCTGAATTGATGTTACAAAATGGGTTAAGGGTCATCAGCGAGGTTATAGAAATAGATAAAGCTCAATTGAAACAGGAGTTAACAAATCTTGGATAATATTATTGCAATATAATCTCAGTCTGTTTGCTATTTTTATTAAAAGAAATTGAACTATGACCATTTAAGTAAAAGATAAATACTCAACTGAAAACTTAACAAAAATTTGTTCTCTTACTTACTAGTTTTTGCTATAGCGCTTTCTGAGATTCTAGTAGACAATATTCATCTTCAAGAGCACCATGTCACACAGTAGGTCAAGAAATCTAAAATATGCATGTCTGCATATTTTATTGAAGAAATGGCACCCAATACTCCCCAAAATCCTGTGGCAAATCCAATTCCCAAACCCATATAGAATCATGCATGTGCTTCAGATTCTTCATCATCCTTATCTTGTGCCACTGGGTTCATATTGTTTGCTTTTCTACCCTGTGTGCAGTTGTTTGTGAGTGGAGGTCCGCAAAGTTTAGGATTTCCCATGTAACTAAGGTTTGTGAAACCCTGTAGTTGAGTCCCCGATGGGATTTCACCCATGAAATTATTGAATGAAAGGTTTAGGACTTCAAGGAAAGACATGCCAGACATGGATTGAGGAATTTGTCCTAAAAGTTGATTGTATGAGAGATCAAGGGATTCCAGCTGTTTTAAGTTTCCAACTCTTGTGGTATCATTCCAACTAAATGATTGTGGGACAGATTAATTCAGTGATTGCAACCTAGTGAGTATAAATAGCTCTCATGGCATGTTCCTGACAGACTGTTACTTGAAAGGTCTATAGCATACATTGAATTTGGATATAGTAAATTGTTGCCTTTAATGAGCAACATAATATCACCAAGAAATGTCTTTGAGTGTTCATTACATGAATGCTAATGATGAACTGATCAAATGAAGCATATGTAGAAATCATGCTAGTCATGTTGTGCAAACAATTGGGTATTGATCCTGATAATCTATTAGTTGCACAATCTCATATCTTGAGAGAATGTAGTTGGCATATTCCATGGAGAGATTACCACTAAAATCATTGGATCTCAATTGGAGAGCTTTTACGTTCGGGCCCATCCAGCTTGGTATAACTCCAGAAAACTTATTTTCGGCCAGATTAAGGATCCACAATTTTTTGTAATTTCCCAGCGAGGGAGGTATGTAATGCCCCAATTTTTATGTACTAATTACTTTGGTTAGCTGATGGATAATTAGTCATTCATAATATAAATATTTTTTTTAGTAATTTTATATATGAAATCCCTAGACTATCCTCATTTATATATACACCTAACGATCAAACTATAGTTCTCATATACACCCACACTTTAAAAAGAAAAAAGAAAATGAAAACCCAAACCCCATTTTTTCCCCTCCCCTTCACGGTAACACGCACACACAACACATAACTTTTCTTTCTTTCTTTCTTCTTCTTTTCTTCTTCATCTTCTTCCTTCTTTCTCTCCATCTTCCTCCCCCATCTCTACCTCATAAATCCTTCAATTCTTCACCAAATCCAACAAATAAATACACTTTTCCGTAGCTCTTCCACCCAATAAACACAAATCCACCATTAATTTTTCAAGAAACGTCCTCCTCCTACCTGTTCTGGAGCAAACAAAATTCGGGTAGAAAGGAAAGAATGAGTTTTTGCTTCCTTACTTAGGAGATCAAACTTCAAGGAGCTTGTGGTTGTTTGGATCTTCAGTAAAAATCATCTTTTGGTAGGGGTTTATGTTTAAACTTGTTTATTTATGATTTTGTTAAGAAATCTTGAGTTTTGATGAATGATTATGCATGAAAAATCAAAAGAAATTGTATGTTGTTGCTGAGATTCTCGGATTTATGCAGACAGCTCAATTTGTATGAATTTATTCACATAGATAGAGACAATATTTTGAGCTAAAATTTTTATATGATGAAGCTAACATATGGAAGTATCTTCAATATTTTTATTGAAGTGTTTAGATGACTTTTTCTATTATTTAAAATTCAGAAATCGAGAAGATTTCAGTTTCGGTATGAACAGTAATTTCTAAAGCACTGAATTTGTATAATTTATTTACCAGACCAAATGATCAAATTTTGACTTGAAATTTTTACAAGATGTTTTGGACATCTTAAAGTTAAATCATGAATTTTTTTATGATTTAACATGATCATTTGACAGGGTAATAAAATTGGGAACTATGGTTGGCTGTAAATAGGGGGTTTCTGACCACCGAATTTGTCTAATTTTGTTAACATATTTAGAGAATGATTCTTGCTTTAAAATTTTTACAGGATCTTGTGGACACATTGAAGTGTCTTAGATAATTTTTATAACCTCTGAATTTATTATTTAACATACAAATAAATTTGTGTTACAATGTGTGAAATATGCATGAAAATTGAGTAAATATATATGCCATGTGTTTGATAAAATTTCTAAATGAGAGTAAAGGTTGTTTGGGATTGAGTTTTTACATATTTATTGAAAGTGAAAGAGTGGAATTTATATGAGTTTTGGTTTATCATATAGTAGCATTTCAGTCTTGACATAATGAATGATTGCTTATTAATGTTTATGATTACTCGTTGAGTTGTTGTTGTGGTTTATCTCATCTTAAGGAAAAGGATTTTAGAATTCATTATTGAAAATTATGCTTGCATTCTTGTGAGAAAAAGAATGACTTTGAGGAAATAGGAAAAAGAGGAAGAACTAAAGATAAGGAAATCAGAATTAAGACATGAAGATTAAGGGTCGATTTATGTCGACAAAGAGGGTTCCAACACCAATCGTTTCTAAGGACCAATTGATGACTGGGCATTGACTTTCTTTATAGTGCACATGAGGGTTTCAAAGTGTTTCGTCAGATAAGGAAATGGTGTCTACTAGTTAAGTATAATCTTATAGCTTTTAAAATATCTAATCAGACTTAATTGAGAGGAAATAACAGTGAGATGAATAAGAACAGATAGAAATGCGAAAGTTATGAGGTAGATAAGACTAAATAAAAAGATCTTAACTATGATGTATTTGATGTCTTACATCAGGATAGCCATTTATGTATGTTGTGACATTTAATGAATGAACCTAGTATATTTCCATGTAAGCATGTCTCTTTGATTATATTAATGATAACTACCTTAGGAGTTATGTTTTTCTTTAGTTTTCTTGGAACTTTTAGTTTATTGATAATTTGTTTTTGTTTCCATTGGTGCCTCTTTTATATCATTTAGTTCAAATTCTTGCATGATTACACTGACGTTAACCTTGCATTCTAGTTGTGTTTTCCATTGGATTATAGCTTTTTTGGAAGAAGAATTAGGGAAGCATTTGAGCTAGGCATGCAAAGGAGCAAGAAATGGAGCTGAAGGGATGTCAGAAATCCATGCTGGAGCATAGAGATCCATGCTGGAGCATAGAGATCCATGCTGGAGCATAGAGATCCATGCTGGAGCATAGAAATCCATGCTGGAGCATGCTGGGTCCTGAAACTGAAGCCACGCTGTAGCGTGGCAACCTACGCTACAGCGTGAGTTGCTGTCATAGTTATGATATTTTCACTTAAGTTACGCTCCAGCGTGGCCATAGCCACGCTACAGCGTGGGTGCACGAACCTGCCATGTAAATTGGGCCTCATTACTTACTCTGACAGCCCATAATTGATATAAAAACACATTGGAGCAGGGACAGAAGGGGGAAGCACGAAATGGGAGAAAGGAAAGGCTAGAGCTTGGAGAGAAAGGAGATTGAAGATCAAGCACTTGGGAAGGAGACTTCTCTTGGGATTGCTCTTCAACTCTTTGAGTATTTTCTTGTTTATGGCTTTTTCATTTGATGTTGATTTTATTTTGTCTCCCATGACTTGTAACTAAACCTTCTTTGCTTAGGGTGATTTATGGAGGCTATGTGTTTGATAAAATGCTAATGTGAATGAATTTATGTCTTGTTCTTATTTGATAGTGAGCATTGTATTTGATCTTATTTATCTTGAATTGCTTGATCACCAATTTAGGATTATAGGGGTTTTTACAAATTTGAGAGAATGAGTAAGAGCCATGCCTATGAATGCAATGCCATGAGTTGAATGACACCTAGAGATAGGCAAACATGATTCATGTGGTATTTAAGGACTTGATAATTAAATCACTTAGTTAGAGTTAGGCATGCTAAGAGATTAGATGTTCAACTCTAATTGAGTAGCATTAGATGATCTTGAGAAAGACTTTTAATGAACATAGAGATCCCACCATCACTCAATGAAATGTGGACAAGGCATATTGATGTTCATGTTGCATATTAATCACACATAGTTGAAGTAAATCACCCTAGCATTTAATTCCATCAATTCTTAAATAGCTTTTACATTGCTTTAGCACTTTAGTCTTCAAATTCATTTGATATCATTTCATTTCAATTCAATTGTTCAACTTGTTATCTAATTAGCTAGAATCGGTACTTGAATTATCCCTGTGGGTACGACAACCCCTTCTTTTACTCTATTACTTGAAGACCTAATATACTTGCTAGTGTCACCCTCCTCTTGGGAGCGATCAAGTTTTTGGTGCTGTTGTCAGGGATATTTCAATATCATCTTTGGTTAATTAGAAACTAGATTGAACCTTTCTTTTATTGTTTGTTTACTTATTTTATTGTTTCTTGTTTTTATTGATTTACTTACTAGATTAGTCTACTTTTAATTCTCTTGTTTTAGTACCCTCTTGCATTTCTATAGTTATTTTATTTTATTTTATTTTATTTTTACACTCACAGGATCTCATATTTGTCTTTGTAGTTCTTTTCTTTTTGTTTCTTTCTATTTATGCGTAGGAGTAGGTCCACAGGTGAGTTGCTATTCGATCCTGAGATTGAAAGAACTTGTAGACAGAACAACGCTGCACGAAGGGCACAACTAGCAACTCGCAATACTGTGGTAGTTGTAGATAATCAAGGTCCAGAGATGGGTGACGACAACAACAATCGTAGAGTGTTGAGGGACTATAACACTCCCAACTTGGAGGGATATGCACCTGGAATAGTGAGACCTCCCGTCCAAGCCAATAACTTCGAGTTGAAGACCTCCTTGATACAGTTTGTTCAGGGCAACTGTCAATTCTCCGGGTTTCCAAGTGAGGACCCCAATGCTCACATTAGCAACTTCTTGGAGATTTGTGACACTATGAAGATCAATGTAGCATCAGATGATGCTATCCGATTGAGGTTGTTCCCATTCTCTTTGAGGGACAAGGCCAAAGCATGGATGAAGAATCTACCACAAGGGACCTTGGCTACATGGGAGCAAGTTGCTACAAAGTTTCTAGAGAAGTACTTTCCTCCTGGCAAGTCTGTGAAGTTGAGGAATGATATTACCTCATTCTCTCAACATGAGGGGGAAACTTTCTATGAGGCTTGGGAGAGGTATAAGGATATGTTAGCAAGATGTCCATATCATGGCATTCCGGATTGGATACAAATCCAAACTTTCTACAATGGTTTGGGTTTCAATACAAAAGTGATGTTGGATGCAGCTGCAGGTGGTTCTCTTCATAACAAGACACCTGAAGAGTCTCAAGAACTCTTTGAGCTTATTGCAAGCAATGACTATCAAAAGCCTAGTGATAGAGTACAGAAGGCTAAGAGTGTTTTTGAGGTTGATACTACAGCCACTCTCATAGCAAAGATGGAAGCTCTCTCAGTTCAGAATGCAGCTATTCAGAAACAGTTGGGAATGATAAATGCTTCATCTTCTGCTACTGTGTTAAGATGTGACTTTTGTCAAGGTAACCATCTCAATGGAGAGTGCTCAGCTGACCCACTTCCAGAAGAACAAGTCAACTACATGGGGCAAGCTCCTAGGAACAATCCTTATTCCAACACTTACAATCTGGGGTGGAGGAATCACCCTAATTTCTCTTGGAGCAACCAAAGCCCTCATCCTTAAGAAGAAAAGAAGCCTAGCTTAGAAGATATGTTCCAACAATTCATGAAGACTCACACTGCTCATGTGGAGAGGACTGAAGCTCAATTCAAGCATTATGATGCTCTATTCAAGAATCAAGAAGCTTCTATCCGCAACATAGAAAATCAAGTGGGGCAAATTTCTCAGCTACTAGCTCAAAGGCCACAAGGTTTATTGCCAAGCAATAGAGTTGAGAATCCTAGAGAAGATGTTATGGCTATTACTCTTAGGAATGGAAGAGAACTAGGTGAGCTCAAGAGCAAGGATAAAGAGGTGGAGAAAGAGGCCAATGATAAAAGAAAGAAGAAATATGAAATTCCCATGAGAAGAGAGGTATGTGATGATGAAGATGTGAAGACTTCCACTTATGTGGCACCACCTCCCTATGACCCTCCTATTCCCTATCCACAAAGGGTGAAGCAACTAAAAAAAGAGCAACAAGACAAACAATTTGCCAAATTCCTTCAAATTTTTCGGAAGTTGGAGATCAATATTCCATTTGTGGAAGCTCTCACGCAAATGCCTAGTTATGTGAAGTTTATGAAGGAAATCTTGTCAGAAAAGAGGAAAATCAAGGATGATGAGACTATCATGCTCACAGAGGAGTGCAGTGCAATCTTGCAAAACAAATTGCCTCCTAAGCTAAAAGATCCAGGGAGCTTCACTATACCTTGTGTTATTGGTGATTTATATTTTAATAAAGCTCTCTGTGATTTGGGTGCTGGTATTAATCTCATGCCTCTTTCTGTTTTCAAGAAGCTTGGGATTGGAGAAGTGAGGCCTACGTTGATGTCTCTACAATTGGCAGATAGATCTATTAAGCATCCTTTTGGTATCTTGGAGAATGTTTTGGTGAAAGTGGATAAGTTCATATTTCCAGTGGACTTTATTGTTTTAGACATGGAAGAGGATAAGCAAGTTCCTCTTATCTTAGGTAGGCCTTTTCTTGCAACTAGTAGAGCCTTGATTGATGTAGAAAATGGTCAATTGGAGCTTCGGGTTCAAGAAGAAAGGATCACATTTAATGTGTTTGAGGCAATCACACCTCCTTGCGATACGCAAGTTTGCTTTAGAGTGGAGGGTGTGAAACCCAAAATGTCTTGCTCAATTCCAATCACAAAGGTTGATGAAAAGGAGAAAAAGAAGAAAAAGAGGAAAAAGAAAGTGAAAAATAAGGAGTGGAAGCCTCTCCTTGAGCCCCCTAAGAATAATCATTGGAACTACAAACTACATTGTCCTACTACATGCTTTGGGGAGAAAATGAAAGGTCTTGCTGCAAGTTGGAGTTTGAAGAAGCCACCTTGAAGGGTACATCAATGTCCAACTTAGGGACACTAAATCAAAGTGCTCTAGGGAGACAACCCGAGTTCTTTTTACCTTTTTGCTCATCTTTTCTTTTCTTTACAATTTACATTTGAATTCATTTCATTTCGTTTTGCATTTTGTTATTTTGCCTTGATTTGATCTAACCAATTCTGTTTGAGTATCTTGTTTGATTGTCATATAGAATCTGGAGTCTCTGAGTTCTTTGGAACAAGATACAAAGGTCGCCAAAGATTGCAAAAGCAATTTGCTGCAGAATTCTGCAGAAGAATCCACGCTACAGCATGAAAACTCACGCTACAGCATGGGTAGTAGGCCACCAAACAAAGATGTCATAAGATGGCACCTCATGTCGCAAAGATGGCACCTCATGCTACAAAGATGTTGATCTGTGCTCTAAAGATGAGTTGTGCTAAAATGTTCCAAAGATGCTACAAAGATAGGAATCCACGCTCTAGCATGAGTTTTGCAAATATATATATATATATATATATATATATATATATATATATATATATATTTCCATGCTACAGCGTGGGAATCCATGCTACAGCGTGGCTACTCGAACATTCTATGCTGTAAGACCCTTAATAGCATGAGCTTTCACTTCTAACCCATCCTGTTTTGCATGTATGTGCTTGGGGACAAGCACATTTTAAGTTGGGGGTAAGGGATTGAGAATTTGGTTGGAGTAAGTTTTATTTTAAACTTTTTAACTGTTTTTAGTTTTCTTTAATTGGTGCTTTAATTTTTCTTTTTAAGCGCTTTTCAAAAAAAAAAAAAACTACAAAAGAATGAAAAATGCTGAAAATTGTTGTTATTGTGGTCCATTCCAATGATATGATTGGTTGTTTCTTTTGTTAATTCTTTAGTAGCTGGGATTGGCCATTTGAGTGTTGAAAATCTTCCTGTGCATTATTCTTTTTGGGAAACATTGTCCATATTGCATGCACTATTATGAGTGACTTAGGGTTAGTGATCTTTATGTTTCATTGCCATAGTTAAATTGTGACATACATTCTTTGCATTTGATGCTCTCTAGATAAGCATGAGTAGGAACTAGCCTTAGAAGTGATCTAGGCCATTTTTAAAAGCCATAAAGAGACCATTGGCCTACCTTTTAACACCAACCCTTGTCACCCATTTTGAGCCTTTGGACTTTTGTTTCTTAATTGAGCCACATTACAAGCCTAGGAATCCCTTTTGTTTCATTTCCCAATTTTGAACCTAGTTTACCCTCAAGCCTAAAGCTTCTAAGTTCATGAGAATAGGGTAGCTCCTAACTTGATCCCCATGGTTCAATGATTACAAGGAAATTAAAAAAAAAAAAAAAAGTGTATTCCCATGTAAAAAAAAAAAAAAAAGAAAAGAAAAGAGAGAATAAAGGAAAGTTGGTTTGTGTTGATTGGGAATTGATTGGCGGTCAACTGAGAAATGAAAATAGATTGTAAAAAAAAAAAAATTAAAATAGGGGTAGCAATAAAATAAGTTGGGGGTTGCTTGAACGTAGTGGACTAGAAGTGAAGGGTTTCTTAAGTTGAGGGTAATTAATGAGCTTAAATGACTTGTCATCATACCTCAACCTTGGCCTAACATTACAAGCTTAGTCCTTTTGATCTTTGGCTAGTTGTTACTTTTGTGGATGCATAAAGAGTGATTTTGCTTTGTTTTGGTTGTCTCTTTTGAACTATTGGCATTGGCATGATGAGATTTAGTTCTTTGTCACTTTTTGCACACACACAGGTTTGATTTTCTCATACAAAGTTTTGCACAATTAGATGATCAATTGCTTGGATTGTGGATCTTGGTGACTTTTGAATTAACTCTTCTAACAATAATGAAGTGTTGTTGGACCAACAACTTGAAAATGTTTTGAAATATAAATATTATCTTGCTTGTTTAGTTTTGTCTTGAGACTTGCTTGGGGACAAGCAAGTTCTTAAGTTGGGGGTTGTGATAACTACCTTAGGAGTTATGTTTTTCTTTAGTTTTCTTGGAACTTTTAGTTTATTGATAATTTATTTTTGTTTCCATTGGTGCCTCTTTTATATCATTTAGTTCAAATTCTTGCATGATTACACTGACGTTAACCTTGCATTCTAGTTGTGTTTTCCATTGGATTATAGCTTTTTTGGAAGAAGAATTAGGGAAGCATTTGAGCTAGGCATGCAAAGGAGCAAGAAATGGAGCTGAAGGGATGTCAGAAATCCATGCTGGAGCATGTTGGGTCCTGAAATTGAAGCCACGCTGTAGCATGGCAACCTACGCTACCGCGTGAGTTGCTGTCATAGTTATGATATTTTCACTTAAGTTACGCTCCAGCATGGCCATAGCCACGCTACAGCGTGGGTGCACGAACCTGCCATGTAAATTGGGCCTCTGTACTTACTCTGGCAGCCCATAATTGATATAAAAACACATTGGAGTAAGGAGTGAAGGGGGAAGGACGAAATGGGAGAAAGGAAAGGCTAGAGCTTGGAGAGAAAGGAGATTGAAGATCAAGCACTTGGGAAGGAGACTTCTCTTGGGATTGCTCTTCAACTCTTTGAGTATTTTCTTGTTTATGGCTTTTTCATTTGATGTTGATTTTATTTTGTCTCCCATGACTTGTAACTAAACCTTCTTTGCTTAGGGTGATTTATGGAGGCTATGTGTTTGATAAAATGCTAATGTGAATGAATTTATGTCTTGTTCTTATTTGATAGTGAGCATTGTATTTGATCTTATTTATCTTGAATTGCTTGATCACCAATTTAGGATTATAGGGGTTTTTACAAATTTGAGAGAATGAGTAAGAGCCATGCCTATGAATGCAATGCCATGAGTTGAATGACACCTAGAGATAGGCAAACATGATTCATGTGGTATTTAAGGACTTGATAATTAAATCACTTAGTTAGAGTTAGGCATGCTAAGAGATTAGATGTTCAACTCTAATTGAGTAGCATTAGATGATCTTGAGAAAGACTTTTAATGAACATAGAGATCCCACCATCACTCAATGAAATGTGGACAAGGCATATTGATGTTCATGTTGCATATTAATCACACATAGTTGAAGTAAATCACCCTAGCATTTAATTCCATCAATTCTTAAATAGCTTTTACATTGCTTTAGCACTTTAGTCTTCAAATTCATTTGATATCATTTCATTTCAATTCAATTGTTCAACTTGTTATCTAATTAGCTAGAATCGGTACTTGAATTATCCCTGTGGGTACGACAACCCCTCCTTTTACTCTATTACTTGACGACCTAGTATACTTGCTAGTGTCACCCTCCTCTTGGGAGCGATCAATTAATAAAGTTCCTTCATACATGCATATACTTATCATGCCAAGACCATGCTAAAAGACACCTCTACCTTGATAAAGATTGTTTGTGAAATCCTAAAATCGAACCTCATAATTGTATGTAAATGATTTCAAAAGAAACCAAGGTAGACTAGAGATGATAATGATGTCATGTTAATTGCATATGTTCCTACTGAGATTTCAATTGATTTCTCACCCTTTTCCCCTTTTCCATATCATCTCTAGATGAGCAAGTAAATCCTGATGCAGAGACTTAGTTGCTGAAGTATTGTTGTTTTTGCTGAAGTATAGTTGCTTTTTCGTTACTTGGAGACTGTGCTATATTACTGGATCTTAACTTTGTATTTGGATCATGAGATCTTTCTCCTTTTATGTTTTGTATCTTGTGACTTGAGGTCATGACTTAGTATATTCTTAGCTGGTTTGACCCATGTGGCTGTTTATATTTTATATTACATTACTATGTTATGTTATAGATTGAATGGCACTGTGTGCCTTATAAGGATGATATATGATATGTTGAAGTATTGTATTTTGAAAAGTATGTTGAGCTATGAATGACTGGTTATCCTGTTTATGATTTTCTATCTTATAGGAACATGGTATTTACGTCGTTATCATGCCGAACTTTCATTAGAATGCTTAGCAATATTTTATGTCAAATGTTGAAAAGCTCACGAAATAGGACGTGATTCCTTAGGATTAATTCTTATATGACTCGAGCATGTAGAAATGAGTACTAGGAAGTTACAAGGTACGTCTCCAAATAATTTATTATAGCTTAGATCCAACAAGATTAGATTAGAGAAAGAGCCCATTGAGTGAGGAATTTTTCCTGTGAGGATATTCTCCTGCAAGATAACATAGAGCAACGATTTCCAATTCATCCAACATTTTGGAATTTCTTCAGATAAACTATTACTAGAAATCTGTAAAAACTCTAAATTGTTTTTTTCCTTCATCTTGTGACATAAGAGGAGAAATTGATCCAGATAAAGAGTTCTCACCTAATTCCAAAATAGTTACATTCGGTGATACTTGAGGCACACCACCTCTCAAATTATTATCGTTCAACCATATAACTTTTGAGTTTAGCAGCACATTTGACATGTCTGCATCGACCAAGTTGTTTTCTAAAGAGAAAAACTCAAGTTGATCTGCAAACTTCCAAAACTTGTCAAGAGGTTCAAATGAAACTCTTGAGTAAGCAATGGTAAGCTCTTTGAGAGAGTTTTGTGTATATAGCCAAGAAGGAAGTTGGGAACCACAAATTCAAACCAAATGTATGTCTTAAAGTTGAAAAGGAGGGATCCATTCATGATCAAAGTGGAAGACCAAGGCGGGTGAGCCTAAGGCTAAATACTTCAAATTTGTAAGAGAGTGAAAATTTCTTTCAAAGATATTTCCCGTCAAGAAATTATCAACAAGTCCCATGACCTCCAAGTTGAAGAGTTTTCCTATATTTTCTGGAAGATATCCACTCAAATTATTTAAATTGAGATCCAAGACATTCAAGAATGATAGATTTCCAAAACTTGTGGGAATTGGACTTGAAAATGAATTTTTAGAAAGATCAAGTTTATGTAGTTGCTGAAGCTGGCCTAACCAATCTGGCATGGGTCCGTCGAGATTATTTCCCCTCAAAAACAATGATTTAATGCTACGAAGGTTTGGCAATGTTTTAGGTAGTTGGCCATGTATGTGATTTTGGCTAAGGTCAATAACAGAGATGCCACAACTAAGATTGAATATCCAGTTAGGCAACTCGGATATAAAATCATTGTCATAGAGATCTAAAACATCAAGTGAAGTAAAATTAGCATACTGAAGAGATGGATAGATGTTTCGAAGTTGACAACTCTTCAAGTATAGCTCTGAAAGTGAAGGAAGAATGGTCACTGACTGAAGCCAATCAGTTTCCTTGTGAAGATCAATACCACTGAGGTTGAGATATTGCAAGGAGAAAAGTCGTGGAATCCAACTGAGATTATCAATGACAAGATCAGCATTATATGATAAATCAAGATAATGAAGATTGGAGAAGTTTCCACACTGATGGGGAGGCGTACCTCTTGACAAGTCATTACATGATGTGTTACGCATAGAAGAATAAGTAAATTGGATGGCCTTGAAGTCATTGTTGCTCAAATCCAAGTAGCTTAAAAATTCAAGATCTAACAAAGACAGATCCGAGTTCACCTGTTAGGCAGCGTGATTTGTCATATAAATCACCATAAGCGGGGGGAATTGGATGACAAGGGAGACTAAGCTCTGTAACTCTGCGTGTGATGTTGTCACAATGAACTCCTGTCCACTGGCAACAGTCATTTTGAGGGGACCATGAGGAGAGTAAGCCAGAAGGGTTTGTAACTCGTTGCTTAAAGTTTAGCAGCGTGCTCATGTCCTGTTTGTTGCAATGAATCTTCGAGTTGCATGTGACTGAGTTTAACATGATTGTAGTACATAGTAATAGCCAAAGCAAAACGATAGAAGTATAGCAGGGAAAAGCAGCCATATTATATTGATTGCACACGAAGATACTTTTGGTGATGTTATGTGGGAAGTTATACCAACCCACGAGAAGAATTTATACGGTCGGAGCAAATATATTTTGCAATGAAAACTCGCTAAGAAAGTTTTTTGGAGATATAAAATATATTTTAAATTAATTTTAATTATATTTTGATCATTCTTTTTTAATGACAACATGTTGCTCTTAATTATCATGTTACCATACATGTTTATAAAATAGATTAAATATATTTTTTAGTCCCCATAAAATTTTCTTAGCTTTTAATCTCTTTTTTTTTTTCCCAATGATTTATCTCTTTGCCTTTGTCGTTAGTGCAACACTATTATATGTTGATATTTATATATATGAGCCAGAAGAATAGATTCCTAAAATATTGAAATAGATTAAAAAAAAGGTTTTAATATATTTTTAAAATTTAAATACATATTTTAAAATACTTGTAGAAATCAAAAGTTTAAGCAGCGGGAATAACCAAGAATAAAATGTTGTGAATAATGAACTAAAAGTCAATAAAATTTGAAGGACTAAAACAAAAGCAATATGTATTTATAAAGATTATAAATATATTCAAGCTCTCTCAAGACAGATTATTTTATAACTAGAATTAGGACAAATAAATTTGAAATACATGAGAATATTTGCACAAAGTAGTTCATGAATATAACAAGTCACTTTGGACGTACATCTTTTGATTTCAAAGTCTTCTGTACAAGACAAAGCTACTTAACTTTATTTGCTATTGGATCAATAGATCATTTAGCGACGGAAGCCAGAAGATAACTATTGACTTAACAGTAGCCAAGTCTTAACAATTATCTGTGGATAATACTGAGAAAGAAAGTGATCAGAATTGACAACTTAGCTCCGTACTGAATGCATGTATGGACAATATGATGGAAAAAGCAAGGCAAGTTTGATCATATAATTTCCACTACATTAAGATGTTGAATCAATGAATACGAACTGATGATTGCAATATATAGATGAGGTTGAAAACTAACCAGGATAGTAATAATCATACTATGCTTCTGGAGTTCAGGTTTCTCACTCCATGGCTGCAGACATTTGAAGAGGCTACATGCAATAGAACGCTACCGCATATAGGATCGGTTTATTATGCTCCTGATATCTTCATCAGTATAGATGATCAACGGATAAAAACTTTAATTAATGGCAACTTACAAGTCAAGGTCTGATGAGTTTAGGATATAAATAATTTTTTATTGTGAAAACCACTATTTATCTTCAGAAGTTCAAGAGTTAAAATGGTGTTTAGTTTATTTCTTTTATTTTCATTCTGTACTGCAAGACTTTTTAATAATTATAAACATATCATGTAAATTCTATGATATTTCTTGTAATTGAAATTTATGAAAAGATTATGCAAATAATTTTGTATTAGAAAAAGAAAAAAATCAAATGAAGATGTGACATTTTTAATTAGTAATAAAAATATATGGATGATGATGATGATGATAATAATAATAAAACTTAAATGTTTGCTTGTACTGAATTCACCTTGCTGGTTTCTCAGGGTATTTATCGTCAAACATAATAATTAATCACTTCGAGTTCTGTAAACTCATTTAAGAGGTAAATGTTTGCCACATATTTTAAAAACAGATTGATTTCCACGGTAAGAATCAAAATCCTCATTAAGAAATATAGATGACCCTTATATTTTTAAATATAATTGATTGATACTTGATTCTAATTTCATTATCAATCATGATTCCTTGGTTTTGGTTAAATCATATTTATTAATTTTTATATTAAATATTTATTTTAAAAATAATATTTGATATAGGACATGAAAAAATTAAATCTAACTTTTTCAGGTTGTTTAGTGAATCTATCATTGATAATGATTTTAATAAATATAATTAATTACATTTAAGTATAGATCATGATTCATAATTTTTTTATTAAAAAACTTTTTTGGATAATATAATGTGAATTTTTAATATTTGATCTTTATTCAATTTGAAATTGTGATTAAATAATAATTTTTTTTGGTTTCTCAAGGTATCTATAGCTGACAGCAAAGACTAATCTCATTGAGGTGCGAGCTCCTCTAAGGGGATAAACCTCTGTCCATGAAACTCTCTCCATATAGTTGATTGATTATACTTGATTCCGATTTTTATTATCAATCATTATTCCTAATTTTTTACTAAATTAGGCATGCCAATTTTATTTTAAAATAGACATTTGTTTTAAAGAACGATATTTGATAGAGGACTTGAAAAAATTAAACTAAATTTTTTTTGGGTTATTTATTTAGAGAATGCATTATTCATGATTTATGATATAGTAAATAATAATAGATAAAATTAATGATTATAATTATGTGCATGGTCAATTATATTTTATTAACAATCATAATTCATAATTTTTTATTTCATAAAATTTTTAGACAATATGATGTGATATTTTTTAAATTTGAAAATTTTTAATTTTTTAATTTGAAATTGAGATTAAATCATTAGCAATAATAAATATAGTTGATTGATTACACTTGATTTCAAATTTATTATTAATTATGATCTCTAAATTTTGGACAAATCAGATACAAAAATTTCTTTTAATTATTTAGATAGTTGTTTTAAATAATAATATTTGATACATGACTTGAAAAAATTAAACTATATTTTATATTGGGTTATTTATATAAAGAATGAATTATTTATAATGATTTTAATCAATATAATATAATAATTAATTATATTTTATTACCAATGATTAATTATAATTTTTGAGTAAATCATTTTTTTAGAAAGTATAACATGTTATTCTTTTTTATTTGGTCATCTTTTAGTATTTGAATTTGAAATTGAGATTAAATTACTAATAATAATAATAATAATAATAATAATAAAATTAAATCAAGACTAATTCCATAATAAAATGAACAAATCCAATTAATATAGATCAAAACCCGCAAATTTGGACGTACATCTTTTGATTTCAGAGTCATCTATACAAGACAAAGCTACTTAACTTTATTTGCTATCGGTGAAATTAATAGATAATTTATTTTGCTCCTGATATCTTCATTCGTATAGATGATCCACGGATAAAACCTTTTATTAACGACAACGAACAAGTCAAGGTCTGATAATTTTAGGATATAAATAATTTTTAGTGTGAAAATCACTGTTTATCTTCAAAACTTCACAATTTAAAATGGTGTTTAGTTTGTTTTATTTATTTTCATTCTGTATTGCAAGACATTTTAATAATTATAAACATATCATGTAAATTCTATTATGTTTCTTGTAATTGAAATTTACGAAAAGAATCTGCAAATAATTTATTATTATTACTTTCATTAAATCCTAAAAGGCAAAAAAATCAAATGAAGATGTGACATTTTTAATTGGTAATAAAAATATATATAGATGATGATGATAATGATGATAAAACTTAAATGTTTGCTTGTACTGAATTCACTTTACTGGTTTCTCAGGTTATTTATCGCCAAATGTAGTAATTATTCTTTTTGCATACTATAGACTTATTTGTTGGATAATAAAAACCATTAACTGAAGTTAGTTATTTAATAATCATCAAGTTAGTTAAAGTCAGTTACTATTTCACATGTATATATACTAGTATTCTCGATGTAACACAGTAACTTTTACTTCTCATTTCTGTTACAACAAACTAATGCCTCTGTAACATTTCTCAATGCAATCTCTCTTTCATTTTTGTTCAGTGATATGTTCTTGATTATCAAGATTATTTAAGGGGTGGATGCTTGCCACATATTTTTAAAGTGAATTCATTTCCAATGCAAGAATCAAATCATCGACTATATAACTAAGAAATGAAGATGACCCTTAATTTTTTTAAATATAATTGATTGATTATACTTGATTCTAATTTCATCATCAATCATGATTCCTTAGTTTGGTTAAATCATATTTACTGATTTTATTTTAAATTAAATATTTATTTTAAAGAATAATATTTGATATAGGACTTGAAAAAATTAAATTTGACTTTTTCGGGTTGTTTAGTGAATCTATCATTTATAATGATTTTAATAAATAGAATTGTAATGCCCCAATTTTTATGTACTAATTACTTTAGTTAGCTGATGGATAATTAGTCATTCATAATATAAATATTTTTTTTAGTAATTTTATATATGAAATCCCTAGACTATCCTCATTTATATATACACCTAACGATCAAACTATAGTTCTCATATACACCCACACTTTAAAAAAAAAAAAAAAATGAAAACCCAAACCCCATTTTTTTCCCCTCCCCTTCATGGTAACACACACACACAACACATAACTTTTCTTTCTTTCTTTCTTCTTCTTTTCTTCTTCATCTTCTTCCTTCTTTCTCTCCATCTTCCTCCCCCATCTCTACCTCATAAATCCTTCAATTCTTCACCAAATACAACAAATAAATACACTTTTCCATATCTCTTCCACCCAATAAACACAAATCCACCATTAATTTTTCAAGAAAAGTCCTCCTCCTACCTGTTCTGGAGCAAACAAAATTCGGGTAGAAAGGAAAGAATGAGTTTTTGCTTCCTTACTTAGGAGATCAAACTTCAAGGAGCTTGTGGTTGTTTGGATCTTCAGTAAAAATCATCTTTTGGTAGGGGTTTATGTTTAAACTTGTTTATTTATGATTTTGTTAAGAAATCTTGAGTTTTGATGAATGATTATGCATGAAAAATCAAAAGAAATTGTATGTTGTTGCTGAGATTCTCGGATTTATGCAGACAGCTCAATTTGTATGAATTTATTCACATAGATAGAGACAATATTTTGAGCTAAAATTTTTATATGATGAAGCTAACATATGGAAGTATCTTCACTATTTTTCTTGAAGTGTTTAGATGACTTTTTCTATTTTTTAAAATTCAGAAACAGAGAAGATTTCAGTTTCGATATGAACAGTAATTTCTGAAGCACTGAATTTGTATAATTTATTTACCAGACCAAATGATCAAATTTTGACTTGAAATTTTTACAAGATGTTGTAGACATCTTAAAGTTAAATCATGAATTTTTGTATGATTTAACATGATCATTTGACAGGGTAATAAAATTGGGAACTATGGTTGTTGGCTGTAAATAGGGGGTTTCTGACCACCGAATTTGTCTAATTTTGTTAACATATTTAGAGAATGATTCTTGCTTTAAAATTTTTACAGGATCTTGTGGACACATTGAAGTGTCTTAGATAATTTTTATAGCCTCTGAATTTATTATTTAGCATACAAATAAATTTGTGTTACAATGTGTGAAATATGCATGAAAATTGAGTAAATATATATGCCATGTGTTTGATAAAATTTCTAAATGAGAGTAAAGGTTGTTTGGAATTGAGTTTTTACATATTTGTTGAAAGTGAAAGAGTGGAATTTATATGAGTTTTGGTTTATCATATAGTAACATTTTAGTCTTGACATAATGAATGATTGCTTATTAATGTTTATGATTACTCGTTGAGTTGTTGTTGTGGTTTATCTCATCTTAAGGAAAAGGATTTTAGAATTCATTATTGAAAATTGTGCTTGCATTCTTGTGAGAAAAAGAATGACTTTGAGGAAATAGGAAAAAGAGAAAGAACTAAAGATAAGGAGATCAGAATTAAGACATGAAGATTAAGGGTCAATTTATGTCGACAAAGAGGGTTCCAACACTGAATCGTTCTAAGGACTAGTGATGACTGGGCATTGACTTTCTTTATAGTGCACATGAGGGTTTCAAAGTGTTTCGTATTAAGGAACTGGTGTCTACCAGTTAAGTATAATCTTATAGCTTTTAAAATATCTAATCAGACTTAATTGAGAGGAAAGAACAGTGAGATGAATAAGAACAGATAGAAATGCGAAAGTTATGAGGTAGATAAGACTAAATAAAAAGATCTTAACTATGATGTATTTGATGTCTTACATCAGGATAGCCATTTATGTATGTTGTGACATTTAATGAATGAACCTAGTATATTTCCATGTAAGCATGTCTCTTTGATTATATTAATAAAGTTCCTTCATACATGCATATACTTATCATGCCAAGACCATGCTAAAAGACACCTCTACCTTGATAAAGATTATTTGTGAAATCCTAAAATCGAACCTCATAATTGTATGTAAATGATTTCAAAAGAAACCAAGGTAGACTAGAGATGATAATGATGTCATGTTAATTGCATATGTTCCTACTGAGATTTCAATTGATTTCTCACCCCTTTTCCCTTTTTCCATATCATCTCTAGATGAGCAGGTAGATCCTGATGCAAAGACTTAGTTGCTGAAGTATTGTTGTTTTTGCTGAAGTATAGTTGCTTTTTCGTTACTTGGAGACTGTGCTATATTCCTGGATCTTAACTTTGTATTTGGATCATGAGATCTTTCTCCTTTTATGTTTTGTATCTTGTGACTTGAGGTCATGACTTAGTATATTCTTAGCTGGTTTGACCCATATGGCTGTTTATATTTTATATTACATTACTATGTTATGTTATAGATTGAATGGCACTTTTGCCTTATAAGGATGATATATGATATGTTGGAGTATTGTATTTTGAAAAGTATGTTGAGCTATGAATGACTGGTTATCCTGTTTATGATTTTCTATCTTATAGGAGCATGGTATTTACATCGTTATCATGCCGAACTTTCATTAGAATGCTTAGCAATATTTTATGTCAAATGTTGAAAAGCTCACGAAATAGGATGTGATTCCTTAGGATTAATTCTTATATGACTCGAGCATTTGTAACATCCCCTACTTCTTTATGGATTGATGACTGTCCCCACAAACCAACACAGGTCTTTTCAACATGCTTTGTCCTCACTCGCACGCTTCCTGGGAAAACTTCCCAGGAGGTCACCCATCCCAAAATTACCCCAGGTCAAGCACGCTTAACTGTGGAGTTCTTTCAGTTTGGGCTGCCGAAAAGAAGATGCATCTTGTTGATATAGGTAGTACAAATCAATTCATTTAAGCCCTCCTCAACTGTATAGTCTCATACCTATACAGTCTTAGGATCCCTCTCATTCGGGTGTGTAATCGGTTCATTCATGTACCCCTTCGCAGAGGACTTCATGAGAAGCCGCCTTGTCCATGCCCTCTTTGCACCGGCGATCACTCCTCATCCTCGTCCCCCCATGCCCACTAGCTTCGCCTGGTTCGTCCCGAACCACACCGTCTTGGAGAGGTGCAGGCTCATACCATTTGTAACATCCCCCCGCTTTATGGATTGATGACTGTCCCACAAACCAACACGTCTTTTTCAACATGCTTTGTCCTCACTCGCACGCTTCCTGGGAAAACTTCCCAGGAGGTCACCCATCCCAAAATTACCCCAGGTCAAGCACGCTTAATCAGGAGTTCTTTCGCTTTGGGCCGAAAAGAAGATGCATCTTGTTGATATAGGTAGTACAAATCAATTCATTTAAGCCCTCCTCAACTGTATAGTCCCATACCTATACAGTCTTAGGATCCCTCTCATTCGGGTGTGTAATCGGTTCATTCATGTACCCCTCCGCTTAGAGGACCTTGCGAGGAGCCGCTCCTTGTCCGTGCCCTCTTTGCACCGGCGATCACTCCTCATCCTCGTCCCCGGGCGTTACAAGAATCAATTATTGATATTATCGACCATGATTCATAGTTTTTATTAAATAACTTTCTTAGATAATATAATGTGACTTTTTAATATTTGATTTTTATTCAATTTGAAATTGAGATTAAATAATTTTTTTGACTGCTTAGGGTATCTATATCTGACAGCAATAACTAATCTTATGGAGGCAAGAGCTCCTCTAAAGGGATAAACCTATAGTCACAAAACCCTCTCTATATAGTTGAATGATTATACTTGATTTCAATTTTTATTATCAATCATTATTCTTAATTTTTGACTAAATTAGATATACTAATTTTATTTTAAATTAGATATTTGTTTTAAAGAACCATATTCGATATAGGACTTGAAAAAATTAAACTAGATTTTTTGAGTTTTTTATTTAGAGATTGTATTATTTATGATTTATGATAATACTAAATAGTAATAGATATAATTAATGATTATAATTATGTACACGGTGAATTATATTTTACTAACAGTCATAATTCATAATTTTTTATTTAATTAAATTTTCAAACAACATAATGTGACATTTTTTTATATTTTTAATTTTTGAATTTGAAATTGAAATTAAATCATTAGCAGTAATAAATATAGTTAATTGATTACACTTCATTTCAATTTTATTATTAATTATGATATCTAAGTTTTGGTTAAATCAGATATAATAATTCCTTCTAATTATTTAGATAGTTGTTTTAAATAATAATATTTGATACACGACTTGAAAAATTAAGCTAGATTTTATATTGGGTTATTCATATAAAGAATTTATTATTTATAATGATTCTAGTCAATATAATATAATAATTAATTATATTTTATTACCAATCATTAATTATAATTTTTTATTCAATCATTTTTTTTAGAGAGTGTAACATGTTCTTCTTTTTTTATTAGGTCATCTTTTAATATTTGAATTTGAAATTGAGATTAAAGCAATAATAATAATAAATGTAAATGAAGACTAATTCCATAATAAAATGAACAAATCCAATTAATATAGATCAACACCCACAAATTTTGATCCTACTCCAATAATTCCCTATCAACGAATCAGCAATCATTTTAAACCACCCATGAATATACAAATAGTTACGTGCATAATCATTGAAGTCGAACGATTCCTCTTTGGTTTCACCATATGTAAAACCAAAAATGGAATATAACTAATTATTATTAATTTACATTAATTATTCCCCTATCAAGTCATTTCCAAGCAAACCACATTAGTCAAACATCGACTATAATTTTCTTGAATGAAAACATTTAGATTAATTCTTGCCATGAATGAGAACTATTTAGGAATAATGTTAAGTTAAATGATATCTTTAGCTGGTCTAATTAGTATGTTATTATCTACATCTTATCTGCATGCACTAAAATAATGTCAAATGTATGACTGTCTAATATGTAAAAATATGTTGATATTTTACAGATTATGAAAGCATGATATTATGATATTACAGTTGATCATCACCACAAAGATGATAATTAGTTATGGTTCTATTTTTTTCATAATATGTATAATAAATAAAAGATACTAAAAGCATTATTTACTTACTTTTGTACGTTTGCTTATTCTAATTGTTTATTTTGAATTGTATTTTATAGAAACTAATATATTTATTTAAAGAAATGTAATATCTTTTTAACTGCATAAATATATATGAAGTATGAATGTATAATTTTTTTAAAATAAATAAATAAAATTTAACATTTAATATATCTCCCTTATTACCAACCATCTGTGTATCACATGGTAATAAATTAGTTCATGAATATAACAAGGCGCAATTCGGACGTACCTCTTTTGATTTCAAAGTCACCTGTACAAGACAAAGCTACTTAACTTCATTTGCTATCGGTGCAATTAATAGATCATTTACCGACAGAAGCCAGAAGGTGACTATTGACTTAGCAGTAGCCAAGTCTTAACAATTATCTGTGGAAACTGAGAGGGAAAGTGATCAGCATTGATAGCTTAGCTCCTTTTACGGAATGCATGTTTGGACAATACGATGGAAAAGGCAGTACAAGTTTGGTCATATAATATAATTTCCACTACGTTAAGATGAGGAATCAATGAATATGAATTGATGATTGCAATAAATGAGGTTGGAAATTAAACTAACCAGGATATACTATAATAATCATATTATGCTTCTGGATTTCAGGTTTCTCACTCCATGCAAGCAGAGATTTGAAGAGGCTATATGGAATAGAAAGCTACTGTGTGTAGCATCGGCTTATTATATCTTCTTTAGTATTGATGTTCCACCGATAAAACCTTTAATTAATGACAACTAACAAGTCAAGGTCTGATAATTTTAGGTTATAATAATTTTTATTGTGAAAATCACTATTTATCTTTAAAACTTCAAAAGTTAAAATGATGTTTAGTTTTTTTTTTATAAAAAAAAATCATTCTGGTATTGCAAGACTTTTTAATAATTAAAAACATATCATGTAAATTCTAATTTTTCCCTTCGATCTTCATCCTTATTTTTCCATTTTAGCCAATATTTTTTATTAATGATTTTGACAACTTTGAAGAAAAAACAAGATATCTTATTTTGGCAATTTTTTTTGGGTGGGCAGAGAAAAAGGATCCAATTTTGTTGACATGAAAAAAGAGACAATTACTTATTAAAGATATGATGCGATTTTATTATTTTTATTCTTATTAATCATCTTAATAATATGTGTTTAAATTAAAATTTACAAACTTAATTTTATAACTTTGAATTTAGTTATAAGTGTGTGCACTGCAGCAGCGTATAGTTTATTTTTTTATTTCTCAGAGGTATCCCCCGCCGGCAGCCAAAGACTAATCCCTCTGAGACGTGGAAATCACCGAAGTTGGGTTTTGCCTCTTCCAACAAAGCCTCTTTCTATACACACGGCAGCAGTCAAACCCCTGACACATACTTAAAGGACCCAGCCACCTTACCAACTGTGTCATGTTTTGTTGGTACAGTGTATAGTTTATGTTTAGGGGGCTGAATTCGCCCAAGTTGTGCCCAACTCCTCCTCTGAACCAGATGGAGGTGGAAACAGAATAAGGACTCAGGATCCAGAAAATTTTAATAACATGAGCAAGAATAATACATTATCACGAGAATAAGGGGATTGCATTATATTTTATTATTTGATCTTATTTAGAGTCAATATGTTCAAAAATTCAATAAATATTGACAGCAAAGATATAGATATCTATATTCACAATTGTTAAGTAAATTTCAAAATTGTTATGGGGCATAAACCTGCACTCACAACCTGGATCCGTCCCGGCAAGGATCCCCACAATTCATTACGAAAACTGTTACTTTGGTAGAAAAATTAACTGACTAAAAACATGGTATTAGTTGTCTGACATATGGGACTACATTTGGCGAATGATGCTGTAATCGAAATCCATAAAATTCTTAGATCGTGGTTTTGTGTACTCACGCAATCCCCTCGCGGCGTAGACGTGGATTTTGAGAGCTTATTAATTTCTAATATGGATGTGCACTTTTTGTGGTGGGATTGGGTGATTTATCCGTGTAAGAAGATCATAATCCCACATGCAAGAACCCTAAGCAATCCAATTTTAAATTTTGTTTTCTTCTTTTCAGATGCTAATTTTAAAATTGATTGAGGGGTTTTTGTTAGTGTTGTTATCTTGATCAATTCGACATATAGATTATATGAAATTATCGCACAACTTGAGAGAGAATTTTGACTCTGAAATTTGAGAAAATCCTATGGTTTCTTTCTGATTTTTTTTTTTTTTGGTCTGGGATGAAAAAAATACTTCAAATTATTCCATAAACTGATAGAGGGCCCGTTATTGTGCCACTGCGTCGTATTGTGCCATAAAAGCCATTCGGGGCCCTAGCGGTGGTCCAAGCCTGTCTTGCGCTAGCCACCCTTGGTTATGGATTTATTAGAGACCTCCGAGCAGGGGAAAAAAAAAACAGAGAACAATACTTTTATAAATGAAAAAGAAATTTTATTTTTACTTATAATTCATGGGACAATATACCAATATACTCTTATCTATCATTAAATGTAATCATTAAATGTGATTTGGATCCCATTTAGTTTGGGTCCCTCATCTCATCCCAAGATAAATAAAAGTGTGTCGATACAGTATTCTATAAATTTTGCGTCCAAATAACATTAGTATAAATGAAATGCATGCATATTAAAATTGTGAACACCCGATTTTATCCAGACCAATAAAAATACAATTTCAAAATTGGCACATTTTCAAAATTTAGTCCGTTGAATAACCTAAATCTAGTTTAGGCGATCATTTCAGGTTCATTTTACTTTTTGGTCTATATGCAAAAAAAAAAAAAAATTGTGTACATTACATTAAAAAGATTTGGTCTGTTGCATCATTCTCATTTTTCATTTTATAACCCATCTATTTAAATGTTGCCCATTTCAAATATATATATATATATATATATATATATATATATATATATATATATATATATATATATATAATAAAAATATTTTTAGATCGTTCCCTTCATTCCATTGTCCCAAATCAGCCCGTGATAAAAGAGAACAAAGGGAATAAAAACATGATGCTATCACGGGTTGGTCAAACACATGTGAGGTTGGAAGGTGGAAAGTAAAGAAAAGAAAAAAATGGCAGACACAATGATGTTCTCTGCAAAAAAATAATGAATATTCATTTTTTTACTGAGGGGGATACACTGCTATCATGATGGCCAGCCTATGAAAGGGAAGCCTGGACTGAATTTAGGAGGATCTTCCATCATCATCACAGAGGACTCCATCCCATCAAAGCACACAACTTTGATCCCACTGCCAGCACAATCCTTTCAATCTAACACAACTCCATCACCACGATCACTCAAGTTCATTATCCTAGCACCATCAGCACAGCTTTTGGAGAGGCACCTCACCATTGGAATGATCCCTTGAGCCACCCATTACCATCTTTATTCTCATCCTGGTGTTAATAACAACCCGTCTGACCCTCAATATTTCTCTACCATCACAAGTTTCCATTATCACCTCCATACAAGTTCCATAAACCCAAACCAATAACCCTTCCAAAATAAGAAACTAATCAAAGCCAAATCACTGCAAATAACGACCTCCATCAACAACCATCCTTTTCTTAATCATCAAGCAACCACACTTAAGCCAAAGTTGAAATCATCAAAATACCAAAGAAAAGGAAAGTCACGGCAAACCATCCAATTTTATAATAATAATAGTAATAATAATAACACAGCATCATAAAAAATAAAAAATAAAAAGGAAAAGGGAGGAGGCTCAGTTTTCACCGCCGCCGCACCCTCCGACAAATCACCTGGATCGTCACCGCCGCTTCCCCGATCGCGTACCACCTTCACGTTGTTCATCGCAGTCACGGAAACCTCTACATGAAGTCCGCCAGATCCATTCCCTTTAGCGCCATCTTCATTGCCACCGCAGGGTCACCTTGTGTCCGCCACACAAGCTCCCCTGCAGATCGCAAGGACAGCAGCAGATCCACCACACCAGATCGCAAGCACCACAACCTGCCGCGGACAAATTTAAATCGTGAAACCAGATCAAGAAGACCTCCACGCCACGCCTCTCGTCACCGTGAATCTCGCCAAGCCAGCTGCAACTCACGACTTCACGTCGTCTCCCGCCGGTCGTGCCAACGCCGCCCCAGCCTCATTGGCCCGCGAATCACCAACTAGTGCCACTAGAGTCCAAATTGCTCTGCCCCCAAGCCCCGTGTGTTGATGTTTTCTGTCTCCTTTTGTGCTTGGCATTAAGTTAGGTTCGTATTTTGTTTCTTCCTTTTATTTTTATTTGTTTTGTGTCAAAAAGTTTGTTTCAAGTGTTTGGTCTGAGTTGGGTTTGGACTTTTAGTATTCTTGTTTAAAATGTTTTTATTTCCTTGAGTTGGACTGAGTTAAAAAAAAAATAAAAAATAAAAATAAAAAATATAAAGACTGAAACTTTGAGATTATTGGGTGATTGGGTTAGTTTTATATTTAGATTTAGATTTTTGTTTGAGGTTTTGATCTTGTTTTGGTCATAAAGAATGCTAGAATAGAAGTTTTTTTTAATTTATTTAGTTTGAGACTACTATGAATATGTATATGTATATATATATAAAATATAACTAAAGTATTTTACTTTATTTTATCCTTCTTATCTAAAAAAAAACATAAATAAAAATTAGTCTTTTCCTTTGTTTGAAAGTGTAGATTCTGATCCCTAATTTAATTGGATTTTCATGAAATTTGGTTTATATCTCTTGGGTTAATATATTTCAATTTTATTCATAATGTTTCTTTAGTTAAATGTGTATATGATTATAGAATGTTTTAGATAAAAATGGTATTTTAGGTTGCTTAAAAATAAATAAATAAGTTGCCAAGATTCAAATTTTTTTTAGTTAATTTAGCCGTGACGGCTTATTAACTCAACATTTTGAATATTTTAGCTGTAATGACTAATGTTCTAACAAAATTCTCCTCATTTGGTTTAAATTTAAAATAAAAAAATGTCATTTAATTTGAGTTTAAATAAATCATGAAGCGTTTGTATATTTTTGTTTTAAACAAGAATTAATTAACACATCGCATTTTGAAAATAGGATTAATTGAGCCGTGACGGCTTATTAATTATATATCTTGATAATATTTTAGCTGAGACAGCTTGATATTTGAAAATCCTTGTTTAGAAATAAATTAATTAACTGGAAAATATTTTCAAAAGAACTACGTGACTTTGAATTCCTCATCGCACCAGAGGATACGTAGGAGCAGGTAATTCCTGTCAAGTCAAAATTAGATTTTATTAGGTTATTTTATGTTATTCCATTTTTTATTTGTAAATATTTATTATTATTTTTGTTTATTTATAAATATTTATTGTCTGTTATTGTCATGTATTATTTTTAATTTCAACTAATAATCGAATTATTTTAAATAAGGATGTTAATTTAGCCGTGACGGCTTATTAACTCAGTTAAACATCTGAGCTGCGACAGCTTGATGTTTTAAATTTTCAAACAAAAATTAGATTTTTATAATTTGTATTACATGTAAATATTTTCTTTAATACCTTTTTATTCTTTAAATTTTAAATTAATCAATTATTTGTTAAATATTTTATTTTGAATAAAATGTTAATTTAGCCGAGACGGCTTGTTAACTGAATATTTTGGACATCTAAGTTGTGACAGCTTGATGTTTCAAATTTTCAAGCTTTATAATATTATTTTATTCTATTTTGTATATAAATATTTTTGCTTATTATTATTATTATTGAAAATATTTATTTATTTATTATTATTATTATTATTCTCCTCTTTCTGTACTATCTTAATTTAAGTTAATCATTGAAATGTATATATTTTATTTCAAATAAAGATGTTAATTTAGCCGTGATGGCTTATTAGCTTAATATTATGGATACCTGAGCTGTGACAGTTTGGTACTCCGAAATTTTCTCATTCTAAAAAATATTTTCTTTTATAATTTTCTTGAAATAAAAATGTAAATAAATAATTTGAAAGGTTATTAATAATTTGCACGATTAATTAAGGTACCGTCTAAAGATGGGTGTATTAGGGATGCTGTAGGATTAAGTTCCTACCCTTCCCTAAGCATAACCGACTCCCAAACTCAGATCTGGTTTCAAAGATCATTTTCTTTAAATTAAATGGGTTTTTTCCATAATTTTTCCCAATTAAATAAAAATTTGGTGGCGACTCCAATTTTAATCAAAAACTCATTTTTCGCCGTCCCGTCGCAATCCCGGTTGCGACAAAAATTTAATAAATAAAAGCATAATAATTAATATCACCGTAACATAGGTTATTATAAAAAAATTAAATTCAAGTTAGATTATAAAAATGAATTATTCAGAAATCTTGAAAAATTGTTACAAATAGTATAATTCGTAATTTATATGATAGTTAAGAAAATTATTTTGCTTATTCTTCCAAATTAAATCAATTCCAAATTAAATCAATCTATGTGTCACCACCTAATTTGGGATTATGACCAATACATAAGGAATCCCATCTCCACGCAAGCCTTGTGATCGCTGCGCCGTACTATATGTATTCTTTAATCATGAAGTTCATTTCTAAATGTATTGTAACTTGCAAATTTTTCAAATCATAACAGTAATAATTTCTGAATAACTCATTTCATATGCCATCTATAAACTATAGCTGTGATACAAAATAATGTTGAGTTGCTCTATCACAAAAGAACCATGAAAACTATATCATTTTATATGCAAAAAGAATCATGGTAAATTAAAAACTAAATCATGTATGTCCGGGACCCTGCTTGCACTACCATTGGAGTACTCTACAAAATAACCAAAACATTTCACGGCAACATGAAGCTTACCAAATTGAAATGCTAGTGCTACTAAGGAGGAAAAGGTGAAGGAGCCGAGGCTACAGTTGTATCTATGAGAGAAAAAGGGAAGACAGGTGAGTTTTATTTTAAAACTTAGTGAGTGAATCCTCACCCACAATTATACATGGGACAAGAAGAAAGATACATATATGATAATGCAACATTCATAAATCATTTCTATTTATTTTACATAATAGCTTATAAAATCATAAGTTTGCTGGAAACATAAAAATCATCCTTATTTTTCTCAAGGATTACTAAAGAAAACAAGCTATCCATAAACTGTAAGACGGTGCTCAATCCCTCACGAACAAGAGCATCTAGCTAAGATCTTGCGGTCCCTTGTGAATCGCGTCCCTCGTAGACTGATCTAAATAAGGATAATTTACCCCTCGCAGGCATTTGGTATACCAAGGTTAACGATTTAATTGTCATTAACTCACAACTCTATTCCTCTCGATAATTCCTTATTCTAAAATCAACTGTAGTCATAAAAAAGGGTTATAAAATTCTAAGTTCCACAACTCTAAAATTCTCATAAATAAACATAACTTTTCACATTTCTTCTAATTATCCATAGTCAATTCTAATCATGATTATCAAGTCTAAAATCATGAAACGACTTATAAAATATCAATTTGGATCCAAGAATTGTCCCATGCATTTTGGAAGACTAAATAATTTTCATGAAAAACTTCAAAATATATTTTCTTGTTCTTGCAAAATACATATAAATCTTGTTTCATGTCAAAGTTCAAATTTTAATTTTCTAAATACTCCAATAATAAGCTAACCAACATGTTCATAATGATCAAAATAAGGCCATGAGATCAAACCCACTCATTTGGAATGGTAGAATATGAGGACCAACTCCAAGAGAGCTCTGAGGAGTAAGGATGACACCAATGTCTGTCATTGAAGCAACAAAAATAAGGACTAAGCTTTAAAAATCTCTAGACAACCATAAAATAACTCTAAAAACATTGGGGGAGCACCCCTACCTGACAACATTGAGAAATAACAACACCAGATCCAAGAATATAGAAGAATGGAGAGAAAGGAGATATAATCTATCAACAAATACATACCTTGAAGCTTAGGAAAGGTAGATTTGACTGGGGTTGAGAGTGGAGGGAGTGGAAGAGAGTTTTTTTTTGGGGGGGGGGTGAGCGTTTCGGATTTTGAGAAGGGAACTCGAGTTTGAGGGTTTATAAAGGGGTGGGGTGTCATTTAGTGAAATGACGTTATTTCAGCACTGTTTTGATACCAAGGGCACCACTATAGCGGTTGGCAGAGGGCCTGCAATTTCCTTGTTCATGCTGGACCGCTATAGCAGTATCAGATACATCAGTTTAGTTGTTGAAAGGTCATTCATGTATCTGGGGTCTTCCCAACAACATGGGTGGATCCCGAGGGACCCTAAAGCCGTATTGGACCTATCCAATGACACTTGTACTCGAGTTAGCATACTTTGTTCCTTGCTTTTCACAAAAGTTATGGGTTTTGTCACGCATTGGCTAAGTTTTGGGTGTAAAGCAGCTTAGTTTTCCAAGCCGTAGCTAAATGTATTTACCAAATGGCAGAAAATTTAACCACGTTTTTTTTTATAATGGGGCAAGTAGTCACACTATATTTGGCTTGGGAGAAAAAATGAACGTAAGAATTTCTTGATAGAGTTTGTGTAAAAGATATATGGAATTCATTCAGGAAATTTTTACCTAAATTCTTATTTCTCAACCAATTTGTTTAGAATAAGAATGAGATATACATTTTTATATATGAATTCCATATGAAACACATTTATAAAAAATTTTACCCTCACCAAACACACCTTAAAAAAAAAAAAAAAAGAGCGATAGCGTTTTGAGCAGTAAGTCATCAAGCTATCTTTAAGTTAGATTAAGGGTGCACTTTTTTGGGCTTTCAAAAAAATAATTTTGAAACTTAAATTTTTTATATATAATTAAAAAATTGAAAACAGATTCTTTTTTAAATTTGGATTGTTTTTAACAAATTATCAAATTTTATGAAAACCGAATTTTTGGGTGAAAATGATTTTAACAAAAAAAATACATCCAAACACATCTTAAAATATTTATTGTACAAAGAAAATAATTTTAAAAATAACAAACAAAAACTTAAATAATAATAATAACAACAACAATAACAATGCCTTAAACCACAATAGCCAACACTTTTCAACGTTACTTTTAATAAGTGTTGCTTTAGGCCCAAAATATTGTAGTGATTTAAGTTAAAAAATGTTTTATTAAAACAATTCTAATTCTTTTTTTTTCTGTGCTGAATTATAAAATTAATTTAATTTTAACAATATGACAAAATATAAAAGGATAAATGCATAAAAAACATTTAACACTCACAATCACAGTGTGCACCAAAATTAACTCCTAAACTCCTTGTCTCATTTGGTTAACCGGTACATCACTCAATAGATAATCAATCTCATCCTGCACGAATCATATCCACCATGTATTCCAATGGCCACTACTACCTTTCACATCTCCCAAAGTAAATCTACCTTTCACAAATCTAATTCTTCCTTCGGGAGGAGCTAAGAATTTTTCTTCAATCTAGTGTTGGTGCCTTTGATGTCCAAAACAAGGAAAAATAAATAAATAGGTGAATCATTACACAAAAACATCGAGCTTGAGCTATGAAAAAAAAAAAAAAACTCCATTGTTAAGGAAAATTGTGTTATTATATACAAACATTTCAGTAAAGTAAGGCTTGCATTTCAGGTAGCATCCTTTTTGCATTACCAACTCTTCTAGTGTTACTACGAATGCCGCCAGAACTAAACTTGAAAATTTGCCATGGCCAACATATACGTCTTGCTTTATGGCTATTGCGTTCCCTTTTCTCTGCTTCCTCCAGTTGTCTGGTTAGTTCCTCTATCCTTTGACGAAGTTCAACTGCTCTTTTATCAGCCAGCTTCAATGACCTCTCTGCTGCTTCCTGTGCTGCTATTGCACTGCCTGCAACCTCCTCTTTCAGCCTCAATTTCCCATTTGATATGTCCAAGGCAGCCTTGGTTTTCTGCAGTTCTCGTTTCAAAGCAGCCAAGTTATGTAACGCTCACACATTAATACATTATAAATAGTCAAATATATGTATAGAAACTAATTGACATCCAACTACTATAACTAAACATCATTGTTTTGATTATAATAAAGAAAACATGGTCCAATGCATGAGGCTTCTGTAGAAAAAGTGGCGGTGGCTGTGCATTTTGCAGCCACCGACCGTTGAAAAATCAAAAAGAAAATATCATGCACACGTGAATGTGAAATACAGTTGTATCACCGAAATATGCATTAAGAATACACAAAGATCTTCAAAAATCATCTATAAATTGAGCCTTGAAGTAGACGATTTTTGCAATCCTGAACTGAGAAACATTTCCTCAGTTGTAAAGAAAGAAGCAGTGTAGGCTTCTTGTAGTGAGAGAAAAATAGAGAGTGTGTGTAAGAAAATTCCAAGAGTGTAGTGTGAGTATACACTGGGGGGTTTTGGATATATTCTCTAGATCTCTGTAATACTACTAATTGTAGTAGAAGAGAGTCTCATTGGGGATACACTATATTGTAATTACTCTTTAAATATAGTGGAGTTTTTTTTGAGTTTGGGCCCGTGGTTTTTCCTCAAAATTACAGGAGGGTTTTCCACGTTAAAATATTGGTGTGCGCTATCTTGATCTATTTTGTTGGTGTGAATAAGAAGTACTATTCATAAATAGTGAAGGTCCACTTACATAGTACTATTCACGTGAATAGTGATGTGGGCCCCATGTAAATTACTATTCAATACGTACTCCATTTTTCCGCCTCTTCAATTTAAGGCCCGCTCACATCCTAAAAGTGTTTATTACACTTGGGGTGTACCGACTGATGATATCATAACAAGTGGTAATGAGCTTTGGATCGTGGGATTTATTCTTAGTATGCTCGTGGTTGCAGCCTAGTCCGATCTTCCACATCGAAAAGAGTTTCTCCCTAATACTTGAGGATCACCTTTTGGTTGCTATCGGAAGACAAGCGGTGATACCGTGAGAGTGCGCTTTGAAGAGGTTCCGCTGGAAAGACTTGGTATTTAGGCGTGTCCATTGTGACCCACCTCTCTTTCCTAGGAAGCCTCTTGGTGTACGGTTTACAGTTGAGTTGCACTATTCCAAAGATACCAAGTTAATGATATAAGGTTCGACTAAGATCCAAGATGTCAAAGCAAAATTTGAAGTGGAGAAATTTGACGGTCCAATGACTTCAGGCTATGGAAACCGAAAGTGCAGGCATTGCTAGGTCAAGCAAGGTCTTGCAGACGCTTGAGGACCCAGTCACACTGATGACAAGAAGAAGGAGATGATGGTCAAAGCACCGAGTACAATACAGTTGAGTCTTGCGCATAATGTTCTCGCGAAGTCATGGATGAAAAACCACGATTCACTATGGAAGGCTTTGGAAGAAAATATTCTCAGAAAGACCTTGTCCAACAAGCTTTATCGAGAAAGCGATCGCATACATTCAAATATTCAGAGGAAAATCAATGCAAGAACATATAGATGACTTCAACCTGATGATCTCCTATGTTGGAGCAGCTGGAATTAAAGTTGAAGATGTTGATCAAGCTTATGATCTTGTTGACTTCACTACCTGCCTTATGATAATTTCGTGATACCATACTTTATGGTAGATCCAGATATCTCAGTTGAAAATGTCAAAGAATCAATGATGATAAAGGAACATCGTGAAGTTAGTAGCCTGATCCAATGTCGAAGGTCCCGCAGATGGATTGTTCGTGACGAGAGGGCTTAGTCAAGAAAGAGGATCGGAAGCAAAAGCAAGAGAAGATCAAAGTCCGTAAAGCATAACCATTGGGTGAAGTGCTTTCATTGTCACCAGACGGGACATATCAAGAAATTGCTCCGTAGAGAAAGGAGAAATCGTGAGATTCCGCCAACGTAACAATTGAAAGTTCAAGATAGTGATGCCGAGCGCCGGTTCGCCTTGACAAGATATTCAGTGACACCGAAATGAGTGGATCCTCTGGATTCTACACAAGATCCTTTCACATGACACCTAATCGAAACTTCTTCTCATCCTATAAAAAAGGGAGTGGAAAAGTTAGATTGGGAGATAATAGAATTATTCCGATCTGGTGAAGGAGATGTGCAAGTGAATTTGGACGATGGTACTAAAGGACGTTTCATGCATGGCATGTACGAGTGGGTAGAAATTTGATCTCATTGAGTGCCCTTGACAATCGGGGTACAAGTTCACCGAGAGGGTGGTTTTTGAAGGTATTCAAAGGCTCAATGGTGGTATTGAAAGGAAAGCTGCGTGGCGGGATCTATTTATTGCTAGGAAGCACAATGATGGAACCGCTGTCGTTTCTATCCTCTCAAAGAAAGGATGATGCTACACGATTGTGGCACATGCGCTTGGTCATATGAGCGAAAGGAATGACCATACTTACGACAAAGGCTTGTTGAAAGGCACTCAAGAATTGTAAACTTAGTTTCTGCGGAAAACCGTATTTGGAAAGCGAAACGGTGAAGTTCAATTCGCAAACACAATAGCAAGGGAATATTGGAGTATGTCCACTGCACGCTTGGGGGTCCAGCCTGGTTAACTCTTTAGGTGGAGCTCGCTATTTTCTTACTCGATAGATGATTATTCCGTAAAAGTCCGGATTTATTTCAAGAAAAAGAAGAAGTGTTCGACAAATTCAAGCAATGGAAGGCCATGGTCGAAGCAAATCAACCGGGCGGTCGATCAAGAGACTAAGAACTGACAATGGTGGAGAATTTGCAAAGAAAGAATTTGAGGAGTTTTGCAGAAATGCTGGTATAGTGAGGCACCATACTGTACCAGGAACACCACAGCAAAATGGAGTTGCAGAACGGATGAACAGAACACTTCTAGAGCGTGCAAGATGCATGCGAATCAACGCAACACTTCCCAAATCATTTTAGGCTGAGGCAATGATACACCATTTGTATATTTGTAACAGATCTCCATCAACTGCTATTAATCTGATTATTCCACAAGAGGTATAGTCCGGTCGACCCGTAAACTATTCTGATTTAAAGATATTTGGTTGTCCTGCATATGCCCATGTGAATGATGGTAAACTTGAGGCAAGGGCAAGAAGGTGTATATTTCTAGGATATGCACGAGGGGTGAAAGGCTACAAATTGTGGTGTATAGAGAAGGCAAGTTCACCAAAATCATTGTCGCAGAGATGTCACTTTTGGACTAAGCCGCAATGCTAAATCGAAGAAAGAGTCTAACTTAGATGATGCGAGACGCATCATGGTGCTAAGAAGCGGTGGAGCTAGAGATTGACTGTGGAAGGTGAAGCAAGAAAATGATATAATGAATCGCCCAAGTACTTCAGGGATTGCTCAACCGGCGAACAACAAGATGAACTCGACTATGAGGAAACCGTGAACCAACCGTAGAAGCAGCCATACAGACAGCTGCAGAGAAAGACGAGAAATCCGGAAACCAAAAAGATATCCGATTTCACACTTGTGCACTTGACTCATTAGATGCATCCTATAGCCTTGCTTTGGCTATGGCGAATGGTGCAGCTTGGAGATGAACCATGTACCTATCATGATGCAATAGAAAGTAAGGAGTCGAAGGAGTGGTCGATAGCAATGAATGAGGAGATTGAGTCTCTTCGTGAAAATCAGACGGGAGCCTGGGTACAACTTCCAAAGGGGAAAAGAGTAGTTGGCTGTAAATGGGTTTACAAAAGGAAAGAAGGAATCCCTGGCATTGAGCCTCCAAGGTTCAAGGCAAGACTGGTAGCAAAGGGTTATACTCAGAAGGAGGGTGTTGACTTCCATGAAGTATTCTCTCTGTGGTGAAGCATAGCTCTATTCGGATCCTATTAGCCATTGTAAGACGCTTGACTTGGAGCTAGAATGCCTTGATGTGAAGACGGCGTTTACATGGTGAGCTAGAGGAGGCAGATCTACATGAGTCAACCAGAGGGGTTCATAAGTCTTGGTAAGGAAAATCATGTTTGCCTATTAAAGAAGTCATTATATGGCTTGAAGCAGTCTCCAAGGCAATGGTACAAAAGGTTCGATGCATTTATGATTGGTACAATATAGTAGAAACCAATATGATAATTGCATCTACTCTAAGGAGCTTCAGATGGTTCAAGATATATTTGTTGTTGTATGTAGATGATATGCTAATTGCATGCAATAAGGTCAAATTAGTATGTTGAAAACTCGCTTGGGAAAAGAGTTTGAGATGAAGGACTTAGGTGCAAGAAGGAAGATTCTTGGAATGGAAATTCATAGGCGACATAGTGGCAGGTTGTGTTTAACACAACAAAATTATATTATAAAAGTGCTACAACGCTCAATATGGATCAATCCAAACTAGCTTGGCACTCAATTCGCTATCGCACATTTTAAGTTATCTTTGAAAGAATGTCCGAGAACCGAGGAGGAGGTGGAGCACATGTCTCGTATACCTTACTCTAGTGCAGCTTGGCGCCTCATGTATGCCATGGTGTGCACTAGACCGCACATTTCACATGCAGTAGTGTGGTAGCGCATTTATGAGCAAACCTCGAAAGACACACTGGGAAGTCGTGAAATGGATCATGCGGTACCTAAAAGGTTCTACCGATGTAACCGCTTGGTATTTGAAGGTCAAAAGAACCGTGGAGTTGTAGGTTATGTAGATTCCGATTATGCAGTGACTTGGATAAAAGAAGGTCATTGATGCTATATCTTTACAGCCTTTGGATGTACTATTAGTCGGAAGGCGACATTGCAATCAACAAAGGGCATTGTCAACCATCGGCGAGTATATGGCATTGACTCGAGGTCGTTAAAGAGAGTATTTGGGTGCACGGTCTTTTGATAGTTTTGATTGAATCAACATGTACCAATTGTACATTGTGATAGTCAAAGCGCCATTCATCCGCTAAAAATCCACTATCATGAAAGGACAAAGCACATTGACGCTGACTTCATTTTGTCGAGAATGTATCAATAATGGCATCAAGCAATTCGGAAGATAGCCACACCGAGAACTCCGAGCATGATGACAAAACCATTGCCAATTGACAAGTTTAAGCATTGCTTGGACTTAGTTAATATTTGCAGAGGTTGAAAGTCAAGGTAAAATGCAGCCAAGGTGGAGAATTGTAGAAAGTGGCGGTGGTCACATTTTGCAGCCAATGATCGCTGAAAATCAAAGAAATTATCGTGGCACATGCACAAGAATGTGAATCAGTTGTATCAACCTAAATATGCACAAGAATCTTCAAAATCATCTATAAATAGAGCCTTAAGACGACGATTTTTGAGAATCTGAATCGAGAAACATTTCCTCGGGCTAGTAAAGAAAGAAGCGAGTAGGCTTTCAGTAGCGAGAGAAAAATAGAGAGTGTGTCTAAGAAAATTCCAAGAGTGTAGTGTGAGTATACACTCGGGGTTTTGGATATATTCTCTAGATCTCTGTAATACTACTAATTGTAGTAGAAGAGAGTCTCATTGGGGATACACTATATTGTAATTACTCTTTAAATATAGTGGAGTTTTTTTCGGAGTTTGGCCCGTGGTTTTTCCCTCAAAATTACAGGAGGGTTTTCCACGTTAAAATATTGGTGTGCAGTTATCTTGATCTATTTTGTTGGTGTGAATAGTAACGAGTACTATTCATAAATAGTGAAGCGGGTCCCACTACATAGTACTATTCACGTGAATAGTGATGTGGGCCCCACTGTAAATTACTATTCACCGTACTCCATTTTTCCGTCTCTTCAATTTAAGGCTCGCTCACATCCGGAAAGTGTTTATTACACTTGGGGTGTACCCGACTCTGATGATATCATAACAGCTTCCGCTTAGTAGGGTTGGGAAAAATCGATGTGCACACTATTAGCCTCAAGCAGAGAGACTTGTTATAAAGCAAGAGGGCACAGGAGACATTTTAACCGAGAATGGGCATCCAGCTGGGGTGCAATCAGTCAGAGGCTTGAGACGTGTGGCAAACGCTGAGATGGGCAAGGGGCAAAGAAGAAAAATCATCAACTCAAGGCTCAGGAATTACATCACTCAAATATAAGGAGGTGGCGTCCACCAAGAGAAGTTAGTTATGATATGAACCCACACATCCTTTGGGATTTTCCTCTTCCTCCCTTCTTGCATTTCTTGATTCCAATTCCTGGTTCTTGCAGGATGAACTCAGGGATCGATGGACAAGAAGCTTAGCCTGCTACTACCATTTACTTTTCTTTTATTTCTGATCATTGTTTGCTGATACAGTGAATTTCTCCCTTTGCTTGATAAACATTTTTTACACGTACTTTCATACTTGTGAATCATACTATTGCGAAAAACATATATACTGCGTACGTATTTTCAAGATTTGGACTTGTGACCTCTAGATCAGAAGGCAGTATCATTACTATAGCATCAAGGTTCTACATCTATTATTGAGACTAATATTATATAGAAATTCAATCTTCTTGAATGGTTGGTAGCATTTGTTAGCAAGGTAAGATCCACTGCATAGTTTTTACTTCAATTTCATGTAGCAGATTTTATTATGTCATAGTTTTTATAATGTTCTTATATTGAGGATAGAGATAGGTGTTTACCAGTTTGTCACGCTCTTCAATCTCATTCTTTCCGGCTACAACTTCCAACTCACAAGCTTCCTTCCATCTAGCAACTTCTTCCTCGGCTTCTTTAATTTCCATCATAAACTCCTCTACCTTTCAACAATCATATATATATATAAAAAGGATAAAGGTAGTCAGAACGATAGCTTTTGCTGGGAAGTAATTATCCCATTTTATTGATGAAATAGATTGGTGATTACATTTTGAGCCAAGATTCTTTCTCTATCTTTTAACTCCTTAATGTAGAGTTTGTTTTCTACAATTTCTTAGGCTTGCTTCTCCGTCAGACACTGGAGGCGCTCTGTGTCTGACCTGGCGTAAAGTCCACAATAAATTATCCAAAACCAAACCAAGACAGATGAACTCAAGTACAAAACGTGCTTGTGAAGTGTAGCAGCAAAGTAATTTTGCAGAATAATTAGATGTCACTATGACGATCAAGAATGTATGAAGTCAGCATAATTAGATGGCAGAGTACCTTGCTTCTTCTAAAGATCTCCTCAGTTGAGTGATTTCAAGGTGTAAATTCTTCATTATCCTTTCCACTGTAGATGCCTTGGGAAAATAATCATCAATTTCAAAACAGGCTAATATTTTGGACAAAGGTCAGCTACAATGGGAAGGTTTAAAAAGATGTTCATATAGCTTTTTCTTTTGGATTCACATGAATGGCTTTTCTGTGCAGAATGGGAAGGTTTCCCTCAGTTGTGAGGACAACAGTACCAGTAGATGGAAGGTTTGAACATATAGTCCTTTCTTGTAATGCTACATCTGATCATGCCATCATTTGGATAGAAAGAGAACCCCAAAGGGCTCTGGATGTGAGTCTGCCATCCTTGTAATGGTTGCCTTTGTTTATTGGGGGAAGTTAAGGGTGTATTTGGTTTCAAAAATAGTTTTCATTTTCTGCTTTTTATCTGTTTTCAGGATTTTGTAAAGGAAATAGTGAAAATTAGAAATGAAAAATTGAAAATTGGATTTTATAATTTTTATTATTTTCTTCACAAAACCCTAAAAAACATAAAACGAATTAAAAGCAGAAAATGAAAGCTAAAAACTATTTTCTGAAATCAAATGCATCTTAAGTTTTGTCCATGTCTCGCTCTTTCTCCATACTTGTGTAAACTATATTTATTTATTTACTTATCGGTGAAAAACTATATTTATTATTATTTACTGAACAAGGATCAACCTTGGGCATTTTGTTTCTGAAAATTGCAGTTGATGCGGGAGAAAGAAACAGCTGGAGCTAATACCATGGAAGTCCCTGCACAGCGAACCATGGAGCGGCAGGAAACATTAATTAGACACAGTGAAGAATAGAAAGCATCATTACAAAGGGCTAAGACATTAGATGTTCCTCATGCTTCTACTCCATCATCACGACATGGTATTTTTGATGAGGAGAGGGAGGAGAGTTCAAGAAGGTCACTGGGTGAGTCTTCTTTTGGTTCAACTAATAGGAGTACAATGGATGAAAGCTGGGATGAATTGATTGAGCGTCTTTTTGATAAGGATGAACATGGCCACATTGTGCTAAAGAAACAATGATCATGTAATTTAAGCAGTCATATGAATAGAAGTTATAGTCATGAAAGCAAAACTCCTTCATTCTTTTGTATTTTTTGGTGTTAGTTGTAGATCAAAGATGGAACAGCATGAAATGAAGACTGATAAATTTATTAGAAAATATTGGAATTAGGTGTTATTCTTAAGCTGCTTCATATATGTAAGGGTGAATCAATGTCTGAATAAAAGTATCATTGTAGCACTGTAATTACACATGGGACTCATCCATGAAAATTTTTCTCATCTCTTACCCTCAACCAAACACCCAATAAAACCGTTTTGTTGGGATGATTAAAGGTAACTGGCAACCAATGAATATGTCATGAATTATTGTTTTGCAACCAATAAATATATTGATTGTTTGGGAGTAATTATTTTAAACTATTCCTCTTAAGAAGTCTATTCACAAACCATTAAATATTTTACAACTTATAAGGTATCATAAAAATAGAGAACGAAAGAAAAGAAATGTCAGATAATTTGGCAAATAATTAACCGGAAAAGCGTCAAGATAGGTACAGAGTGGAGAAACGCTTCAGTTGCAGCATATTTGTTCGTTGGGTTGATCCATTGTGCTTCTTCCTTCCTTTCGAATTCAATTATGCCTGTTTCTTTTATTTACCATTTTGTTTGTGCTTTCGATCTTTATATTTTCTATTTAGGTTCACTCCCAAAGCATTTTCAATCACAAAATCCACTTTCAATCTCATAGTTTTATAATTCCTGTTTCAATATCATAATTATAGACTTAACAGTTCTCATGAATATAATCATTTGTGCTTCCAACCTAATTCCAATTTCACAATATTTTTACAATATAAAATCCATTCTCAAGTTATATGAGACATGGGGGACATAAGATAAAATTAAATTTAATAATTAATATAAGATATTCTAAAATTCAACATACGTTACAGTTTAACTAAGAATAATTAAATAAGCATAATAATTAAATTATGGCCTCCAAATCAAAGTTTCCATTTAAAATATAAAGCCTCATTTCGATAAATAAATCATTTTCTCCTATATCAATATACTTTCAACTTTTCATATAATTTTATATTTATATTTAAAATTTATCACGCAAAAAGTAAAATACAGATACACTATATACTCATAGTTAGTGGTTTCAAGAACCGACAAACACTCCACTGATGCTACCAATTTAAATGTTGATGCCCGATTGCTCTACAACTCTAAGAACAAGATAGTATTAATATTTGTGAACTTATTTAGAGTGTATTTATTTAACAAAAAACTAATAATAAGCTGTAACCAATCCTTTTCAATTTTATTATTTTTTTTTAGAAATTTCTTAAATCATTGAATAATTGTTTATATTTTTAAATAAATTTAAAAAATTGAACTTGTTCTTTAATCGTGAACGAAACTTATTTTTAAAAACAAAGGAAATAAAGTTCTACTTGCAATATTACTTATTACTGAACTTGGATAATTGCTAACACAAATCTTTAATTAGTTTACGTAAAATCTTATTCATTTATTTTAATTTAATTTAACTCATTAATTGAAAAACTAAAAAAAATTTAGTGATCATTAGTACTCTCTTTGTTTTAAAATAATGGTCACTTTTTGAATTTTTTTCATATTTTAAAATATCTGTTCATTTACAATATCTAGGTAATATTAATTTTTGTCTTCTATTTATACCTTTAGTATAAATGTGTTGGTGAAATGTAATTAACACATTTATCAAAATGAACAATAATGACTATAAAAGAATAGTTTTGTCAGCTCAAACAATTTTCTATATTTATTGAGAAGTTTTTTTTTTGTTTTCCTAAATATATATGTTATTTGATTTTTTACAGTTATTCTGAAAGGAATATTATATTTAAGATTTGCTTAGAATCTAATGAGAGATAGTAGAGTGGGAAGAGAGAAGAGGCAGTTGTGATTCAAATAAAGAAAAATAGGTAGTTGAGCATAATTAATTAGGATAAGAGATAATTATTATCAAACTCTCCCCTTACATTGAACCCACCAATCTATCAATCACATATAATAATGGGTACATTTATAATTTTATCTTATCCACATTAATTACTCCTATAAGTTTTTCTCTCACTTCTAATTAATATTCTCTTTATTATTCTTTCTATTTGAATAGTATTAGTTCTCTTTTTATTTTTCTGTTATCTGAAAAGTAAATAACTGATGAAAATTTCAAATAATATCATCATTATGTGTTTGTATAAAATACCTTTTATGAAATTTGTAAAATACTAAAATAATATCAAATTTCAAATAATAGTAAATAATTTAGGTATTAAATTTAATACTAATTCACGTCTTTTTTTTTACCGTGGGATTCGCGATATTGTTTACCTTGATTAGTTGGTTTTCTGAAGTACAACATGATAGTTGAGTTTTAAGATATTGTATTAATAAATAATTATTTAATCATTTGTATATTATGCAGATAAGAAAAAAATGGAAAGAGAGATATTATTCAATCGGAAAGAACAATGGAGAGAGAATATTAATTGGAAGAGAGAAAAAAAGTTAGAAACGTAATTAATATAGATAAAATAAAATTACAAATATACCCACATGATAAGTTGATTAAGGTTATGTTCACGAGTTTAAGTTTGGAGGGGAGAGGAAGGAAGGGAGATATTTTTGGAGTTTTCTTGTGTTTACGAGTTTTAATTTTTAGAAGGGAAAGGTTTTTTAGGGCTTTCATTAATCTCTCAAAACCCTCCAAAACCTTATTTTATAGTTCCCCCAAATTGAGGGAATTTTAGAGGAATTATAGTTTAAATTACATTATTATCCCTACTAAAAAATTAAAAAACTATTTTTATTAATCAATTTCAATTTCATCTTTTTATTATTTCCATCCAAATCTCATATTGATCTTCCATTAAAATTAATCACCCACCTAATTAATAGAATATGTTTAACAAATGAAAAGATAATTTTTTTTTGTATAAAACAAAAATTTCTATTTTTTGGAAAAAGTACGTTGACATGTATATACGTTGAGACTTTGCTAAAAAGAAACAGAAAATTATTTTGAATATACACAATTTTAAGGTAACAATTTTTCAAAAATGAATATTCTTAAAATTTATAAAATGTAAAATGGTTTCTAGAATTTTTAAAATTAATATAGAACATATTAACTATAAAAATATTAACTATTTTGAATTTATTTAAGTTAAGGGTAAAATTGTAAGTATATATTATAATATATCTATTTCCTTTTAACTTGTGAACAAGATTGGTTTAAATCCTTTAAAACCCCCCCTTCCCTTTTCTTTTATTTCCCTTTGATGTCTTTCCTTTCCTTTCCCTCCAAACTCGTGAACATAGCCTAAGAGAATAAATAAGTGAGTTTCATGTCCAAAATAAAATGAGGATATTGCTAACCTTCACATAAAGGTTAGAGGTTAATAATTCATATATATATATCCTTGATGTAATTGATTGAATAATACTTTCAAAAGGAAATTACACTGACGTTGCATGAAATTTATTGTGATTACTCGACACTTCTTTTGCTTTACAAAAATATCATTTACCTCCCCTAGATCACTAAAATCACATTAATCTCCGGCTTGCAGATGGTGGTTTGTTAATTTAAGTGACAAAAAAAATAATATGTGACATATATAATAATTAATGATAAAATTGTAATATTTTGAATTACGAGGCCTACCATGCACAGTTGATAGTTAGTTGGGTTCTTTAAACATCTAATAAGTGGTTCGATTATTAGCTGTATATATGGAGAATGTTTTATGGCCAAAGGCAAGACCCACATCTATGAGCAACTCTATGCCTTGAGGGGATTAGTTACTGCTTCTAGCAATGAGTACCATTGGTGTATCAAAAATAAAAAATTATAATATTTTTATAATATTTAATATATTAATTGAATAAAATATTATTTTATCACATGGAGATCTAGATGAAACTTAATTATAACTATAACTTATAATGAAAGGGAGATATTTTAGCCCATATAAAAAGGATTTAGTTTAAATGTATTGACCATGTAAAACTTTTTTTATACTATTTTTTAATTATGTATTGACACATCAGTAAATACATTTAAGTCTCATCTTCACTATTTAAAAAGTCAAGTAAATAGAAGGATTTTATTGAATGATAGTATAAAATCAATTATATTTTACACTATCAGGACATCAAATTAAACTCATATATATATATATTAAATATAGAATTTTGTCTTTACTAATCATGCACATATCATATGTTATCTATTTTATCATTTAAATTAATAATTAACATATATAGGGAAAATCAATGTAATTTTGTAAAATAAAGGAGTGATAAGTGTAATTATCCTAAACTCAAGAGAGGTTAATGTAATTTGCTCTGATTTCAGTCATGTAATGAATACTTATGGTATAAGAAGGTTGAAGTTGGATATGATATGCAAGTGGAAAACCAAAAAGAAGGATTTACTTGATAGAGCATGGATTTTTATTTTTATTTTTATGTGCATAGAGTGGATTCTTGTATGTTTTTGTAAGTATTCTAAAATAAGATACATGCATACAAGCATAATCAAATATACTTCATAAATCCAGTGGAAAGAAACAGCACAATTTTACCGCAACATAGATCCGAAGGAAACAGAACCATTTTCAATGGCTAAATAACTTGAAAATCTGACCCTACGTGTGTCGGGTTTGTCTTTTATTTGTAGTCTATATGTATAACTAGTGGAAGTAACACACAATGTTGCAACTCGCGGCAACTTCTTAGTGAAATCTACTCCAAGCATGCACACCGAGGACCTGCAAATTATGTTCATAGTGAATGCAACTTGCAAGGGTAAGTAAGGATTGTTAATTTTCAATATAGTCGAAATATTACCATTTAAAGCTAGTATAGACTTGGATTTCAAGAATTGCAAATGGAAAAGAAATTATAAGTGCTTTTTTTTTTCTACTTCTACGTGGAATCTGTTTTCTTCCTACTAATTCTTTTTTGGGTACATTCTTCTATCTGATTTTCTTTTGGAAATTTTCAAAAATATTATAGCTTTATATAAATGTTTTGTTATAACATAACCAATTATCCAACATGTTGAATTGCTGTTACAAAATGGGTAAAGGGTCGTCAGCAAGGTTACAAAAATAGATAAAGCACAATTGAAATGGCAGTTAACAAATCTTATATAATATTATTGCAATATAATATTAGTCTATTTGTTTATTTTTATTAAAAAAATTCAACTACGACCATTTAAGTAAAAGATAAATACTCAACAAAAATTTGTTCCTTTACTTACCAGTTTTTGCTGTACTGATTTCTAAGATTCTAGCAGACAACATTCATCTTCAGGGGCACCATGTCACACAATAGGTCAATAAATCTAAAATATGCATCTTTGCATCTCTTATTGAAGAAAATGACACCCAATACTCCCCAAAATCCTGCAGCAAATCCAATTCCCAAACCCATATAGACATGAATGTACTTCAAATTCTTCATCATCGCTATCTTCCACCATTGGGTTCATATTGTTTGCTTTTCCACCTTGTATGCAACTGGTTGTGAGTTGAGATCCACAGAGTTCAGGATTTCCCATATAACTAAGGTTTGTGAAACCTTGTAGTTGAGTCCCCAATGGGATTTCACCCATGAAATTATTGAATGAGAAATTCAGGACTTCAAGAAAAGACATGTCAGCCATGGATTGAGGAAGTTGTCCTGAAAGTCTATTGCATGATAGATCAAGGGATTCTAGCTGTCTTAAGTTACCAATCTCTTAGGGAATGATTCCCACCAAGTGATTGTGGGACAAATTCAAAGACTGCAATCTAGTGAGTATAAATAACTCTAATGGCACTGTTCCTGACAAGCTGTTACTTGAAAGGTCTATAGCATACATAGACTTGAAACATTGTAATTTCATGCCTTTTGTATGCAACATAAGATCAAAACGAAACTCCCTTGATTGGTTTAGTATATTAATGTAAATGGAGAACTTATCAAGTGAAGCATATTCAGAAATCATGCTTGTTATGTTGTGCAAACAATTGGGAATTGATCCTGACAATCTATTATTTGCAAAATCGAGTACCTTGAGAGAATGAAATTGGCATATTGCAATGGGGATATTACCGTTGAATGCATTGGATCTCAATTGGAGAGCTTTTGCATTTGGGCCCATCCAGTTTGGTATACCTCCGAAAAACTTATTTTCAGTCAGATTAAGGAGCCACAAATTTTTGCAATTTCTAAGAGCGAGAGGTACTTCTCCAGATAATTTATTATAGGTTAGATCCAATGAAATTAGATTAGACAAAGAGTCCACTGAGTAAGGAATTTTTCCAGTCAGTTTATTGTCCCCCAAGGCAACGTAAAGCAACGATTTTCAATTCATCCAACAATTTAGAATTTCTCCAGATAAACTATTACTAGAAATGTCCAAATACTCTAAATTACTTTTTTCCTTCATCTTGTGACATAAGAGAGGAGAAATTGATCCAGATAAAGACTTCCTCTGTAATTCCAAAATAGTTACATTCGGTGATACTTGAGGCACACCACCTCTCAAATTATTATCAGTCAACCATACAACTTTGGAGTTTAGCAGCACATTTGACATATCTGCATCGGCCGAGTTGCTTCTTCTCAAGTTGAGCTGCAAACTTCCAAAACTTGTCAAAAGGTTCAAATGAAACCCTCGACTTCACAATGGTCAGAACTTTGTGTATATAGCCATGAAGGAAGTTTGGGAACCACATATTCAAACTGAATAACTTGAAGTTGAAAGGGAGGGATCCATTCACGATCAAAGTCAAAGATCAAGGCTGGTGAGCCCAAGACTAAGCTCTTCAAATTAAAAAGAGACCGAAAATTTCTTTCAGAGATATTTCCTGTCAAGAAATTATCATCAAGTCCAATGGTCCTCAAGTTGAAGAGTTTTCCTATATTTTCTGGAAGATTTCCAGTCAAATTACTTGATCTGAGATTCAAAATAGTCAAGGATGATACATTTCCCAAACTTGTGGGAATTGGACCGGAAAATGAATTATAAGATAGGTCAAGTTCTTGCAGTTGTTTAAGCTGGCCTAACCAATCCGGAATAGGTCCGTCCAGATTATTTTCAGACAAAAGCAATGATTTAATGCTACGAAGGTTTGGCAATGTTTTAGGTAGTTGGCCATGTATCTGATTTTGGCTAAGGTCAATAACAGAGATGCCACAACTACGATTGAATATCCAGTTAGGCAACTCGGCTATAAAATCATTGTGACGGAGATCTAAAACATCAAGTGAAGTAAAATTAGCATCCTGAAGAGATGGATAGATGTTTCGAAGTTTACAACTCTCCATGGATAGCTCTGAAAGTGAAGGAAGCATGGTCACTGACTGAAGCCAATCAGTTTCCTTGTGAAGATCAATACCACTGAGGTTGAGATATTGCAAGGAGAAAAGTCGGGGAATCCAACTGAGATTATCAATGACAAGACCATCATTATATGATAAATCAAGATAATGAAGATTGGAGAAGTTTCCACACTGATAGGGAGGCGTACCTCTTGACAAGTCATTACATGTTGTGTTAAACATAGAAGAATAAGTAAACTGGATGGCCTTGAAGTCATTGTTGCTCAAATCCAAGTAGCTTCAAAATTCAAGATCTAACAAAGATAGATGGAGTTCACCTGTTAGGCAGCGTGATTTGTCATATTCGTCACCATAAGCACGGGGAATTGGATGACAAGGGAGACTAAGCTGTGTAACTCTGCCTGTGATGTTGTCGCAATGAACTCCTGTCCAAACTCCTGTCCACTGGCAACAGTCATTTTCAGGGGACCATGAGGAGAGTAAGCTAGAAGGGTCTGTAACTGCTTGCTTAAAGTTTAGCAGCGCGCTCATGTCCTGTTTGTTGCAATGAATCTTCGTGTTGCATGTGACTGAGTTTAACATGAGTGTAGTACATAGTAATAACCAAAGGAAAACGATAGAAGTATAGCAGGGAAAAGCAGCCATATTGATTGCACAAGAAGATACTTTTGGTGATATTATGGGATGTTATAGCAACCCGCTAGAAGAATTTATAAGGTCGGAGTAAAAGCATTCGCGTTCTACTGTGCCTAAAGCATTTTAGGAGAATAGTGAAGTACCAATGTGGCAAGGTAAGATGAAGAAATGTGGCACAATTTTGAAGTCATTGTGTGGTACGTGGTCGTTTGTCACTTATGCTGTTATCTTTTAATGGTTGTTTTGCTCTGTTATTAGTTTTGAAAGGATAAAAAGGTCAAAATAGAAATTGTTTATCTCCTAAACAAGAGAAATAAATTTCCCAAAAAAACATTGGAAATCCCTTACCCAGTCATGGACACTACCAAGCTCCCTTGCTGCCAACCGATCATTGAAGATCAAATCAGATCAAATATGAGTCAACGTTTTGTGGTTGTCCTCTTGAATTTGTCTTATTTCGTTTGAACAATAATATGCCGTATCATTTGGTCAACAACACAACATGCACAGTGTTATTCCATTTCACTCTTGAAGATGTGTTGCGCGTTTAGAAAAAGGCACGTGACAAGGTAAGATGAAGGCATGTGGCACTATTTTGGAGCCATAGTGTGGCAGGCGGCCGTCCGTGACTAGTGCTGTAAACTTTTAATGGTAGTTTGTAGTTGAATGAATGGCTGAAGCAACTTTTGCCAAGTGTAAAAATAGTGTTAAAGACCAATCTCGCGCACCATATGGGACAAGCTTCCCAAGCTGTTAAGTGAAAAAAAAAAAACACACACACACACACTTGATTTTTTTTTGGTCGGCACACACTTGATTTTGAAATTAAAAAGAGGAACTTTCCTGTTTCTTTTTCTTTTTAATTTTGGTACACGAACTTTTCGTATTGTGGTCTTGTGGACCTAGAGCCATTCCGGGCAGACTGAAAAACAAAAGCCATTTTGGGCCTGGGCGGTGGTCCAAGCCTGTTTTGCGCTAGCTACCCTTGGCTATGGATTTATTATAGAGACCTCAGAGCAGGAAAAGAGAGAGAGAGCAATACTTTTATAAATGAAAAAGAAATTTTATTTATACTCCCAATTTATGAGACACTGTATCGACATATTCTTATCTATACTTGAATAGAGTGTGAATCCCATTGAGCTTGGATCTCTCATCTCATCCATGATAGATGGGAGTATATCGACACAATATTTCATGTATTTTAAGTTCAAATAACATTAGTCTAAATGAAATGCATGCATATTAAAATTTAATAAATAAAAACATAATAATTAATATCACAGTGATATAGGTCAAAATTTAAAATTTATAAGAATTAACACAAAAAGAAAATTATAAAAAAACATTAAAGTCAAGTTAGATTGTAAGAACGAACTATTCAGAAATCTTGAAAAATTATTACAAACTGTATAATTCTTAATTTATATGATAGTCAATGTGAACACTCGATTTTGCTCGGCCATCTAAACCAAAAAAATCCAAAATTGCATTTTATGCTCCAAAACATTTATTTTATTAGCTTTTTTTTTCCACTCATTACATCTGAACAATAAAAATAAATAAATAATAATAACATAAAAATAAAATAACAAAAAATCAAGTGCGGACACCACGTTATGGGTCCACTCCCTCTGCTCCTCAGTTTCCACTCTCCACTTCCTTCAGTTCCACTCTCCACTTCCTTCAGTTCCACTCGTTGCAAGTGATGGGCATGCTGCGCAAAGGACAAGCACTCTGCAGGAATGATGGGCTCACTGCCTAATTAGTGGAATGTGCAGCATATGGATGGGTTCACTGCCTAATTGATAAAGCATTCAGCAGCTGCAGAGGCGTGGGAGACAAAGCCTGTTAGTTGTTTCTTCATGCTAAGAGCAACATGGAATTGAAAGTATAATATTAAGAGCAAGCTTAGTATAAAGAGGAGGAGGAGAAAATGAAGGGGGGCTTTTGAGTTTTTTTTAGGGAGCAACATACACGGGGACCCATCAACGCCATCTCCAAACTAGCTCCTCTTGACCATAGCTACCAAAAAACCATTCCTCCCAAGCTGCGACGATCACCAATTCTCCAATCCTTGCTGCTATTTTTGGTCCTTTGGAGAGCTAAACACATCTCTGCTCTCCATCCTTTTTGCAATAATCAGAGAGGAACAGGTAAAAACTATTTCTCTAATATCAACAATTACAATCATCATCACCGCTGCCATAGCATGACCTTGAGCCCAGCCGCCACCAGCACTGAGATCTTCGCCTGACTGCAGCACTTCACGACCTCCTCTCTCTGCAGCTTCCTCCCAAACCAGTCCATGGCCGTGCGTTCATGGCGTTCCCCTTCTCTCTCAGCTCGCAGATTCCCCTCTCTCTATCATCCCTTGCATGCTTGTTCTTCTTATTTTGTGGAAACGCACCTTTGTGAAGCCCATACCCTCTATTATTTTATTCTCCAAAAGAAACGAAACCCATACCCCGTGATAGCATTCTGGTTCCACCACGTTACTCATAGGATTCTTGTTAGTTTAATATTACTTGCATTACATTGTGCTTTGGTGTTTTATATTATTTTATTGCATTGCACATTGATATTTTACATTATTGTTATCACTTGTCACGTTGGTTTCTTGTTTGGTAGGACCCCATTTTGGTTTTGATTCTTGTTAGTTTTATATTATTTGCATTACATTGTGCTTTGGTGTTTTATATTATTTTATTGCATTGTACATTGATATTTTACATTATTGTTATCACTTGTCACGTTGGCTTCTTGTTTGGTAGGACCCCATTTTGGTTTTGATTCTTGTTAGTTTTATATTACTTGCATTACGTTGTGTTTTGGTGTTTCATATTATTTTATTGCATTGCACATTGATATTTTACATTATTTGTAACGCCCGGGGACGAGGACGAGGAGTGATCGCCGGTGCAAAGAGGGCACGGACAAGGAGCGACTCCTTGCGAAGGTCCTCTAAGCGGAGGGGTACATGAATGAACCGATTACACACCCGCATGAGAGGGATCCTGAGACTGTATAGGTATGGGACTATACAGTTGAGGAGGGCTTATATGAATTGATTCATACTACCTATACCAACAAGATGCATCTTCTTTTCGGTAGCCTAAACCGAAAGAACTCCACAGTTAAGCGTGCTTGACCTGGGGTAATTTTGGGATGGGTGACCTCCTGGGAAGTTTTCCTAGGAAGCGTGCGAGTGAGGACAAAGCATGCTGAAAAGACCCGTGTTGGTTTGTGAGGGACAGTCACAATCCATAAAGCAGGGGATGTTACAAATGGTATCGAGCCTGCACCTCTCCCACACGGTGTGGTTGGGGACTAACCAGGCGGAAGAGTGGTGGGCATGCAACGCCTGGGGGACGAGGACGAGTGATCCCGGTACAAAGAGGCACGGGCAAGGAGCGACTCTCATGGTCCTCTAAGCGGAGGGGTACATGAATGAACCGATTACACAACCAATGAGAGGATCCTAAGATTGTATAGGTATGGGACTATACATTGAGGAGGGCTTATATGAATTGATTTGCACTACCTATACCAACAAGATACATCTTCTTTCGGTAGCCTAAACCAAAGAACTCCACATAAGCGTGCTTGACTTGGGGTAATTTGGGATGGGTGACCTCCTGGGAAGTTTTCCTAGGAAGCGTAAGCAGTGAGGACAAAGCATGTTTAAAAGACCCGTGTTGGTTTGTGGGATACCACAATCCATAAAGCAGCGAGGATGTTACAAATGGTATCGAGCCTGCACCTCTCCCAAGACGGTGTGGTTGGGGGGACTAACCAAAGGCGGTCAGGGCATGTAACGCTCCTAGACGGGACGAGGAGTGGTCGCCGAGCAAAGAGGGCACGGACAAGGAGCGACTCCTCAAGGTCCTCTAAGCGGAGGGTACATGAATGAACCGACACACACCGAATGAGAGGGATCCCGAGACTGAGATAGGTATGGGACTATACGCTTGAGGAGGGCTTATATGAATTGATTCATACTACCTATACCAACAAGATGCATCTTCTTTTCGGTAGCCTAAATCAAAGAACTCCACAGCTAAGCGTGCAGGTTTGACCTGGGTAATTTTGGGATGGGTGACCTCCCGGGAAGTTTTCCTAGGAAGTATGCAGTGAGGACAAAGCATGTCTGAAAAAGACCTGTTGGTTTGTGGGGATACCGTCAATCCATAAAGCAAGACAGTGAGATGTTACAAATGGTATCGAGCTCACACTCTCTCCCAAGACGGTGTGGAATTCCGGGACTAACCAAAGTGGAAGGCTGGTGGGCATGTAATGCCCGGACGAGGACGAGGAGTGATCGCTGCAAAGAGGGCACTGACAAGGAGCGACTCCTTGCGAAGGTCCTCTAAGCGAGGGGTACATGAATGAACCGATTACACACCCGAATGAGAGGATCCTAAGATTGTATAGGTATGGGACTATACAATTGAGGAGGGCTTATATGAATTGATTTGCACTACCTATACCAACAAGATGCATCTTCTTTCTGAGCCCAAATCGAAAAGAACTCCACGCTTAAGCGTGTTTGACCTGGGGTAATTTTGGGATGGTGACCTCACAGGAAGTTTTCTAGGAAGCATGTGAGTAAGGACAAAGCATGCTGAAAAGACTGTGTTGGTTTGTGGGGCTGATCGTCAATCCATAAAAGCAGGCGGGGATGTTACAAATGGTATCGTAGCCCTGCACCTCTCCCAAGATTTGTGGTTCGAGGGACCTAACCAGCGAAAGTCGTGGGCATGTAACGCCTGGGGATCGGGACGAGGAGTGGTCGCCAGGCAAAGAGGGCACTGACAAGGAGCGGCTCCTCGCGAAGGTCCTCTAAGCGGAGGGGTACATGAATGAACCGATTATACACCGAATGAGAGGGATCTCCAGACTGTATAGGTATGGGACTATACAAATTGAGGAGGGCTTATATGAATTGATTCATACTACCTATACCAACAAGATGCATCTTCTTTCGGTAGCCTAAACTGAAAAGAACTCCTGCTTAAGCGTGCTTGACTTAGGGTAATTTTTGGGATAGGTGACCTCCTGGGAAGTTTTCCTAGGAAGGCGTGCGAGTGAGGACAAAAGCATGCTGAAAAAGACCCGTGTTGGTTTGTGGGGACAGCCATCAATCCATAAAGCGCGGGGATGTTACAAATGGTATCGTAGTTCGCACCTCTCCCACCTCCCCGGGAAGTTTTCCTAGGAAGCGTGCAGTGAGGACAAAGCATGCTGAAAAGACCCGTTGGTTTGTGGGGACAATGTCAATCCATAAAGCAAGCGGCGGGGATGTTACAAATGGTATCGAGCCTCGCACCTCTCTCTGCAAAGACGGTGTGGTTCGGGGACTAACCAAAGCAAGCGTCGGGTGGGCATGTAACGCCCGGATCGACGAGGAGTGGTCACGAGCAAAGAAGGGCACGCAAGGAGCGACTCTCGCGAAGGTCCTCTAAAGCGGAGGGGTACATGAATGAACCGGAGTTACACACCGAATGAGAGGGATCCCGAGACTCCAGATAGGTATGGGACTATACAAATTGAGGAGGGCTTATATGAATTGATTCATACTACCTATACCAACAAGATGCATCTTCTTTCGTAGCCTAAATCAAAGAACTCCACGCTTAAGCGTGCTTGACTGGGTAATTTTTGGGATGGGTGACCTCCTGGGAAGTTTTCCTAGGAAGCGTGCGAGTGAGGACAAAGCATGCTGAAAAGACCCGTGTTGGTTTGTGGGGACAGTCGTCAATCCATAAAGCAGCAGGGGATGTTACATTATTGTTATCACATTATGATTTGATTCGTGTTGTCACGTTGGTTTCTTGTCTGGTAGGACCCCATTTTGGTTTTTGTAGACCGCGTATAATGTTTTATGTGGGGTGGGATTTCTTTTTGTTTATGTGGGGTGAGTCTATGTTATTATTTTATATGGACTGTGTGGGATCTCATTTCTTCTACTTGGATTATACATATTGTTTTAATGCTTTAGAAATCTTCTCTTAGTCTGTGTCATAATATGGAGTGCGCTTGGGCCCATTGGACTATTTTGCCTAAATAAAAAAGAGGAATCCCTAACATTCCTATTCCAAAACCGTGATGTGTCTCCTGTTAAGTTGTTTTGTTTGGTTTAGACTGAAGGCATTATTTTTGTATGCTCTTAGAAACTCTTTTGGACTGCTTCAAATTCGGAAAAAAAGGAAAGAAAAGGAGCTAAATGGTGAGGATGTATGGGATTATTTCCAAAGATAAGGAGTAAAATGATAAAATAATTAGGCTGTTTCAAAATGAAAAGAATCGATGGGGAATATTGGAACTATTGCTATTCTTTTAATTCTATTTGGGCCCTTGGGGATTAACTTAGCCGTGACAGCTTGTTAATTTTAAGTTGAGGAATATTTTAGCTGTGACGGCTTGATATTCTCAAACTCTTTCAAGTAATTAAAATAAGTCAGCACACAAACATTTTTTATAGAACTACGTGACTTTGAATTCCTCATTGCACCAGAGGATACGTAGGAGCAGGTGATCCCTGTCAAGTTCAAAATTAGATTTTATTATATTATTTTATTTTGTTTTATTTTTTACCTGTAAATATTTATTATTGTTTTTATTTATGTATAAATAGTTGTCATCTTTTATTATTATGTATTATTTTTAACTTAAGCAAATAATCAAATTGTTTTAAATGAGGATGTTAATTTAGCCGTGATGGCTTATTAACTCAGTTAAACATCTGAGCTGTGACAGCTTGATGTTTTAAATTTTCAAACAAAAATTAGACTTTTATAATTTGGATTACTTATAAATATTTTCTTTAATACCTTTTTATTCTTTAAATTTTAAATTAATCAATTATTTGTTAAATATTTTATTTTGAATAAAATGTTAATTTAGCCGAGGCGGCTTATTAACTGAATATTTTGGACATCTAAGTTATGACAGCTTGATGTTTCAAAATTTTCAAGCTAAAAATTAAATTTTATGATATTATTTTATTCTATTTTGTATGTAAATATTTTTGTTTATTATTATTATTACTGTAAATATTTATTCATTTATTATTATTATTATTATTATTATTATTATTCTCCTCTTTCTTTATTATCTTAATTTAAGTTAATCATTGAAATGTATATATTTTATTTTAAATAAAGATGTTAATTTAGCCATGACGGCTTATTAACTCAATATTATGGATACCTGAGCTGTGACAGTTTAGTACTCCGAAATTTTCTTATTCTAAAAAATATTTTCTTTTATAATTTTCTTGAAATAAAAATGTACATAAATATTTTGAAAGGTTATTAATAATTTGCACAATTAATTAAGGTACCGTCTAAAGGCAGATTGTATTAGTGTCTTTGTAGAATTAAGTTCCAACCCTTCCCTAAGCATAACCGACTCCCGAGTTCATATCTGGTTTCAAAGATCATTTTCTTTAAATTAAATGGGTTTTTCCATAATTTTCCCAATTAAATAAAATTTGGTGGCGACTCCATGTTTAAACAAAAAATTCATTTCTCGCCGTCCCGTCACGATCCCGGTTGCGACAGATGGCGACTCCACTGGGGAATGCGAGAGTCAGGCCTGATATAATTGATTGTGCATATTATTTTAACCTCACTTTTTCCTTTTATTCCATTTTATTTTGTATATAGAATTTTGTCATCATTATGTTTTGGATTTATTTTTATCACTGTCTTTGTACATATTTTTATATATTTGTCTCTTTGTAACTACCTAGGATAGTAGACTTTTGTTCTATTTGTATATATTTATTTTGTTCTTTATGAGCACCTTAGGATAGAGGACTCTTTGTTCTATTTGCACAAATTTGTTTATCTTTGTTTCTTTGTGACCACCCTAGGATAGAAGACTTTTATTCTGTTTGTATATATTTATTTTGGTTTCTTTACACTATAGGATAGAAGACTGTTGTTCTATATTGTGTATTTTGCAGGTGTTGTCATGGGTAGTTTTAGGATTCCAGGTTTGTATGCTCTCTTCACACACAACACTCACACTTTAATCACACACGAGTGGGGCCCTATACCCGGGTCTGAGTGCAACTTGAGATAGGTAAGAGATTGTGTAGTGGTAGCCATTTTGGATGTTCATCCTGTTTGGTTATCGCGAAAATCTCGTCTAGAGTGTGACTCTTTTGTGAATATTCCACACCTAGCGGTTTACCTGCTGTTGTGGATAATATTCCGAAATGAGCCTTAACTCTAGAGGCCGTAGAATCCTGAGTATATAGATCCACCTGTTGCAAGTGTTCACAAAGTAGAATAACCATAGAGCTATAGATTGACCTCCAGAGCTCAACTCAAATAGGACACAAAGAGAGCATACTCTTTCTTTAATTTATTTCTTTGTACATAAATTCTTTAACATGCTCAAAGTTTTTGTTATTTCCTTTTCCTTTTAAGTAAAAAAAAAAATCATCATTCTTTTTTTCTTTGTTTTACCAGATTTGTTAGAGAATCATATTGAAGCTTTTTGTGAGTATCTTTGGAAAATGGAAACAAACATGAGATCAAACAATCATGAGGGAGAAAAATTGAAAAAGACTTTACATCTTAAAGCTAAGAAGCCTGACATAGAAGGTCTGAGATCCCTAGGTCAACTATTGAGCATGCCACAACGTTTTTCTCTCGCAAGGAAGTATGGAAAAATTTTGAATCTGTTAGAGGTGGAAGAACAGGTAGAGGCAATCACAGCATTGACACAGTACTATGATCCTCCTCTCTGATGTTTTACTTTTCAAGACTTCCAGTTGGCACCAACTCTTGAAGAATTTGAGCGAATCTTGGGGTTACCACTAGAAGGGGAAAAACCTTATCACTACCAAGGTCATTATCCGTCCTTACATACAGTAGCAGTTGTCTTAAAGGTCAATGTAAGGGATTTGCAGGAAGCTCAAAAGTGTAGAAATGGGACCAATGGATTCTCAAAGGATTACTTGGAAGGACATATGCACCGCTTGGCTGAAGCTGAGGATTGGGATACTTTTTCAGATATACTAGCACTCACTGTTTATGGCACTGTCTTGTTTCCAAATATTGAAGGCTTTGTGGACTTCACGGCTATTGATGTATTTCTGGCTCGAAAATTTCATGGTCATAATCCTGTTCCAGCCCTCTTGGCAGATGTTTATTGTACCTTAAATTTTTGCTATGAGAGGAATGGCAAAAGAATTTTATGCTGTCTGCCAATGTTGTATGTATGGGCCACTGCACATATATTCCAGAGAAATTACAAGGCGCCCTGTCCGATTGAAGATCTAAAAATGCATCGTATTAAGAAGAAAAGTGGACAAGAATTGGCTCAAGACCTGGCCAAATTAAATGAAAAGATGATCCGATGGTACCCTTGGTGGGAGGATGGGCAGACTTTGATCTATCAGTGTGGAAGCTTCTCAAATGTTCCCCTCATGGGCACTCGAGGATGCATAAATTACAATCCAGTATTGGTAATGCGTCAACTCGGTTACCCCATGATGGGACCACATTTGGAAGCTGCAATCACTCCATTTGCCTTATATTACTTGGACTCTGATGATATTGGCCTACTACAGAAAGTTCGATCTGCTTGGAACAATGTTGTCAGGAAAGGAAAAGAATTGGGAGTTAGAAGCTGCGCAGTAAGAGAAAGCTACCGTCAATGGGTGAAAAACAGGGCTCAAGAGGTTAAGCTGTCATTCAGAGTTTTGACAACCACTCCTCTCGATAAAGAATCATCCCCATATTCTGGTGAAAATAAAGGGATCAGAGAAATGAAGGAAATGCTGGACAAGATCAGGCAAGAAAAGACGCAAATTGAGGTCGAATTGAAAGGTGTTCACCACAATTATGTAGTTCTGAAACGAGAAAGTGCCGAAAGAGATCAAATTTTGGAAGGAACAAGTAAGAAGTTGAAGATTGGGCACGACCACATGATGAAGACCAAGGAATGCCTCTAAGCTGCTAATAAAGAGCTAGGCCTTCAAAGGCAAGAGCGTGATCGAGCATTAGCTGAAAACCAACAATTAAAGAAGCTGCTTCAGAATGCCAAAATCGCTGAGGAAGCCGCACTAGCAGGAGGGGAACAAATGAAACAGGAAATAAGAGAGATAAGCAAGGAATACCAGAGGAAGATTGGGGAACTAAAACAACACATGAAAAATGAGACCACGAAATTTCAGGCTGCCTTAGGAGAAGAAAAGAAAAGAGTTACAGATTTGGAATTTGAGGTGCAACACCAAAGTCATGTCATTCATGAGTTAAAGATTCGTTTTTCAAAGCTGGCAGGGCTAGCTAACACAGCAATAGAAGACGTTCCAAGATACCTGGAAATAGCCGAGCAAGAAATTATTCCTTTCAAGACCCCAACTGGACTGCGCAACTTTGTCAGCTACTGCAAGGATTTGGTTAGAAGGATGAAACAAATAATTGCCGAAAGAAGCTGAAGAGGCATTACCTTTTTGGTGATGATGTTTTTAGGGATCGATATCTGGCTTTATGATGTACTTCTTTTGTCATTTCTGGGAATGGATGTAACAAAAAAAAAATGATGATTGTAATCTACTCCTCTGATAAATGAATGGTTGTTTCATTGTTTTGGTCTTATGGCAATATCCATTAAAGATAACTTGGTACCTTTGAACGAGACGTTCTGGGAAAAGTTATGGCGAAGATACTCACATCAAGACTCGGCCACGATTAATGAGTCTCTAACAAATTGCAATATTTTTATCTTTTTTATTTAAATTATTATTATTTTTTTAATATAGGTGAAACATCGCAACCATTGGGCGCCCAAGGAAAGAGGATACCGATCTAACTCGTGTTCATAACACTAGAGCTCGAACCAAGATGGCGGGCGGAAACACAGAACCAAGAAGGACCATCCCGTCTGCAATTACTTCTGAAGCGGGAAGAGTTATTCCAGCTGTAACCACCTCGGCTATAATTACTTCTGCACCCGGAAGAAACTTAAGCATGGAAGTTGATGCGGTGAGAGGAAGACTGAATGAGTTGTCAAGTAACCAGGGAAGAATGGAGGAGATGATGCGGGCTATGATGGAGTCACTCGACTTATTGAGAGCCCACCAAAACTCAGGAGGTGTACAACCAAGTGCTACGACGATAACCATACCTGTGGTATCGGATGCAGCTCTAAATGTCACGCAAGGGGTGAATGATAATCCCCGCGAACAACCACCACCGACAATGCCTATTACTATTCCCATTGGAGAAGGATATCACGCGGTAGAGAATACACATGCTGAAGGGCATGGGCACGCTACCCACATTTGGGAGCAGCCTCCAAATGTTATCCCAAGGCAACTCTCTTCCTCGGGTAATAATCGTGCAGAAACAGAGAAGGACAAGTCGAGAGAAGAATGGATGGAAAAAATTCAGGAACAAATTAAGGCAATCCAAAGGCCAAACAATTATGGCTGCATGGAGATTGAGCAACTTTGCCCTCCTATTAGCGCAGTTGTCCCTAAAGATTTTAAAATTCCTGATTTTTCGAAATATGATGGAACTGGCAACCCACTCTTCCATTTAAAGAGTTATTGTACCAAGATGTCAATCTGGTCCAAAGATGAAAAATTTCTCATTAGCTTTTTCCACGAGAGTTTGACCGGACCGGCTCTAGAATGGTACATCCAGTTAGATCATACAAAGATTTCCTGTTAGGGAGAGCTGGCTGACCAATTCATGAACCAGTATAAGTTTAACTTGGAAATAGCGCCCAACCGTGAACAGCTGAGTACAATGCAAAAGAAGAAAGATGAACCCTTTAAACAATATGCTCAAAGATGGAGGGCTTTGGCCGCTCAAGTGCAACCACCACTCATCTCATCCGAGATGTGTTCATACTTCCTAGCAACTCTAGGGTCTCCCTACATCGGGGCAATGGCGGGAGCAGCATACAGAGATTTTTCTGAGTTAATAACCGCTGGAGAAAGAATTGAGAGCTTGACTAAAGCTGGCAAGCTCCCGGTGAGTAGTGAAGACACCAAGAGAGGATTCCCGCCCAGAAAGAGAGAGACGGAGGTAAATTATGTGCAAGGTCAGCAACTGTTCACCCCAAGATATGCATCCATATATTCAGGACCCCAAATGTCATCCATCCCTCCTTACCCACACTACCAAACCACAAATCCCACCCCATACCACCAGCCTCAAGTCAACAACATCCACATACGACCATACCGACCCGCCCGTCCAACATATCCAACCATACATCCTCAGAACTTCCTAAACACAGCACCTCGACCCAATTCTCAAAATCAAAATCGCAATCGTTTCCCAAACCTACCACCTTTTCCAAAGTTAGCCATTCCCAATGCTGACCTTTATCAACGATTGTTTGATGCTCATTTGATTTCACCATACCCTGTGCACCCATTACAACCTCCGTTTTCGACTTGGTACAATCCGAATATGACTTGCAAATACCATATGGATGTTGCTGGACATTCGATTGAAGATTGTGAAGGTTTTAAGACGGCAGTGAGAAGACTAATTGCTTATGAGACTGGATCTCCGTGAAGATCCAAAGCCCGATATTGTTAATAACCCGATCCCGAATCATGAAGGAGGAAGTCGTGTGAATGCCTTGGAAGTGGAGAAACAATTGGTCAAAAAGGTTTTGAGTCTCCGAACACCCATGGAGAAAGTGTTTATTACTTTGAAGGAAGCTAATTATAACATCACAGCACCTGCTTCTATGATGAAAGAAGAGGAAAAATATGATATGGAATCAAGATGTGCATACCATTGTGGAAGTCTTGGACATGATATTGAGAATTGTTTGGATTTCAAAGTGCGTGTACAAGAACTACTCACTTTAGGTGTGATACAGGCAAAAAAGAAGCAGAATTCTGTTGAAAAGGTAAATGTAATTGAGCATTTTGTACTCAAAGTGCCTCCACTTAATCAAACTCCAAAACCTGAAAAAGTAGTGATCACTGTGAAGAAACCAACACCTTTCAGTTATGAGGACACACGTGCTGTTCCTTAGAATTATGAGACTCAGGTCAAGACAAGTGGAGACATAGGGGAAACCTTAAAGGCTCAAGAAAATGAAGAAATGACTGATATCATGGAGATGAAAGGAATAACAAGAAGCGGAAGAGTTTATGGGCCCGGAGAGCTGCAAAAAGGGGAAGTTTCCTGATGAAAGGAATGTTGGAAAAGACCTAAATCTTGAAAAGAAGGAAAAAGAAGAAGAAGAAGATGAGGAATTTTTAAAGATCATGAAACAAAGTGAATACGATATTCTAGAGCAACTGAAGAAAACTCCCACCAGAATATCTCTTTTGTCATTAATCTTATCATCCGAACCTCATCGAAAGGCAGTAGTAAAGGTTTTCAAGGAAGCTTATGTTAAACCAGATACTTCATTAGAGAACATGGTGAATATGGTGGATCCAGTGAAACGTGCTCACATGATCACGTTCTCAGATGAAGAAATTGTGTCACAATCCAACCCACGAGCACTGTATATAACCCTCAAATGTAAGGTTATATAGTACCCAGAGTTCTCATTGATGGAGGATCAGGATTGAACGTCCTACCAGTATCGACTCTAAACTACTTGTCAATAAGTAAGGATGATATATTGCCACAGATCATGGTAGTGAAAGCTTTCGATGAAGCAAAGAAGAGCATCCTCGGAGAGATGGTGTTGTTACTGGAGATCGGCCCGAGCAAATTTGAAGTGTTATTCCAGGTGATGAAAATTGAATCTGACTATAATATGCTGTTGGGAAGACCATGGGTTAATAATGTCGGTGTTGTCCCTTCAACCTTGCATCAAAAGGTCAAATACGTTGAGAATGGTTCACCATCACAATCCATGGAGAAAAAGATATCACAGTATCCAAACCAGTAACATTGCCATATGTTGAAAATGTGGAGCTAGTGGAGAGCAGTTCATGGCACAACCTGGAGGCAGTAGGGCTGAGACAAGAGCAGGATAAGGCCCCAATACAAAATCAAGTAGTGGCTCATATCATGGCTAATAGTGGATATCTGGAAGGAAAAGGATTAGGACCACAGTTGCAAGGCACCCAAACTCCCGTATCGGTGCCAAAGAAGTCTAACCGATTTGGTTTAGGGTATGAGACCTCTCTGGATGACAAGATGAGTGCTTTGGCTGCAGAGCAGAATAAACAAAAAGGGAAAATGAAGCTAATTCCTCACTTGAAAGAGACATTCCCTGGTCCAGCTGAAGTGATTATGGCCGGTGAAGTTCGCTCCCCTTGTTATTTCTCCACCATCAACACCTTGGACACTGAGAAAATTGAGGAAAACAACAAGATTCATGCTGCTAGCAATGATGAAATCTTTGATGGCAGACAGCCGAACCAATGCTTGATGTTATTGCTGAAAAGTAATTAGTTGGGTTGTATTATTCAAGAATTATTTATGCTTTTGTTTATGCTACTCAGAGACATCATTTGGATGAATTTGCATGATTTTTAATAATCTTTCTCTATGTTTTCCATTTGCCTCGTTTCTGCTTCTATTCCTTTTGCTTTCTCTTTTCTGTTATGTTTTTCCCTTACCATTCTCAGCCCGTTAATTTGCATTTTCCTTGCTATTTTATAATCCACCATTTGGTTTAGCATTCCAATCCACCACAATAACTTTCCAGGAATTTGAATGTCATAGAAATTTTGCCACATGAAAAGGAATTTAAGAGCTTACCAATTGATTCTCTTGCTGCACTTGACTACGATAATCATGAGTTCGAGGATGATGAAGAAACTATTGAACAGTTTTCAAATCTCCTGGATTATTCAGAGAAAGGATTTGACTTAGATAATGAGGTGGTCGAGGTGATTAACATGGGCACCGAAGAAGACAAAAAGGAGCTGAAAATAGTGGAAAATCCTGAACGTACAGAGATGATTGCGTTGTTTAAGGAATTCCTGGATATATTTGCATGGTCCTATCATGATATGCCAGGATTAGACCCAGAGATTGCTTCACACAAGATCCCTTTATATCCTGAAGCTGAACCGAAGAAGCAAAAGTTGAGGAGGATGCGGCCTGACATGTCATTGAAAATAAAAGAAGAAGTGATTAAACAGCTTGAGGCTGGATTCTTGGAGGTTTCAAGACACACTGATTGGGTGACTAATATTGTGCCCGTACCTAAAAAAGATGGGAAAGTCAGGATGTGTGTTGATTATAGGGATTTGAATAAAGCTAGTCCAAAAGACGATTTTCCTCTCCCTCACATTGATGTCCTTGTTGATAATACAGCCAGAAGTCACCGATTCTCCTTTATGGATGGATACTCTGGGTATAATCAGATTCCCATGGATATTCATGACAAAGGAAAAACTACTTTTATAACTCCGTGGGGAACATTTTGCTATACAGTCATGCCATTTGGATTGAAGAATACTGGTGCCATCTACCAACGTGCTATGGTCACGTTGTTCCATAACATGATGCATAAGGAGATTGAAGTGTATGTAGATGATATGGTCGCCAAGTCTAAGGAAGGAGAAAGCCACGTGGCAGTTCTGCGAAAATTGTTCGAGAGGCTCAGAAAGTATAAGTTACGATTGAACCCTAATAAATGCATTTTTGGGGCTTCTACAGGGAAGTTACTAGGGTTCATTGTCAGTAGAGAAAGGATAAAAGTGGATCCTGACAAAGTAAAGGCGATACAAGAAATGTCTGCTCCCCGAACTGAACGAGAAGTGAGAAGTTTTCTTGGAAGGCTCAACTACATTGCTAGATTTATTGCCAATTTGACTAGTACTTGTGAGCCTATATTCAAGCTGCTGCGAAAACATCAACCTGGGGAGTGGAATGATGAATGCCAAGAAGCCTTTGATAAAATAAAGGCTTATTTAATGAAGCCTCCAATTCTAGCCCCACCTGTACCAGACCGTCCTTTAATATTGTACCTCACAGTGTTGCCTACGTCACTTGGGGCAATGTTGGGTCAATATGATGAGTCCGGAAAGAAAGAACAGGCAATTTATTATCTAAGCAAGAAATTTAATGACTGTGAATCCCGTTATCTGGCGATTGAAAAGACTTGTTGCGCGTTAGTGTGGGCATCCAAGAGGTTGAGGCAGTACATGTTATACCATACTACCTGGTTAATCTCTCGAATGGATCCATTGAAATACATATTTGATAGTCCTCATGTTTCGTTGAGAATGTCAAAATGGCAAGTGATGCTGTCTGAATTTGATATCAAATATGTGACTCAGAAGTCTATCAAGGGAAGTGCAATTGCCGATCATCTAGCTGAAAATCCTCTTGAGGATATACAGCCTATCATGCCTGAATTCCCCGATGGAGAGGTGTTAACAGTGGAAAAAGATGAGATAGAAGAGGAGAATGTATGGAAAATGTACTTTGACGGGGCTGTCAACATGAATGGATGTGGAATAGGAGCTGTAGTGGTATCACCAGCTGGGAAGCAGTACCCAGTCTCCATCAAACTAGACTTTGAATGCACCAATAACATTGCAGAATATGAAGCATGTGCAAATGGTTTGCAAGTAGCAATTGACTTGGGAATCAAAGAATTAAAGGTGTTTGGAGATTCTGCACTCATAATCTACCAAATTAATGGGGAATGGCATACAAAAGATCCGAAATTGATACCGTATCAGAAGTATTTGTCTCGACTAATTGAGCACTTTGATGGTATATCATTTTCTCATTTAACTCGAGACAAAAATCAATTTGCGGATGCTTTAGCCACTTTGGCTGTGATGACTAAGTTGGAGGTCCATGCGAATGTACAACCTATTCGTGTAGAGGTGCAAGATGAACCGATATACTGTGACAACGTAGAGATTGAGCCGGATGGCCAACCATGGTATCACGACATCAAACAATATGTTCAAAGAGGAGAATACCCAACTGGAGCAAATGAAGTGCAAAGAAAAACAATTCGACGATTGACCATAGCCTTTTTCCTAAATGGTGAAGTTCTTTACAAGCGAAATCATGACACTACTCTCCTCAGATGTGTAGATGCTCATGAAGCTCGAAGGATTATGACTGAGATCCACGAAGGAATCTGTGGAACCCACGCTAATGGACATATGATGGCACGCAAGGTCCTAAGAAGTGGATATTATTGGACTACCATGGAGAATGATTGCATCAGTTATGTTCGAAAGTGTCACAAATGTCAAACATATGCAGACCGAGTCAATGCTCCTCCAGTTCCATTACACAACATGGTATCTCCTTGGCCTTTATCAATGTGGGGCATGGATGTCATCGGCCCGATTAATCCCAAAGCATCCAACGGTTATCGTTTCATTTTGGTTGCAATTGACTATTTCACAAAGTGGGTGGAGGCTGCTTTATACGCCAACATCACACAGAAGGTGTTCATCAGATTCATCAAAAGAGATATTATCTGTAGGTATGGGATTCCAAAGAGGATTATCATGGATAATGCTCTTAACCTCAATGGGCGGAAGTACAGAAGTTCCTAGAGACTTTCAAAATCAAGCATCACAACTCAGCTCCTTATAGGCTTCAAATGAATGGCGCAGTTGAGGCTGCAAATAAGAACATCAAGAAAATCATTGCCAAGATGGTAGTGAATTACAAAGACTGGCATGAAATGCTGCCATATGCTTTACACGTATATCGAAACAACATACGGTCAAGCACAGGGGCAACTCCATTCTCATTGGTATATGGAACGGAAGCTGTATCTCCCATAGAAGTGGAAATCCCGTCCTTAAGGGTTCTAATGGAGGCTGAGTTGGGAGAATCTGAATGGGTGAGGGCTCGATATGAACAGCTCAACATGATAGAAGAGAAAAGACTGTCGGCTATTTGTCATGGTCAGTTGTACCAAGGTAGAATGGCTAAGGCTTTTAATAAGAAAGTCCGTCCTAGAGATTTTCATCCAGGGGATTTGGTTTTGAAGAAAATTCTCCCTAATCAAGAGGACGCATGGGGCAAGTGGGCTCCAAGTTATGAAGGTCCCTACATTGTCAAGCAAGCATTCTCAGGTGGGGCGTTGATTTTGCAAAACATGGAGGGTCAAGAATTGCCTAAACCAATCAATACCGATGCAGTCAAAAGATTCTATGCTTGAAAAGATGTTGAAAAAGCCCGTTAGGTTGAAAACTCGAAAGAGCGACCTAAGCAAAAGTTAGGGTAAAACGAAAGAAAAAAGAAAAATAAAAGAAAAATAAAAGAAAAAAGCTCGTTAGGTTGAAAACTCGAAAGAGCAACCTAGGCAAAAATTAGAGCAAAAAGATAAGCATCATCTCAAGCAACTTATACTGGGGCAATTTTTAGTGTTGAATTTGTCCAGTGAATCAAATAGCCCAAGACTAAAACTGGGGCAATTTTTCAGAAAAAGGGTTTGAAGACATCTTCAGAGATCATGGCTATGGTGTTCAACTTGCTGCAAGAAGTGGATTGATTGAACCACAAAGAACTTACACTGGGGCAAAATTTCATGTCTTTCACAATCTTGTCTTTCGTTTTTATGTTGTTCCCACCTTTCAAACATTTTACCATCCAATACACCAAGCAATAAAAATGTTTATTCAGCCAATCTTTTTGCTTCCTCTTTAAATGCATGTTTATTTATGATGTCTCGAGTAAGCATAAATTTAAGTTTAAAGTTATACAGCCTAATAATTCTTACAGCAATTCATCCATGGCTAGCATCACACCAAGAAAATTCAGAAGTTTCAGTCGAACTTGGCAGAAAAGCAATCATCATCTTAAAAAGGGAAAAGAGAAAGAAATAATCAAAGTTACAGAAGAAAAGAAAGTTTATGCCAGAAAGTCCAGTGCGTGAATTACGAGTTTGATCGGTTATAGTCTTCTTTGAGGTTTGCTTGATCTGGTTACGGTTAGTTTTTCTGAAATAAACTGAAAATTGATGACTTGTGCATACAACCTGGAAAAAAAAAAAGAGATAATGTGAAAATCGTTGTTTTCCACGATTGCCACCAATTTACTTTCCTGTCGGCCTCAGATTGCCAATTTACATTTTCAGATTGCCAATTTACTTTTCAGTCAGCCTCAGATTGCCACCATTTACTTTTCAGTCGGCCTCATATTGCCAAATTTAATTTCTAGTCGGCCTCATATTGCCAATTTACATTTCCAGTCGGCCTCAGATTGCCACTTTACTTCTCGTGTCGACCTCAGATTGCCACCTTTTACTTTCAGTCGGTCTCAGATTGCCGTTTTCATTCTCATCGGCCTCAGATTGCCAAATTTACTTTTCAGTCGGCCTCAAATCGCCAATTTATTTTCCAGTTGGCCTCAGATAGCCACCAATTTACTTTTCAGTCGGCCTCAGATTGCCAATTTACATTTTTATGTCGGCCTCAGATTGCCAATTTACTTTTCCTGTCGGCCTCAGATTGCCACCAATTTACTTTCCTGTCGGCCTCAGATTGCCAATTTATATTTTTAGATTGCCAATTTACTTTTTCAGTCGACTTCATATTGCCATTTTTCTTTTCCGTTTGGTCTCACATCGCGATGGTTTTTAATTTCATGTTGATTGTTGACCCGTATCTGGTTGGTCACAAGATTTTGTTTAGATTTCTATAGCCCACGTCGATTTTTCAATTTCTGAAGAAGCTCTTGTCGGCTTTTCAATTTATGTCAGTCCATGTCGGCTTTTCAATTTCCGCCAACCCCCGTGGACTTTTCATTGTCTATCAACCGCTGTCGGTTTTTCATTGTCTGTCAGTCCGCATCGGTTTTTTTTTTTTTCCAGTCAGCCCCTGTCGGTTTTTATATCATTGCATTACACATACTTCTCATGAGCATTTAGTTTCTTTCGCCACTTGAATTAAATCTTTCTTGTTATTTTCAATTTCATGCATTGCCGAACAAAATCAATGTTCATGTCTTTACTCATTCCTTATGAAAGCAATAGGCAAAAACTTATGTTTTTCGTATTCTCTTATAAGAAATGAGTAAAGAGGGGCAACTGTGAACACTCGATTTTGTTCGGCCATCTAAACCAAAAAAATCCAAAATTGCATTTTATGCTCCAAAACATTTATTTTATTAGCTTTTTTTTTTTCCACTCATTACATCTGAACAATAAAAATAAATAAATAATAATAACATAAAAATAAAATAACAAAAAATCAAGTGCGGACACCACGTTATGGGTCCACTCCCTCTGCTCCTCAGTTTCCACTCTCCACTTCCTTCAGTTCCACTCGTTGCAAGTGATGGGCATGCTGCGCAAAGGACAAGCACTCTGCAGGAATGATGGGCTCACTGCCTAATTAGTGGAATGTGCAGCATATGGATGGGTTCACTGCCTAATTGATAAAGCATTCAGCAGCTGCAGAGGCGTGGGAGACAAAGCCTGTTAGTTGTTTCTTCATGCTAAGAGCAACATGGAATTGAAAGTATAATATTAAGAGCAAGCTTAGTATAAAGAGGAGGAGGAGAAAATGAAGGGGGGCTTTTGAGTTTTTTTTAGGGAGCAACATACACGGGGACCCATCAACGCCATCTCCAAACTAGCTCCTCTTGACCATAGCTACCAAAAAACCATTCCTCCCAAGCTGCGACGATCACCAATTCTCCAATCCTTGCTGCTATTTTTGGTCCTTTGGAGAGCTAAACACATCTCTGCTCTCCATCCTTTTGCAATAATCAGAGAGGAACAGGTAAAAACTACTTCTCTAATATCAACAATTACAATCATCATCACCGCTGCCATAGCATGACCTTGAGCCCAGCCGCCACCAGCACTGAGATCTTCGCCTGACTGCAGCACTTCACGACCTCCTCTCTCTGCAGCTTCCTCCCAAACCAGTCCATGGCCGTGCGTTCATGGCCTTCCCCTTCTCTCTCAGCTCGCAGATTCCCCTCTCTCTATCATCCCTTGCATGCTTGTTCTTCTTATTTTGTGGAAACGCACCTTTGTGAAGCCCATACCCTCTATTATTTTATTCTCCAAAAGAAACGAAACCCATACCCCGTGATAGCATTATGGTTCCACCACGTTACTCATAGGATTCTTGTTAGTTTAATATTACTTGCATTACATTGTGCTTTGGTGTTTTATATTATTTTATTGCATTGCACATTGATATTTTACATTATTGTTATCACTTGTCATGTTGGTTTCTTGTTTGGTAGGACCCCATTTTGGTTTTGATTCTTGTTAGTTTTATATTATTTGCATTACATTGTGCTTTGGTGTTTTATATTATTTTATTGCATTACACATTGATATTTTACATTATTGTTATCACTTGTCACGTTGGCTTCTTGTTTGGTAGGACCCCATTTTGGTTTTGATTCTTGTTAGTTTTATATTACTTGCATTACGTTGTGTTTTGGTGTTTCATATTATTTTATTGCATTGCACATTGATATTTTACATTATTGTTATCACATTATGATTTGATTCATGTTGTCACGTTGGTTTCTTGTCTGGTAGGACCCCATTTTGGTTTTTGTAGACCGCGTATAATGTTTTATGTGGGGTGGGATTTCTTTTTGTTTATGTGGGGTGAGTCTATGTTATTATTTTATATGGACTGTGTGGGATCTCATTTCTTCTACTTGGATTATACATATTGTTTTAATGCTTTAGAAATCTTCTCTTGGTCTGTGTCATAATATGGAGTGCGCTTGGGCCCATTGGACTATTTTGCCTAAATAAAAAAGTGGAATCCCTAACATTCCTATTCCAAAACCGTGATGTGTCTCCTGTTAAGTTGTTTTGTTTGGTTTAGACTGAAGGCATTATTTTTGTATGCTCTTAGAAACTCTTTTGGACTGCTTCAAATTCGGAAAAAAAAGGAAAGAAAAGGAGCTAAATGGTGAGGATGTATGGGATTATTTCCAAAGATAAGGAGTAAAATGATAAAATAATTAGGCTGTTTCAAAATGAAAAGAATCGATGGGGAATATTGGAACTATTGCTATTCTTTTAATTCTATTTGGGCCTTTGGGGATTAACTTAGCCGTGACGGCTTGTTAATTTTAAGTTGAGGAATATTTTAGCTGTGACGGCTTGATATTCTCAAACTTTTTCAAGTAATTAAAATAAGTCAGCACACAAATATTTTTTATAGAACTACGTGACTTTGAATTCCTCATTGCACCAGAGGATAAGTAGGAGCAGGTGATCCCTTTCAAGTTCAAAATTAGATTTTATTATATTATTTTATTTTGTTTTATTTTTGACCTGTAAATATTTATTATTGTTTTTATTTATGTATAAATAGTTGTCATCTTTTATTGTTATGTATTATTTTTAACTTAAGCAAATAATCAAATTGTTTTAAATGAGAATGTTAATTTAGCCGTGATGGCTTATTAACTCAGTTAAACATCTGAGCTGTGACAGCTTGATGTTTTAAATTTTCAAACAAAAATTAGACTTTTATAATTTGGATTACTTGTAAATATTTTCTTTAATACCTTTTTATTCTTTAAATTTTAAATTAATCAATTATTTGTTAAATATTTTATTTTGAATAAAATGTTAATTTAGCCGAGACGGCTTGTTAACTGAATATTTTGGACATCTAAGTTGTGACAGCTTGATGTTTCAAAATTTTCAAGCTAAAAATTAAATTTTATGATATTATTTTATTCTATTTTGTATGTAAATATTTTTGTTTATTATTATTATTACTGTAAATATTTATTCATTTATTATTATTATTATTATTATTATTATTATTCTCCTCTTTCTTTATTATCTTAATTTAAGTTAATCATTGAAATGTATATATTTTATTTCAAATAAAGATGTTAATTTAGCTGTGACGGCTTATTAATTCAATATTATGGATACCTGAGCTGTGACAGTTTGGTACTCCGAAATTTTCTTATTCTAAAAAATATTTTCTTTTATAATTTTCTTGAAATAAAAATGTACATAAATATTTTGAAAGGTTATTAATAATTTGCACAATTAATTAAGGTACTGTCTAAAGGCAGATTGTATTAGGGTCTTTGTAGGATTAAGTTCCAACTCTTTCCTAAGCATAACCGACTCCCGAGTTCAGATCTGGTTTCAAAGATCATTTTCTTTAAATTAAATGGGTTTTTCCATAATTTTTCCAATTAAATAAAATTTGGTGGCGACTCCATTTTTAAACAAAAAATTCATTTATCGCTGTCCCGTCGCGATCCCGGTTGCAACAGTCAAGAATTAGTTTAGTTATTCTTCCAAATTAACTCAATCTCTTTGTTCCTCGCTTGTCACAAAAGTTATGCACCAGATAAGTTTTGGGGGTAATGGAACCTATTTTGTCCAAGCCATAGCTAAATGTATCTAAAAATGCAGCCAAATGACGGGAAACTTAGCGTTTTTTTTTCATTATATATATATATATATTGGGGCTAAGTGGCCACCCTATATTTGGCATAGGAGAAAAATGAAGGTTAGAATTTCTTGATGGAGTTTGTGTAAAAAGATACGAAACTCATTTAGAAAATTTTTATTCAAATTCTTACTACACAACCAATTTGTTTAGAGTAAGAATGACATATAAATTTTTTTGGATGGGCTCCATGCTGAACATATTTATGAAATTTGTACCCTAACCAAACATACCCTAAAGATGGAAAAAAAATTGATAGCATTTTGAGCAAGAAGTCATCAAGCAAACTTTAAATTAGATTAAGGGTGCATTTCTTTCCGCTTTTAAAAAAATTATTATGAAAATTAAATTTTTATATATAATTAAAAAATTGAAAATAGTTTATTTTTGAAATTCAGATTATTTTTAACAAATTATCAAAATATACAAAAACTAAATTTTTGGATGAAAAAGTGATTTTAACAAAACAAAAAATACATCCAAACACACCGTAAAATATTTATGGCACAAAGAAAATAATTTTAAAAATAACAAACAAAAATTCTAATAATAATAATAACAACATAAGAACATTGCCTTGAATTACAATAGCCAACGCTTTTCTGCATTGCTTTCAACAATTGCTAACTTAAACCCAAAATGTTGTAGTGATTTAAGTTAAAAAATCTATTATTAAAACAATTCTTTTTTTTTTTGTGCTGAATTATAAAATCAATTTAATTTTAACAATATGACAAAATATAATAAGATAAATATATAGAAAACATTTAATACTCACAATCACAATGCTTTAAAATTAACTTCTATGAGGTGTTTGAAACCCCTTTAATTGAATTCACTCAAGAATTGAAATTTAATTCTTTGATTTAGAACTAAACTTAACCAAAAAATTGAAATCTCAACAGAATTCAATTCTATTAAAACTTCTAAAAGCAAACCACACCAAATGGGTCTAATTTGGTATGGAAATTGAACTTCAATAAATGAAAATATTAAAATAATCTTACTTGAATATAATATTTTGTTTCTAACCTATTAATGAAAGATAAAATAATAAAAATAATAAAAATCAATTCATTTTTTGACACATTCTAAATTAATAAATTAAATTATTGGTAAAATTTAATTAAATTTCATCCCATTAAAATATCCCAAACACCCCGATAAACTCCTTGTCTCAACTGGTCAACCGTTACAACACTCAATACATAGTCAATCTCATCATGCCGGAGGACAAGATCTTCTACTCCACAAATCATATCCACCATGAATTCGGATGGCCGCTACTACCTTTCACAAATCTAATTCTTTCTTCGGAAGGAGCTAAGAATTTTTCATCAATCTAGTGTTGGTGCCTTTGATGTCCAAAACTTCCAACATAACATAGCTCACTTTTACAAGGAAAAATAAATAAATAGGTGAATCATTACACCAAAACATCGAGCTTGAGATATGAAAAAAAAAACTCAATTGTTAAGGAAAATTATGTTATTATATACAAACATTTCAATAAAGTAAGGCTTGCATTTCAGGCAGCATCCTTTCCGCATTACCAACTCTTGTAGTGTTACTACCAATGCTGCTAGAACTAAACTTCAAAATTTGCCATGGCCAACATATACGTCTTGCTTTATGGCTAGTGCATTCCCTTTTCTCTGCTTCCTCCAGTTGTCCAGTTAGTTCTTCAATACTTTGACGAAGTCCAACTGCTCTTCTATCAGCCAGCTCCAATGACCTCTCTGCTGCTTCCTGTGCTGCTATTGCATTGCCTGCAAGCTCCTCTTTCAGCCTCAATTTCCCATTTGATATGTCCAAGGCAGCCTTGGTTTTCTGCAGTTCTCGTTTCAAAGCAGCCACCTTATGTAACACTCAACATTAATACATTATAAATAGTCAAATATATGTATAGAAACTAATTGACATCCAACTACTATAACTAAACATCATTGTTGCGATTATAATAAAAAAAACATGGTCCAATGCATGAAGCTTCCACTTGGTAGGGTTGGGAAAAATCGATGTGCACACTATTACCCTCACAAGCAGAGAGACTATTTATAAGATTTGGACTTGTGACCTCTAAGATCACGAGGCAGTATCATTACTGTAGCATTGAGGTTCTACATCTATTATTGAGACTAATATTATATAGAAATTCAATCTTCTTGAATGGTTGGTAGAATTTGTTAGCAAGGTAAAATCCACCGCATAGTTTTTACTGTAACATAGATCCAAAGGAAACAGAACTGTTTTCAATGGCTAAATAACTTGAAAAATCCAAACTTACGTGTGTCGGGTTTGTCTTTTATTTGTAGGCTATTTGTATAACTAGTGGAAGTAACACACATGATGCAACTCGCGGTAACCTCTCGGTGAAATCTAGCCCAAGCATGCTCACCGAGGACCTGCAAATTATGTACATAATGGTTGCAACTCGTAAGGATAAGTAAGGATTGTTAATTTTCAATATGGTCGAAATGTTACCATTTAAAGCTAAGTACAGACTTGGGTTTCAAGAATTGCAAATGGAAAAGAAATTACAGGTGCTTTTTTGGCTACTCTCTAGGAAATCCATTTTCTTCCTACTGATTCTCTTTTGGGTACATCCTTCCGTTTGATTTTTTTTTGAAAGTTTTCAAAAATATTATAGCTTCGTATAAATGTTTTGTTCTAACCTAACTATACCAATTATCCAACATAATGAACTGATGTTACAAAATGGGTTAAGGGTCGTCAATGAGATTACAAAAATAGATAAAGCACAATTGGAACAGGATTAACAAATCTTGTATAACATTATTGCAATATAATCTTAGTCTGTTTATTTTTATTTAAAAAATTTAACTATGACCATTTAAGTACAAGATGAATACTCTATTGAAAACTCAACTAAAATTTGTTCCTTTACTTACTGGTTTTTGCTATAGTGATTTCTGATATTCCAGTAGACAACATTCATCTTCAGGAGCATCATGTCACCAAGTAGGTTAAGCAATTTGAAATATGCATGTCTGCATCTCTTATTAAAGAAAATGACACCCAATACTCCCCAAAATCCCGTGGCAAATCCAATTCCCATACCCATATAGAACAATGAATGTACTTCAAATTCTTCATCATCCTTATCTTCTGCCATTGGGTTCATATTATTTGCTTTTCCACGTTGTATGCAGTTGTTTGTGAGTGAGATCCACAGAGTTCAGGATTTCCCATGTAACTAAGGTTTGTGAAACCCTGCAGTTGAGTCCCCGATGGGATTTCGCCCCTGAAATTGTTGAATGAGAGGTTCAAGACTTCAAGAAAAGAAATGCTAGATATGGATTGAGGAATTTGTCTTGAAAATCTATTGCATGAGAGATCAAGGGATTCTAGTTGTTTTAAGTTGCCAACCTCTTGTCATATCATTCTGTCTAAATGATTGTGGGACAGATTCAAAGACTGCAATCTAGTGAGCATAAATAGCTCTAATGGCACTGCTCCTGATAGGCTGTTGCTTGATAGGTCCATATCATACATTGAATTTCCATAATATAATTTCAAGCCTTTTATGAGCAACAAAAGATAGAAATGAAATTACTATGGTGAATTCAATACAGTGATGCGAATGAAGAACTCATCAAGTGAAGCATTTTCAGAAACCATGCTTGTCATGTTGTGCAAACAATTGGGTATTGATCCTAACAATTTGTTATTTGTGAAATCTAATATCTTGATAGAATGAAGTTGGCGTATTCCAGTGGAGATATTACCATTAAATTGGTTGGATCTCAATTGGAGAGCTTTTAAATTTGGGCTCATCCAACTTGATATAGCTCCAAAAAACATATTTTCAATTAGATTAAGGATCCACAAATTTTTGCAATTTTGAAGAGCAAGAGATACTTCTTCAGATAATTTATTACTGCTTAGATCCAATGAGATTAGATTGGACAAAGAGCCCATTGAGTGAGGAAATTTTCCTGTCAAGTTATTGTTGCCCAAGGCAAAAAAAAGCAACGATTTCCAATTCGTCCAACAATTTGGAATTTCTTCGATAAAATATAACTAAAAATGTCCAAATACTCTAAATTGCTTTGTTCTTTCATCTTGTGACATAAGAGGGGAGACATTGATCCAGATATATAGTTCCCACTTAATTCCAAAATAGTTACATTTGGTGATACTCGAGGCACACCACCCCTCAAATTATTATGGTCCAACCATGCAACTTTGGAGTTTAGCAACACATTTGACATGTCTGCATCAACCGAGTTGTTTGTTAAAGAGAAAAACTCAAGTTGAGCTACAAACTTCCAAAACTTGTCAAGAGGTTCAAATGAAACTCTCGAGTTCCAAATGGTCAGAGATTTGAGAGAGCTTTGTGTATATAGCCATGAAGGAAGTTTGGGAACCACATATTCAAAATGAATAAGTTGAAGTTGAAAAGGATGGATCCATTCATGATCCATGTCAAAGATCAAGGCTGGAGAGCCTAAAAATAAATGCTTCAAATTCGTGAATGAGTGAAGATTTTTTGTAGAGATATTTCCTGTCAAGAAATTTTCACCAACTAGAAAGACTTCCAAGTTGTGGAGTTTCCCTAGACTTGTCGGAAGATTTCCATTCAAATTATTTGAAGAGAGATCCAATTCAATCAAGGCTGATAGATTTCCTAAACTTGTGGGAATTGGACCAGAAAATGAATTACTAGAAAGATCAAGTTGTTGCAGTTGTTCAAGTTGGCCTAGCCAATCAGGAATGGGTCCATCCAGATTATTTTCATACAAAACCAATGATTTAATGCTAAGAAAGTTTGGCAATGTTTTAGCATGTATTCAATACATAGTCAATACATAGTCAATCTCATCATGCCGGAGGACAAGATCTTCTACTCCACAAATCATATCCACCATGTATTCCGATGGCCCCTACTACCTTTCACAAATCTAATTCTTCCTTCGGAAGGAGCTAAGAATTTTTCATCAATCTAGTGTTGGTGCCTTTGATGTCCAAAACTTCCAACATAACATAGCTCACTTTTACAAGGAAAAATAAATAAATAGGTGAATCATTACACCAAAACATCGAGCTTGAGATATGAAAAAAAAAATAAAAAAAATCAGTTGTTAAGGAAAATTGTGTTATTGTATAGAAACATTTCAGTAAAGTAAGGCTTGCATTTCAGGTGGCGTCCTTTTCGCATTACCAACTCTTCTAGTGTTACTACCAATACTGCCAGAACTAAACTTGAAAATTTGCCATGGCCAACATATGCGTCTTGCTTTATGGCTATTGCGTTCCCTTTTCTCTGCTTCGTCCAGCTGTCTGGTTAGTTCCTCTATCCTTTGACGAAGTTCAACTGCTCTTCTATCAGCCAGCTCCAATGACCTCTCTGCTGCTTCCTGTGCTGCTATTGCACTACCTGCAAGCTCCTCTTTCAGCCTTAATTTCCCATTTGACGTGTCCAAGGCAGCCTTCGTTTTCTGCAGTTCTCGTTTCAATGCAGCCACCTTATATATGTAACACACACATTAATACATCATAAATAGTCAAATATATGTATAGAAACTAATTGGCATCCAAATACTATAACTAAATCTCATTGTTGCGATTATAATAAAGAAAACACGGTCCAATGCATGAGGCTTCCATTTGGTGGGGTATAGGAAAACTCGATATGAACCGTATTACTCTCACAAGCAGAGAGACTATTTACAAGATGTGGACTTGTGACTTTTAGATCATAAAGCAGTAACATTACTGTTGCGTCGAGGTTCTACATCTATTATTGAGACTAACATTATTTTGATATTCAATCTTCTTGAATGGTTGGTGCATTTGTTAGCAAGGTAAGATCCACTGCATAGTTTTTACTTCAATTGAGAAAATTTCATGTAGCAGATTTTATTATGTCATCGTTTATATAATGTTCTTATATTGAGGATAGAGATAGGTGTTTACCAGTTTGTCACGCTCTTCAATCTCATTCTTTCCAGCTACAACTTCCAACTCACAAGCTTCCTTCCATCTAGCAACTTCTTCCTCGGCTTCTTTAATTTCCATCATAAACTCCTCTACCTTTCAGCAATCAAATATACAAAAAGGATAAAGATAGTCAGAAAGATAGCTTTTGCTGGGAAATAATTATCCCATTTTATTGATGAAATAGATTGGTGATTACATTTTGAGCCAAGATTCTTTCTCTGTCTTCTAACTCCTTAATGTAGAGTTTGTTTTCTACAATTTCGTTGGCTTGCTTCTCTGTGAGGCACTGGAGGCGCTCTGTGTCTGACCTGGCGTAAAGTCCACAATAAATAATCCAAAACCAAACCAAGACAGATGAAAAGTACTAAACGTGCTTGTGAAGTGCAGCAGCAAAGTAATTTTGCAGAATAATTAGATGTCACTATGACGATCAAGAATGTATGAAGTCAGCATAATTAGATGGCAAAATACCTTGCTTCTTCCAAAGATCTCCTCAATTGAGTGATTTCAAGGCGTAAATTCTTCATTATCCTTTCCACTGTTGATGCCTTTGGAAAATAATCATCAATTTCAGAACAGGCAAATATTTTGGACAAAAGTGGGCAACAGCAATATGTATTCGAAGAATCACTTACTTTCTTCTATTTTCTTCTTTCACAAAGCGAAGAAAGAGGATATAAATCTTAGTCCTTCTAATCCCAATCCCTCTCTATATAGGAACAGTTCTTCTAACAATGCTTAAGCTATCTGTGGAGTTTACCTATTACTTGAGTAATAAATGATGTCATTCTTTTCCCCTTTAGGTTAAATGTCAACTATAATGCAAGTCTATACTAATATACTTTTTTGGACGAAAGGAAATGTAGTTTGCCTAAACTAATAACAAGGAATTAATAAAATTAAGAGCTTACCAGACTAACAACTTCTTGTTCACCCTCACTACTGTCTGATTTTGAACCAGAATTCTCTGTTGGCTGCTCATTAGTGCCACCCCCCATCCTGAATCCGAACCCAACTTTCTGCAATCCAAACTCAGCAAACTGCAGAAGAGGCATCCTTTTATGGTCATGCCCCTTCACTCTCTTCTCCAGTACCTCTTTCTCCAACAAAGCAATCCTAAGCAAGTTATTCACATCCCTATTCTCCTCAGTCAAACTTACCAAGCTACTCTCCAGCACCCTCTTCTCCTTCTTCCTAAACTCCTTATACTTATCCACCCTTGATTCCACCTCAGTTGCAAGCCTCGAAACCAACCATGTCTCTTCCAACAACACCCTTGATTCGTCGCCTAAATCTGATTCCACACTAGCCCTCTCATCCTCACCTTCTTTGACGAATGTTGTTTCATCCTTTTCTCCCTCTAACCCCTCTATTACTCTAGACAAACAATCCTTCATTGAGGTGATGGATTCCAAAGCCTTTAACATCAAAACATTTCTCAGTTCTCTCTCACTCTCCAATCTCTCAATTCTTTCCTTGAGATCTTCCACTTCTTTCCCCACCAATCCCTCTTCATTTCCTTTTGACACCGTTTCAGAGTAATGAAGTTTATTATCAGAATGAAGAACACGGTCAGACAATTGAGCGGGGAAGGGCGGATGTTTAGCCTGAGGTGATGATGGATGATAAGAGGATTGTTCCATGCTGCATAGAATGGTGGCTGCTTGGGGATCTTCATGAAGAGATAGATGCTGAAGAAGGTTAGAGGTTTTGGAAGAAGAAGAGACTTCCAAGTTTCAACTTTTACAACTACCAGTCAACAGAAGGAAAGGTTGGAATGTGGATAACTCTTCAAGTTTTCGCGGGTGACTATCCTACAGTGTCTAGTTGGTTGGAACCAATGGCCAATCACAACAGAAGCTAGGCTTGGTACTTTATATTCAACCATATACTATTTCAACTTGAAGTTAAATTTGGTTATGAAAATAATATTCTTTTCAGCAACATCAAGCTGTAAAAAATGTTCTTTTGGCAGAAATTTGCACCTGGATAAAAGAGTTACTGAACCAAAACTATATTATAGAATGGACGATCTCTTAAGAACCAAAGGATAGTCAACTAGTAGAACAATCACTTAATCCCCATAAGAAATGTTAAATCAAAATCAGATTTTAGAAGGAACTCTAGAAGAATAGAGCCTACATTGAAGACCTGGGAAAATAATTAATGAATATATATTTTTTTTTATTCACTTAATGAATATTTAATGGCCAATAAAAAACAATGAGTATTTCTTTTATATAGTATGTACTTTCTAACTTTGTTTAACAAACATGGATGAATTGGAAGTTTCAAGGTATTTGATCCTCAAACATATCCAGAGCTAGTTTAGTTCCTATTCAATTACTATACAGAATTCAACTCCAGAGTCTCTTTTCTTCATTACTTGCACTAAGATCTAACTGATTTTTTTTTTCTTGAAAAACCTGCAAACTAATAATTTGTTTTATGTGTAACTTTATACTATCAGTTCTGGATATTTCTCACAACTATAATCAAGGTGCAACTTGTGAGCAGTCAAGCAAATAGATCTGGTTTGAGAGGATGGTTAACAAAATCATACTGGTCATCATGCCAAAATTGAGCTGCTTACTGTCTTATTCAATAATCACAACTACCACAAACATTAGTGAAATACTCAATGATTACTTTCTCTTAATCCATGTATCCTAAACTTTTTTAAGAATTTTGGGCCAAGTGATAGATAAATTATCCATGTTGGTGATAAGAGCTAATCATTTAGGGTCAGGCTCCATGGTTAAAATGCGTTTCTAATTGTAATGGTTTCTCAAATACTTTATGTGAATGAATTTATTTTTTTTGTCCTTAAAAAAAAAACCTTGAAAATGAACTTAGTGTGCGTTTGGATGGAGTATTTTCAAAATACAAGGAAATTTTAAATACTAGGAAATCAAAATGCTTCAATTAAATTCCCTTTAATTTTTTAATTTTTTGTTTGGATAGATAACTACATTTTCCTCATTTGTAAAATATTTCGTTTGGGTAAAGTAATTATGTTACCTTGATATTAACATATTTTATTTAAAAAACATAAGGTAATTTTTTTAAAAATATTTTTATTAATACTTAAAATTCAATAGATCTAAAATCAATTACAATAAATTCATATTTCATAATTTATCTTAAATTTCATTCATAAAATATTTTAAATTTTAATCATAAAATTTAATTGTTATATAAATAAATGAAACGATACATAAATATAACATCATGTAATATAAATTGAATATTAAAAAATTTAAAATGCAACAAAATGATTTTAAAATAACATTAAACGAAAATCTCATAAATATAAGAAATTGTAATGAAATATAATAAAAATGCGACTTACTAAAATGAGAAAAGAGTATACTTGTGTGTGTAGGGATTTTCAAAATTCCCTCTCTATAGGTGGAAATTAAAATCCTCTATTTTAGGTAGATCAAATCCTTCTTTAAAATCCCTTAGATTCTATAATTTCTTCTAAATTAATATCCAAACATGATATTTTATCATGATAAATTTTAAATTCTTTCAAAAATTATATTCCCTCCTATGATTGCTCAATCAAAATGCACACTTATTAAGTTTTCCTCATTGTGTGCTCTTATTCATTTTTTCGATTGTTACGTTTCTATATGACCTTTGTGTGATATTTTATACTGAAATTATTGTCTTATCTTTAGTTATTCTATAGTTTGTCTGAAGTTGAAAGAGACATATATCTATTTGTATGGATCCTATTTTGAGCCTTTATAATCCGTCCTTGCCATTTGGCTTGATTACCTGTTTTTATAAACAAGTTGCCTTTAACGTTTCTAACAGTGTTATTGATCCTGTCATTTTTTTTATTTAATATGCAAATATGCAATGATTTAATGATTTCAAAAGTTGCTAGACTAATACTTTATAATCTGTACTAATGTAATAAAAAAAAGCTGTGGTCAAATAATACATTTTACCGACTGATTAGGTATTTTGTTTTGCTTGACAAATGTGAAAACGTATGCATCATAGCAAATGCCAGTTGGAGAAAAATGATTACATTGGAAAAGGGAGATTTTATGTTTTTAAAACATGGTATTCATGAAAAAATTTTGAAACTTAGTACTAGTTAGTAAACCTCAAATATGAAATAGGTGCTATTTCTTTGTTATTGCACAACATTGAAATATAGTATATTTAGTTAGTCATTCTTTGTCAAATATCTTCACCTGCATTTGCTTAATTTTTCAAGCAATGAGAATAGAAGTTAGTCATATTTAAGGCCCATTCTCCTGTACAGATGGTAAGTTATCCATAGGATGAAGATTGATGTTGGTCCAATTGAAGAAGTACATGTGTAAGTGGGGTCAAAACACTTGTGATGTATGTTGACCGTAATTAGCATCAAAAGAGGCCGGTTATTAAGCAAAACTAACAGGAAAAAAATTGAAAAAAAAAACAAAGGAAAATGATCAGTTGCTTTCAGAAATAGTTTCCCTCTTCTTTTAACGCCAAATGTTTCACCCAGCAAAGGCACTGGTAGCCACCACCACCAACAGCTACTCCCACCCACCACCAACATGAGTACCGCGATGAAACCGCCACCCCCAGATCCCGTGTGACAGAGACCGTGAAAGAACACGAAAGGCCACCACGAAACGTAAACCACCTGTCTACACCATTGCATAATGCCCTCGAACACAGTTGTAGCCACCACGAAAACGAGTAGTGCGAGCAACTGGAGCCACCAACGTTGGCGAACCCTTCAAGGTGGCGACGAAAAGCTTAATTGTCGTCAGCTAGTCCGTCGTCAGCTAGTAACCATCGTCGCTTAGTCTGGTGTTATCCACTCGACTTCCGTGCCTCATCGCAAGCACTGCGTGACAACCATTGAAGTTGATTTACTTAAAATGCACAAACAAATTAAATCAGCATCTTTAACAACCCCAAAGTGAAATAAATACAAAATCAACAACAAATAAACATAAACATAAAAATAAAAATAAAATAGATCTTACCAGCGGAGATGACTTGTCGTGAATGCTGGTGGCCCTGCCCACAGTGAAGATGAAGGCCGACAAAGAAAGGTTAAAGGGGACTTGTGGTGGTGGTTAAAGGTTGATCAGGGAGGTCGACAGAGAAAGGTTTTCACGGCGTTGACGTGATTGGTCCCAATAATGAACGCTTGGCCTGCTATGGTGCCTTCCGGTCATCGTAGTGGTGGTTTCGTGGTGGGTATGGGCGGCTGCTCGTTTTCATTTCAAAGTTGTGTTCAATGATTTGGGGATGAAGGTGATTGTTTCATAGCCCCAATGACAGTGGTGGTGGCCGGCCTTGGGGCTGACAGAGCTGAGTTTTTCTTTTGAGTTGTTCACGGTCTTCTTTTGGGCTTTTCTTTTGGCCAGCAGTGGTGGCCGGCTTGTTTACGTTTTCTTTCAGTTTTTATTTGCTTGTTTTTTTAGTTTTTTCAATGTAATAAATCACCTCTTAATACATGCTAATCATGGTCAAAACGAATAACAAAGTTTGACCCTCAATATGCCCCACTTATACATGTACTTCACTAATTGGGACAGCACATATCTTCATCCTACATATAACTAAGTTATCTACACATGAGCATGCACCCATATTTAATGATATATAATAGGGTTAAATAACTATATAAAATTTTTTATATTATCGATATATTAAAATTAAATTCTAATATTTTATGAATCGCTCACATTACTTCTTTGTATTATTGAATTTGGGGAGCGTTAAAACACCCAACATTTTATAGTATTTTTTTTATTATTAAACTGTCTTATTTTTAAAAAAAGATATATAGTAGGTTTAAATTTTAAAATACTACTATGTTCTTAAGTCATGCAATATATATGATTATAGAAAATAAAATTGATATATATATATATATATTAAAATACATAATAAAAGCCTGTATAAAAAAAAATATTACAGAATAAAACAGTTTGAGTTCTTATGTAAATGTCTAAAATTTTTATTTTTTAATTATGATCATTTAAAATAAAATTTTATAAATTATTGTATCATTTTATATTAAATATAATCAATTAAAATTAAATTAAAAATAATATAAAAATGCATGAATAAAAGTATTGTTTAGAGTATAATTTGTTTGCATTTAAAATATAAATTTTTTTTACACTATCATTCAATTATATATTACTATATTAATAAAGTGATTAAATCTCATACTCAATCATATAAATAGGATGATTTAACTAAATTATAGTGTAAAAAAAATTTATACTATTAATGTATACAAATGCACGAACAAAACAAGCTAACAAAAGCTATTTTTTTTTTCCATGTAATTACGATTATTGAGCTTGCTTAAGCTAATGAATCTACCAATGCAAAGAGTCCTCCACGGTTCACCCACACACTATCTACAGGACCCACCGATCCAAAGAAAGAAGAAAAAAAAAAAAGCACTTTTATTTTTTAAATAATTAAGGGTGATTCCATCAAAACAAAACCGAGTAGAGTATTATTAGAGTGTGATCCAATCTAACGCTGTTTATGCAGCCACCGATCGTGTGCAGCAGTTGCATTGCTTAGGATCGATGGGTAGTATCCAAATCCAAGTAGCAGCAGCGGAAGAAGAAAAAGACCGAGTTCATGAGGAAGACAGAGACAGAGACACAGAGACAGTGTATGTTGCTGTGGGGAAGAACATCGATAAGACCAAACAACTGTTGCATTGGGCATCCCACAATTTCCCCTCCAAACCAATTTGCGTCCTTCATGTTCACCAACCCAATTCCTCCAATCACTGTGAGCCTCTCTTCTATTCTGGGTCGTCTTTTATTACTATTATTATTATTATTATTGTGGGTGTTTTTCTGCTTATCACATGTTTGACAAAAGTGTGAACTATTATTGGTGGTTTAATTAATTTAATTAATTGACAAAATTAATTAATTTTCTTGTTGGATTGTTTTAAAAATTGGAAGTTTGAATTGAAAATCCAATCTGCGAGGTGAATGAATGGTTGCTGACTTTGGATTGGATCGTTTGGTTCTATTTTTTTTTTTTAAATCACTTTTTATGATACTGAATT